>JAMPIV010010023.1:0-544493 GCA_024509875.1 Oreohelix idahoensis
GCCAAAAGTAAAGACCATCGGAGTAACCTGGAGTTCTCATGCCTAGCCTGTGCTAGAAACGATAAAGGTTTGTGGTCTGTTTGCAACTTAAATGCCTTCCCATATAGATAAATATTGAATTTCTTTATCGCCCATATTACTGCAAGACATTCTTTTTCGCTAGTTGAGTAGTTGATTTCAGCTTTATTCAACTTTCTGCTAGCATATGCCACTGGGCTTAATTCCCCATCCAATGCATCTGATTTCTGTAGTAGAGTTGCACCTAACCCAATATTACTTGCATCCGTCCTTACTATGAATTCTTGACTTAAGTCAGGTAATTTCAAAATGGGTTTACTTGTGAGCTTTTCCTTCAATTCTTGGTAAGTCATTTCACATTGTGGTGTCCATGTAATGCGATCTGGATGTCCTTTACGTGTCAATTCAGTTAACGGTGCACATATGGAATTAAAGTTTTTGATATACTTCTGGTAGAAACCACATAATGAGACAAAGGATCTCACGTCCTTCTTGGTTTGTGGTCTCGGGGCTCTCTGTAGTTTCTCTAAATTCTTTGGGTCAGGGGTCATGTTTCCCTGATAAACTGTGTGTCCCAAAAATTCCAATTCTTTACATCCAACGCAACATTTGGTTGGTCGGGCTGTTAAATTTGCCTCCCTAAGTCGATTAAACAGCATGTCAGAGAGTCAATGTGTTCCTCAAATGTTTCTGTTGCTATAAGGATATCATCAATAAAATTTGTTATACAGGGATTATTCAGAGGATCCAATAATTTTCTCATCATTCTAGAGAAGACACTAGGCGCATTCTTCAATCCAAATGGCAATCTATTAAACTCATAGTGTCCTTCTGAGGTACTAAAAGCTAGGTATGGACTAACCTCAGGCTTTACTGGAATCTGATAGTATCCTTTACTCAGATCCACTTTTGAGAAATATTTAGCTTTATTTAGTCTGGCAAACAGCTGATTTGTATCCGGCAATGGATCCACCTGTCCTTCTGTAATAGCATTCAGTCTCCTGTAATCTATACAGAGTCTATGTTCTCCAGAGGGCTTCCTTAAGAGTACAAAACACCGGAACTATACGAAGACTCACTGTGGCGAAATAATTCCTTCCTTCAACAGATAGTCTATCTCTTCCTTCAAAGCTTTCTCCTTAGCAAACGGAATCGAATATGGTTTCATACAGACAGGTGTGGGGTCTATCAGTTTCATATCATATTCCAATAGGTTTGTATGCCCTGGTCGGTCTGTTAACACCTCTGCATGATTATTTAGAACCTGTTGCACTCTCTCTTTCTGAGTTTTTGTTAAATGTGTACTGATTTTCACCTGTGCTGCTGTCTCACAGGGGTGTAATGGATATTCAAATGATGAAAGTGGTTCCTTTTTCATCTCCATGGCGATGGACAAGGTCAACAAGTGTGTCTCTTCCTGATGTTCTCTTTCCAAATATTTCTTCAGGAGATTCACATGATAGATTTTTTCTTTCCCCTTCTTATCTATCTTATAATTTGTTCTAGACCCCTTCTCTAAAACTGTATATGGACCTTGCCATCCAATCTGTAACTTATTCTGACTCCCGGGGAGAAGAAGCAGTACCTTCTCTCCCACAGCCAAATCTCTGTCTTTCGCCTTCCTGTTATAATAGGCAGCATGTTTCTTCCTGGCTTGTTTCAAATTTTCATTGGCAAGTTTCCAGCCAGTTTTTAACCGAGTGGTCAGCTCATTCACATATTGGTATGAAGATGTAATGTTTTCCTCTGCCTTTTCATCAGTCCACGTTCTTAACATAGCTACATATGGACCTTTAATTGTGTGGACCTATTTGTCCATGCACCGGTATGGTCTCTTCCACTCGAAGCTTTATAGTGATGATTTTTCCTCCCAGAATTATCATTCACAAAACGACCGCTACCAATTTTTCTTTTGGGGCTTTCTCCCCACTGAAAATTCTTGATGAGAGATTTCCTCTCTACATCCTCTTCCTCCAGTTTGTTTAAGTCCGATTGAGGGATTGTCGGCTTATCCTGGGGTAAGACATCTTTTTGCACTCTCCGCATAGTGGCCATTGTAAAACAGTTAAGTGAAGCTTGTCCGTGAAAAGGGGCTTCCCATTCCATTTGGTCCACTTTATCAAATTTATATCTCTTTTTATTATCAGGCCTAATTTTGCCCCGTGGCGTGTCCAGGTCCTGATCCATGTTCCCACTTGTGGGTGTTCCCTCATGTGCTATGCTACACCTTTCTACAAAATTCTCAATGTCCCATCTTGCTTTGGGCCAATAATAATTGTGAGCCACCTTTTGAATGATGGTACCTATCTTCTCATGGTCCCCATCTGGTTTCACATGTAGGCTCCTTATTAAGTCTGCCCTATATCTTTTAGGGAGTACCAGTTGTCCCTGACCTTTGGATCTAGCTCCAGTCTTCCTATACATCAACTTGTTTTTCATGTAAAAATCTCCCTTGCCTGGAGTTGTATGACAAGTTGACAATTTTCTGAAACAAGGCTTGAGTGTTTTATCCCCAGCCTGTGCCTTCCTCATCTCTTATGGAGTGGTATCCAACATAATATCCTCCTCCTGTCTTGAGGTCGACCTGACCTGAAGGGTTGCCATATACACAGGTTTCCTTCTGCAACGGTCAGTGTCATGATTGTCCATCTGACAATTCTTACACCACCTTTTTCCTTGGTTGAAAGATTTTCTTTCATCATATTTCCTTTCATCGCATTGTGGGAATTTATTTTTATTTTCATACCGTGGCCTATCAAACTGGTGCTTACTTTTGTTTTGATCTCTAGGCTCAAATTTATTAAAGTTCTGTGGTGCCCTAAAGTTATCCACTTGTTTCTTTTTATTACCTGTTACCTCTGCTTGAGCTGCTTGATACCTTTCAGCAACATTTAGCAACTCATGCAGCCTCTCTGCACCTTGTTCCATGAGAAACTTTCTCAGGTCTGGAGCCATGGACTCTCTTAATTGCTCTATAAGGACCATTTCCTTAAGATCTTGGGTTTTCCCCAGAGAAGTCCATTTCTCCAAGTATGTCTCTATTCGTGCAGAGAACTGGTGATAGGTTTCACCTGACAGTAGTTTAGCATTCCTAAATTTTTTTCCTAAAAAATTCTGCATTCTTTTCAATACCTTAACAAAAGAGCCTGCTTTAGCATGTCATAATTTTCCTGATCACCTCTGCTCATTTTTGCAAAAACTTCATAAGCTGCCCCACGAAGTCCCTGAGATAACTTTAAGCTCCACCTTTCTCTCTCTAACCCATACGTGGTAGCTAATAGTTCATACCTATTTAGGTAGCTCTCTATATCATCGTCTTTCTCAACAAAATGATCTAAATGAAAATTCATAGCTGAGGTTGAGGCTCCTTAGATAGCAGTGGCATCAGAGGCAAAGGGACTGGCACCATTTTCAGGAGCATGGCCTTGAAACTCAAACTCCCTTAGTCGTAACTCATGTTCCCTTTGTAATCTCTTCCCCTCCTTTTCTGCTTCCCTCTCTGCAGCTATTCTTCTTTCTTCTCTTTCTGCAGCTAATTTCTTTTCTTCTCTTTCTGCAGCTAATCTTTTGTCTTCTCTTTCTGCTTCTAATTTTTCTCTAGCCTTTCTGCAGTCAAGCCTTTCTCTGCTTCCAATTTCTTTCTTTCAGCCTCAATCTGCAACCTCTTAATTTCTTTTTCAGCCTCTAACTTTCTTTCGGCTTTAAACCTTCTTTCTTCGCGTTCAATAAATTTGTCACATTCCGTAGTGACATAGGCAACCATAACTTGCCCATCTAATCCTAACTCTTTTGCAGTCTGAACAGCAGCAGATCGAAACTTGGCCAGGTCCGCCATTGTCTATCAGGTAAGTTTATACAATGTCTAACCAACAATTTAATCTCTAAATATATATCTAATGGACAACACAGGCACCGTGAGCTCAACCTTATTTAATTCCACCCAAGGATACCTTTTTAATTCTTATATTCCCTGAAGTGAATTACCCCCAATATTTTTAATAGGGAAAGATTCAAAATCCCAAGAGCGAGACCCCAATATATGTGGTGAAGTGGGATGTTATAAATATTTATAGGGGACTTAGTGTACTGACTGAGATCAGCTGTGAAGGTATATCTATATCTATTAAGAGTAGTGTATTATAGATAACCTTACTTGCTACCACATATCTATATATCTCAGTCAGAATTATTCTGGAATAGTGTGATGACTACGTTATGTGTCTAGGGTATGTGTATGATGAAGTGTAAGTCCCAACAACAGACAGATAAACAATTTAATTTAATCCACTACTCTTGACAACACTGTGACACTCACATACATATAACACTCTATGAGAATATCTTAAAGGAGTCACTGATAACTTTTCAAATAACAATATGTATTCATTGTTGTCATAAAGGTATATGTGTCCTGATTCAAATACAAAGGAACCAGGAATCACAATCAATTTGAATTACAAGTATATGTACAGACTTTATCAATATGAATATTGTAGTGACATATATTATTAAAAATATCCTATGTGTGTCAGTTGTGTAGTAGTAATATGAGGTAATACTG
This sequence comes from Oreohelix idahoensis, assembly GCA_024509875.1. NCBI lineage: Eukaryota > Metazoa > Mollusca > Gastropoda > Stylommatophora > Oreohelicidae > Oreohelix > Oreohelix idahoensis. The sequence continues at coordinate 4,580 of JAMPIV010010023.1, forward strand.
GTTTTGTTTTGTTCAAGCTCTGTTGGTATTTGTCATCATGACTTCAATAGTTTGTCTTTTGGGACTAGTATTGGAGATGTTCTCAGTTCCTGATATTAAGACAATTAAATTCCCCTCTGAATGTTATTTTTACAAAGTCATTTCAAGATGAGGGGACATAATGTTGAGCTCAGCTGGCCAAATCAGCTTATCTTGCGTGATGGCGGCAGGAAAGGACTCCTCTGCTCGAATTCTCCCCTGGGCTCTGGAGACACCTCACTGATAGCTAAAAGACCAAGGAGTATGCTGTCCGACTCTGGATTCAGCAAAGCTCTGACCAGGTGCTGCTCAGTACCATCAAGACCACGGTCCCTGAAATCAAGAAGGATGTACCTTCTACTTCATAACTAACTTATACTCTCTTTTTACACTGATCACAACACATCACAAACATTGAGTTCAGAGCGTTAGGCCAACTATCAGCTTCATGTGAAATACTTTATTCCAGTATTAACCTCCTTAATGGTTACCACGCCTCTGCCATTCCAGCATTATTTCTTTCTAGTCAATCATCCAGGTGTCAGTGTACTATTTGGCCATTCCATGCCGTTTTACTTTCCTCCGACACCCTCTGTTCAGGCTGGAGCATTATAGGCTTTATCTCCTGTTTGCCACTGAACTACACATATATATACAGGCATAAATTAACAATTCACATTCAATTTTTATAAAAAGATACTGAATGGTTCAAGCTTACCACAATTCATAGAATAAACACAGATACGTTGATTAGCAATGAATTCTGGCACATTTACTGGCACAAATTCCCATCTGCTTATGTTCCAGGCTTTTATTTAGCAAAAATATGAGCTGGCTTCAACGCACTGTTGCTTTATCAAGCTTATTTAAACAAGTGGTTTCGAACTAACGCTCCTAAGTGATTATATCAGCGAGTCTGGCCAATCGAGCCACGTTTCGACAAGTGTTTGAAAAAATGTTACCTTCCTACGTCTCCCTAACAACACAGATAGTATTTATAGCCCGACCAATCGTGGTTAGTCTTTCATTTGTTGCGCTCCAATCAATTTGGAGTTTACATGGTAGGCTATTTCTGTAACGTAAGGTTTTTTCAAACACGTTATAAAAAAATTTTATGAGCAGAAATGATTTTATGTTGTCAGGCATCCCCACTATTTTATTTTGGTTATAATTTATTAATTCCTGGACTATTTGCGTAACGTTTTACATATTCTTTGTCAGCAAGCCCTAAGGAACCCAAATATCCAAATTTAAAAGAGCTACGTGGCTGCGTTCAAAATATGTATTTTCTACCTCCTGTTTCGAAGATGTGCTGTCTGGGTACTGTAATGTTTTTAAACGTAAACCCATCTATTGTTATCTTTCCTAATAAGCGTTTTTTGTGATTTTAAAACCTAACTCTGGGAAGGGTAGTGTATTTTATCACTGTTCGTCCGAAAAAGTTAGTGCATGTAGCCTAACACGCGTGATAGTAGTAATTGTGTATCGCGTTACGCTTGTTGGGGGTGGCATTAATAGCGAGACGCGTGTTTAATTTTGCATGCGTTCCTGATTTTATTCGCCCCTCTCTCTTTTTATTTGAGTCCATCTGTTCGTTCGTTTTGGTAACGCAGTATAATTAATGTTAGGATTAATTTAGGTCATTACGCAGGGTGCCTCTCAATGTTTTTCCAAGAAATACAGCACACGTTTCATTGAAGAAAGTGGGTAATAATACAGTAAGCTTTTACTATCAACGTGAAAGCGTTACAATTTGCAGACGAAGCAGAAAACAAGGGGGATTTCGAGTACCTTCTTTGTGGCAGCACTGTTATTTTACCATTGCTCTTTTCTTTATTAATTTTATTTGTTAGGCTTCATATTTACCTAATAATTTATATATGTGGATTAGAATATTCCACGACAAAAGGAAAGGACAGAATGGCATTAAAAACGATAATGTTGTTTATTCAATACTATAATATTTCCCATAAAAACATATCTAGACTTAGAGTAAAAGTATTTTGTTCAGAATAAATAAAGAGAAAAGTATAAAGATGAAAACTTAGATAAAGACATAGATGAAAATATACTGGCTAGATAAAGGACATTAGCCTGATTAATAATCACTTTTCATTTTTTAAATCGCTTCAAAAGTGACGGAGTTATCGCATAAAATAAAAATTGACAACAGATAGACGGACTTACTGATATCCCAGCTCAATTTAAAAGTAACATTTTTCTAGTCACATGGGTTGGAAACAAGTCAAATTGGCTTGCCTCATTTTGATAGGCACTACTAGTGAGGAAGGGAGAGGTAACTTTGCAGTTTTGCCAGCCTAAAGCGACACATAGTCTAAACAGTAATACTAAAAACAGACTGACGAACTTATTGATAAATGTACATAAATGTTTGGGATTTTCAAAAAAGAGTCAAATCGGCGTAGTTTAAACTGATTGGCTAATTTTAGTATAGACATAGAGGGAATAAAACTAACGCTTCTGCTACGCAGGGTGCCACTTGACAGAGATTTCCTACAAGCAAGGTTCAAAGCAGAGCAATTAACGACCAAATTGCCTTTGCGTCTGAAGCAGCAGCTATCTAAAAGTGACCCATTGATAGCCTGTTAACCTTTAACAAATTGTATGATTTATTTCATTGATTGCGGTAAGATGAATAACCTTTTTAATATTACATTATTAGATGTAGAGGCCAACCCACATAGGGCGCCATAACATTGTGTGTGTATGACATTTGCCTTTGTGGAAGATTCCGACATACTAGGAGCACAGGCATGTCTAAGCAGACTTAGGAAGCAAATCAAAATAAACTTGAGTTGAATAATATCATACATTATTTGGACTGTAAGACCAGAAAGTCACTGGCAGGCCTATTGTCATATTAACTCTGGAGAAAAAGAAAAGATTGTATTCCAGCTGAAGATGAAGATGATGTATCTTGACAGGGGCGTTGAGACTATGTGGAAAAGAAGATACCCACTGTTTATGAAGAAGTCACAGTAAAGTTAAAAACTAGCTAATTTTGGTTAGCTCTTTTATCTGATCACAATACATCTTTAATGAAGTTAAATTGGTAGTGGTGGAGATAATTAACTAGAGACTTAGGGAGGCTTGTTCCTCTTGTTTCAGGGCTACATCACCCAGTATTAAGTTGGTCAGAAGCCGGAGCTGCAGAATTTGAGGCAACCTACCGGTTGTTTCTATATCGAAGCATAAGAGTATTAGCAGTCTCCAGTATACACTGTAGTGAAGCAGTGTGCAGTTTTCTCGAGCAAGTCATCCAGTGTCTACAAGAATTTTAAGATAAGCCAAAATCTTGCGGGCTTATATGCAAACTCAAATGTGTTTAATCTCCACCCTATTCAGAAACAGTTTGTGAGATGATGCAAAAACCAGTTTTTCCCAATATTGACTCTTCATAGAACAGTATTTTCCAACAGGGAATAAAAGTTTATAAACATTAAAATATTAAGATATATTGGACAGATGTCCTTCGTGTGTATTTAATTTGGTATAAACCCATATTTTCACTTTTAAGTTTTAAACATTCCTGTCCTAACAAAATTTGAGGGACAGGAAATTAAAATTATATATACATATATATCATAACTTTAAACCCAGTCTTGTTTTATTCGATTTTAGTGAGTTAAAATTGTATTTGTTTAACGCAATTATCACTACATTTTTCATTACCCTAGACACCAAGCCATATAAATAACATCACAAACACTTAAATCGCAGAGTGAGATCGTAGGGTGGTAGCAGTCAGGTACCCTGAGAACATCAGCATCAACTATTAGACTCAGGGACTTGCATAGCTGACCTCACTCTGTAGACACATACTGACTACTTCTCTTTAACATCAAAACCCACCACAATGATGGCCACCTATAACTTGCTTGCATTGTATTCTGAAGATAGTGTACATCCCATATCTTGTTGACTGACAAGCACTGGGTATAGTTTTCATCATTGTTACAATCAAACCCGTCTTTTGTTGACTGAATACCACCGAGTATAGTTTTCATCATTGTAACTATCAACCCGTCTCTTGTCGACTGAATACCACAAAGTATAGTTTCTATTATTGTAACTATCAACCTATCTCTTGTTGACTGAACGAACGAACGAACTTTATTTTCAAAGGGTTGAGAATTGGGCACGCAGGCCCATCTGACATTCTGCCCTTCCTTTCTCTCGTCTTTTATACTGATTTCATTTATTCTCACACTCTCAGACTGAATACCACTGAGTATAGTTTCTATCATCGTAACTATCATCCCGTTTCTTGTCGACTGAATACCACTGAGTATAGTTTCTATCATTGTAACTATCAGCCCATCTTGTTGAATGACTAAGAGACTTGAGATGTCCAAAGATAGAAAAATATAGACTAAACATTACAGCAGGAGCTAGTCTGATCAGTTGGAGATTTTCCCCAATCTCATCAGACAAGTTGGTATTTTTTTTTTTTTTTTTTTGTTATCTTGGCATTCTAAGAAGCGGCCCACTTGGGTCATACCTTCAAAGTGCGGACCTCCACTTTATTTTTTTTTTCCTTTTAGTTCCAGGATTCAGCTTAACTGTTCATCCAAATTGTGCACATGTTGCCGTCGGTTGTGAATGTAACAGTTTTGTTAAAGTTTTCGCTGTCAGCTCTTGTGTATTTGTAAAACAGTTGTCGTATAATCTAGTCCTGTATTAAATTATAAAACAGTTTTAGTAAATTCTAGTCCTGTATAAAATTGTGTAATAGTTGTCGTAAACTCTAGTCCTGTATAAAATTGTGTAAAAGTTGTCATCAACTCTAGTCCTGTATAAAATTGTGTAATAGTTATCGTCAACTCTGGTCCTGTATAAAATTGTAAGACAGTTGTCGTAAATTCTAGCCCTGTATAAAATTGTAAGACAGTTGTCGTAAACTCTAGTCCTGTATAAAATTGTAAGACAGTTGTCGTAAACTCTAGTCCTGTATTAAATTATAAAACAGTTTGAGTAAATTCTAACCCTGTATAAAATTGTAAGACAGTTGTCGTAAACTCTAGTCCTGTATAAAATTGTAAGACAGTTGTCGTAAACTCTAGTCCTGTATAAAATTGTGTAATAGTTGTCGTCAACTCTAGTCCTGTATAAAATTGTAAGACAGTTGTCGTAAACTCTAGCCCTTTATAAAATTGTAAGACAGTTGTCGTAAACTCTAGTCCTGTATAAAATTGTAAGACAGTTGTCGTAAACTCTGGTCCTGTATAAAATTGTAAGACAGTTGTCGTAAACTCTAGTCCTGTATAAAATTGTAAGACAGTTGTCGTAAACTCTAGTCCTGTATAAAATTGTGTAAAAGTTGTCGTAAAGTCTAGCCCTGTATAAAATTGTATAATAGTTGTCGTAAATTCTGGTCCTGTACGCTTTCCTTAAACTTCTCCCGTATTGGCAGTTGTTTATCTTATTTGGAATTGAAAACAATATATATCCTAATTATAACCCATCAGAGGTTGAACGAGATATTTTTCTTCATTAAAATAAAAAAATCATACTTTCCTTTTTAGTTTCCGACTTGTAATATTTTACTTTCTATCTTCTCGACCACCGCCTATCCTGTTCACGCCACATAAACAAATAAAACTGTTTGCTTACAGCCGTTTATTGAATATTTTCCTTCTGTCTTTTGTTCTAAACGCAAAGATCTTGATCTCAGGTTTCTGTTTGTCATGTAAGTGAGCACAGCTCTCGCCGTCAGTCATTGTTCTGTTAGAAAGACGAATAAATAATTCATTGGAAGAAAAGGTTGGGACAAGGGGAAATAATCAAACAGGAAACAACTCAGGAAATGGAGCCCTGAAACAAGGAAGGGGGTGGGGAGTAAATGAGACGATGGATAGTTTTTGTTGCAAGTTTGCTCTAGTGGACCAGTCAAGAGATGGCAAGGGTGTGAGTCAATAATCAATGCACGAAAATTACCTTCAGCTGTGACCCAAATAAAAACCTTACCACTGATTGACTTCTTCCTCGGTCTGTTTACTTCATCTTACTTGTTCACCTTAATACGTCACCTTTGTGTCTCACCTGACATCTCACAGCTTAGGGACGCAGACATACGATAAGCAGTTACCGAAAATATTGTCATCTTTCTTGAAACATTTCATTAAAGCAAGAACACTGGAAAGCATCGTGACATTAAAAAAATATAGAGAAATAGATAACGGGTGGATTTACTTAATCAACAACACCACTGATGGACAGCATCCAAGATTGAGGTATGTGGAGGGATGTGATCGCCTACGCCTAGTGGTACCAGGGCATAAACAGGCATGTCCACGGGACGTCAACGTAACATATAGGTGAAGTGTCTAGTTCTAAATACAATAACAAAAACGTTATAGAATTTTTAACAAATAATTACAGCTGGCATTAAATCCGGCATTAATTTACAATTTCGTTGTCTGTTTGAAAGAAACTACTAACAGGTAAGTTATGTTATTGTTTACACCTATTTACAAACTACTGTAGCAAGTAATTTAAAATTTCATTGTCTGTTTGAAAGAAACCGGTAATATGTAAGTTATGTAATTGTTTACACCTATTTACAAACAACTATAACAGGTAATTTACGTTTAGTTGTCTGTCACATAATTATTTGGTCGATCTCTTTTCCTCTCCGGCAGTATTTAGTTACATATTTTGTGTACTAAATTACTTACAATTTCCGTGGTCGCCCATTTCTGTCTCTGCTATCAAGCAGATATTAGCTATGTGAACGGTGGTTTGGTTTTGATAGAGAGAAAGAATGTAGAAAAATGGTATGGATGGGTTTGGTTGCAGATTATTTGTCGTTAATGAAGGGAGATAAGATGTGTAAGATTAGACTTTGTCTTAAGGGAAGTAACTTAGAATTAAGTCCCTTACAGGTTTGAGTGAGTTGAGAAATAAAGTATTGCACGAGAAAGTCGAGATGGGTAAACACATGTTAGGCGTGAACGAAAAAGGTTGGAACGGGGTTTTTGACGGAGTCTGTTTTGAGACGCGCTAGGCGTAGGCAGGGAAAGGTGTTGCTCTCAAGTGTGTAGTTAGATATTGAACGTGCTCAGCGTAAGATTTTATATTGTTGTATAAGATATATTCGGAGCACCAAAGTGTGTGTGTAAGAAAAAGTGTATTTCAAATGAAGAAACAAAACAGGTACGTTTTGACATTTTGATTATTTACTGCTTATGTGGCTCAGCAGACCAGGTCTGAGCAGAGGACAGTAAACAGATGAAAATGGATACTGAGATTGTTTTGAAACTGAAGATTTGTATTTTGCAAGACTGCCAACCTTGAAGAGAAAGGTTGGGCATACCATTTTTACTCAGTTATCAACGTATGTTAATAAAGTTCTACCATTGATATTTGCACTGCTGTTTTGAGTGGTATCGATTGATAAACAGTGGGTATGAAGAAAAAGTAGTCAGTCTGAGTGAAGGAAGTTTCTAGTATTCACGGTTACAACATACACTACTGGGAAAGGGCAGTAGCCCTACACGATTCGAATCCCATCCTCGTCGATAGGCATGGTGCTCGTGACCAGCCCTACAGTAGGCAGTAGCAAAGACAACAGATAACAGAGTAACTAATGGTGCGAGTAACCAGCCCTACACTAGAATAGCTCAAGAAACTTTTATAACTCAATGATAGTTCAAGAAACTCTTATAAAGAAAGACAGACTCCACTCAGATGTCAGTTTCGGCATCACATATTAGGTACGGTTGCGTCAAATATTTTCGTATCTAGCACTACAACGGTCACAGAGTATTTTGATGCACCTGACCAGCCCTATACAAGATAGAGTTGTAAGAGACTACAGACAGAAAGAAGGTCAAGTTCACTAAGAAGAGATTACACAGAAAGAAAGAATCCTGCGAGCGAAAAAACAAATCAAGACAAAACAGAAGTCAAGTAAAGTGAAGCGACATCAAAAACAACGAAGTCTATCCAAAGCATCACGAAGGTCAAGTTTATTAAGAAGATACAAATCGAAGGAATCCTGCGAGCTGAAGAAATAAAGCAAGACAACACAGAAGTCAAGACATCACGAAGGACAAGTGCACAAGAAGAATATAAAGAACAAAACAGTCTACATCATCCGACAACCGTCAGAATACAGGTACATGCATGAGATAACAATCTGAATGATCAACAGGCCCAACGCGCAAAAATAATAGTATACAGCCGTATAAGACAAAAATTGTGTTGATTAATTCTGAAATACTGGAGGAGCAAGTGTGTATCCCAATCAAGGAAAACAGATTATGTAACACATAAACATTTAGAAACAAATTAAGTTAATTATTAGTGTAGTCAGTTAAATTATGAGAATTAGATTGATAATTGTTTTGTAACTCATAAGAATTATAAATATTGTACACAGATATTGGTTAATAATTCTCTTACAGGTCAACCAAGAGATTAATATTGTTTTTTTTTTACAGGTGTTTCTATTAATACTAACACTTACAGGTCAAGACAAGATGCAACAACAACAACAACTTACGGTGGGTTTAGATCCCAATGTGGCTGCTCTTGAGCAGGTAGCTAAGGCTATGACTGCCATTAGAAATGAAAGTAAGTTCCAGAATATCCGAAACAGCATAACACCATATGCAGGGAATCCTACTTTATGTAGAAAATGGTTGCTCGAGATACAAAGATATTGCACTTCGGTCAATATGGACCAAGGTGAGTACAAACAAGTTGCATATCTTTCCTCATGCGGGTTAGTAGTAGATTTTATAAGACGCAGGTTTGACACTGTCCCAGATGAGACATGGGAAGATTTTAAGAAAGAACTAATAAGAAGGTATGCACAAATTACGGATGCATCTTATGCGTGGACGCTGCTGAGGAGCATACAACAACAAGCAGAGGAACCCATTCAAATGTTCAGCGACAGGTTGTTAAACCTAGCGGAAGAAGTTTTCTTGGGGCAACAAATTAACCAGCAAGAGGTGGAAAAACAGTTAGTGGGCATATTCGTCGATGGGTTGAATGATATACCAATTAAATTACATCTCCTCAGGAAGGACCCACAAAACTTGTCACAGGCCATTGCACTTGCTACAGCCGAAGAGAACCTTAGAAGAAGATTGGACCTCAGGCTTGGTAGGGTAGTTCCATGCGAAGAAACACAAGAAGAACCTATGGAGATAGGACATTGTCAACAAAGAAGGATAGAAAGACGAGGGAGAGGAATGGAAACGTTTTATAGGTCAAGGCAGGTGGACCGCAAGCCAATCGTGTGTTATGCTTGCAATAGGCTGGGACATAAAGCCTTTGCGTGTAATTATAGGCCACTAGAGCCGCAGCACTCAGTAAGGAGAGTTGAGACCTTTAACCCGAGACATAGTAGACAACACAATAGACAACAATATTACAACCAGTCCAAAAAGAATAGACAAGGGAATGAAGTAAACACCAAGAGAGGGAGACTCATCAGAGAGATAGTACAACCACATGACAAGATGGAGAAAGGATATATTGATACAATAAGTGGAAGGCAACCACAAGTGAACATGATAGGAGGGGCACATGTTAGGTATAACCAACAACCATACCATAGACAATGGGCCAGAGTACACCATCCTGCAAGTTGGTTTGACAAGAAAGGATGGCTACAAAAGACAGGTCAAGAATACAGGAATAGGAAGATGAATTGGGATGGTTCAGTTATAAACAGGAACAAATATGAAAGGAGAAATATATGTACAGATCGCGAAATTGGGAAATGGAAATGTAACCAATATCAATATAAACTGGGACATAATAGAACATGGAATAACAGGGACAGGACACTCCCGACTTCCAACAGCAACTATGGATCAGGACATTGGGACAGCGTGAATAGGAGAAGAACTAGAATAGATTTGAGGAATTTTGTTGGAGACATCAGGAGAGGAGTCAAAGACAAGAAAATACAAATAAATGAAATTGAAAAACAAGAAAGAAAACAACGTATCCCTAAAAGAAGACAAGTAGCAACAGCAATCGAGCTAGCTCATAAACCAGACCCTTGCTCATGTATTGTCGAAATACACGGAAGGAGATATAGAGCATTGGTAGACTCAGGGGCTACTGTAAGCCTTATTAGGTTTGGACTTTATAAACAGAAACGAGGCGTAGCTCAATACAGAAAGTCACAAAATACACTTACCTCGGTGTCAGGAGAAAACCTGAAAGTGATGGGAACAGCTATGGTGCAAATGAGAATTGGCAATATGATCGTGGAACACACGTTCACCATTGTGAAGGGGATGACGAGAAATATCATACTAGGACGTGATTTTCTGCTAAAACATAAGGCTCAAGTACATTTTGATACTCACCAACTGAAGATACATGGCGAATGTATCAGGTTACAGGACGACGTATACATAGCGTCCATAATCCGAAACAGAACAACAGTTACGCTGCGACCGAATGAAGTCGGTATTGTTCAAGGCAAGTTGAAAAGATCCCCATATTTCAACCAAGGACAAACGGTCTTAACACTTGACTGGGAAGATGGAGATATACTAGATGAACCCGGACTAGAAATGGTAGAAGGAATAGTACAAATTGGAAAAAGACAACAATTTCCAACGATGATTATAAACACCACGGGAAAAACAGTTAGAATACCAAGAGGATTTGTATTAGGAAGGGTACAACTGATGGAAGGTCAGGAAGGAAATATGGAATACCAAGAAAAGCACCAAATACAAGAAACTATGAACAATAACAACGCGCGTCAGAGACAAAATCGGAAACCACAAACAGTGGTGGTACCACAACATAGAGTTAACAACAAGATATACAGAGAGCAGAAGAAAGTGGAAACAAGGAAGCAGGACAAGATAGAAATCAAGGAAGATGTATGCACACCATTCAGACTCAATGCAGTGTTAGGAGAGAAAAAGCACACAAAAGAGAATGGAATACAGAGAGTTAACGGTGTAACAGAAAAGATGGAAAGGATCAAAATACCTCAACCAAGTATAGAGCAGTTGAGGAAAGAAATAAAAGCCATCCTTGGAAGAACTAAACCAGACATCGTGGTACTAAAGGAGGTGCAGAAAATTCTGGAAGAAAAGTTTGATATAGACTTATCACAAAGAAAGGAAGAAATCTACAAGCTTGTCGTAGACGAAATAGAGGAAGATAGACCGATGGATATAAGAGGCTATATAAGGAGCCATAGTATGTATAGTATGAGAGGCAGTGTTCAAGAAAGATGTACACGGATTCCCAATAACACACTACACTATACGGAAGGACATAAACAACATAACAATACACATGAACGGATAGGAACACGTAGAACTGAAGCAACACAAAAGGATAGTGACTGGAAGGAGTCTAACAGGATAGGGGACAACTGGAGAGTAGGATGGGAAGATGACTATGGAGAAACATCAACAGGTAGTCAGTGTCGCACAAGGGCAGGAAGAACACAAGTCCATGCAGAACCGGGAACAACATCTGATCGGTTAACCCCAAACCCCCAAATTTTACACAGCGAACAAGAGGAGATGGGCACATATAGGCCAGAAATCTTATACAGCGAACAAGAGGAGATGGGCACATATAGGCCAGAGGAAGACTGGATACAAGTATGGCAGGATACAGAGAGTAAACAGTACAATGAGATTCTAGAAGATACGACAGGAATAAGGAAACAATGGAATAATGTTGAAACAGAAATAGATGCACCATACAAACATACGAGAGCTGCAGAACAAAGAAACAGAGCACAGGAGCAGCAGCTATTGGAACAAATGGAACAACAGATAGAGACTAGACAACAAAGTGGTACAAGTCAAACTCAGAACATAGAGGACACATCAGCTAAAGATTCAGATACGCAGGAAGAGATGGAGGAAGAGAAAATAAGAGGGATGAAGAGACAGCGGTCGTCGTCATCAGACGATTCAGAGGATTACAGAAAGCGTCTAGCAAAGTTGAGACATGTAGAAGAGGTCAGACTAAAGAGGAAGAATAAAGTAAGAAATAGTAGTGTAGCGGAGATGAAGGACATATGGGCAATTGTTCAATATATGGACAGGAAATTTGAAGAATTGGAAAAGGAGAAATGTAGTCATAGAGAAGTGCAAGAAGAACAAGATAGAAAGACCAAGGGAACGGGTCAATGGGATATAGACAGTGTCGACCAAGGAAGGTCGAGGAAAAACAAAGAGGAAGAAGGAAATAAAGATAGAACAAAAATAGAACAGTTAACTGCACTTTGCGCAGATTTAGAGAAGAAGTTGGAAGAGTTAGAAAAGAGACAGGATATGAATAGACAGACATCAGAGGAAAAGGAAGATATCACAGCACCTTGGGCAGGGGATGATAGAAGGGAAGCCATAGAGAAGGCGACGCAGAAAGTAGAAGAAGTTAAGGAACATGAAAGTAGTAGAAGTGCAGATCGACGAGAATACCGATCTAAGAGTAGAGATACTGAGGAGGCAAGTAGGGATACGGGTCGAAGAGAATACCGATCCAAGAGCAGAGAGGCTAGCAATAGGAGACATACGGATCGAGGAGAATACCGATTCAGGACTAGAGAGAGCGAGGAGAATAGGAGAGATAATAGTAGAGAAAGAAGGAGGGATACGGATCGAAGGGATTTCCGATCCAATAGCCGAGATAGGCTGAGAAATAGAAGAGAAGATAGAAGAGATACGGGTCGACGGGAATACCTATCCAAGAGTCCAGAGGGACTAGATACACAGAGAAATAGAACACATACGGATCGACGTGATTACCGATCTAAGAGCCGGGAGGCTAGGAAAGACGAAGAGAGAGGAAATACGGATCGAAGGGAGTACCGATCCAAGAGCCGAGAGGCTAGAAAGGGAGATAGAAATAGGAGTAGTAGTATGAGAGATACTAGGAGTACAAGTCGAGGTAGCGACAAATTAAAGAGTAAAGAATCTGAGAGGAACCCAGGGAGTACGAGAAATGAAGAAATGGAAGATAGAGGGAAACCGAGGCAAACGGTTGACGAAGTAAGAAGTAAGGAGGTTGAGAGAAACTCGGGAGATACACGAGATACAGAGGTAGAGAGGAAGCAAAGTGTTGACAATGTTAGACGAGTAGAGGAGACTCAATATATGAATAAACTGATAGCGTTAGAGGCGCTTAAAAGTAAAGAGACAATGGTGTTGAAGTTGATGGAGCTTATGAGCAAATAGGGGAATGAGTAGGAAGCTATGGAAGAAGACATAGCATATTAGGAGGTGTAGACAAGATGGCGGCGGTTGCTAGTCTTAAAAAGGACAAGTATGATTGGTCCACACCGCACTTAAGAAGTAAACTGAGCACACCTGACCAATAGGGTACTGCAGTAGAGTAAACGAGAAAAGGAGAGGTAAGAAGTAGAGATCATAAGAGAATTGCAGACTATAGTTAGAAAGCCGCGGTGACGACGGCAGGAACAAGGAAGATAGAGGTTGGAGAAGCCGTAGAGCAGAACACGGCAGAAACATGGAATATTATGGTAAAATGGGAGAAATATGGAGTTATATATTTTGAGCAGTCGTAGAGGAAGACGGAAGGAATAATAGAAATTTAGAGATTTTGAGAAACCGTTGAGGAGGACGGCGGTTGTATGGGGTTTTCTGGGAGAAATATGGAGAAATAAGGGAAAATGAGATTTTGGGAAGCCGTGGAGCAGGACGGCAGAAAGATGGAGATATATGAAGTATTATGGAGTAATATGGAGACCGAGATGTTGAAGCCGTAGAGGAGGACGGCAGAGATATTGAGAATAAGGAGATAAATGACAATGGGGTTATTGGGAGGCCGTAGAGGAGGACGGCAGTGATGGTGAGAGGTGTTGGGAGATGGACGGAGTTGTGGTTGAGAAATTGGACAGCACAGTTCCAGAGAGGGAACGAGAGTAGCTGTTATGAGGGAGAGGAGAGAAGTAGAAATTGCAGCGGGTGTCTAGTTGTTTGGAAACTAGATGCAATCGTTCTACACTGAACATAAAGTAAGCTGAGTAGGTCCGAACGATGGACTACTGCAGTGGTGGAAGAGAAGAGGAAAGAGGCAAGGAAGCCATAGATTAAGGGAGAGAGACGTAGATGAGAGAAATGGAGAAGTCACAGAGAGGAGACGAAAGGGAATTACGAGACAACTAAAGGAGTATTGGAGAAACTATAGAGAATATGGCGTTAGATGAGGGCCATAGGGAAATGGCGAAGATATAGAGAAAATTGGATAATTAGAAGTGATAATCTAGAGGGAGCTGACAACGGAGTTGAGGAAGATGCAGATTTTTTTTTTCGGCAGTTGCCAGAGTCTGGTGAAGACTTTGTGGGAAGCGAGGCTTCTCCAAGTATAAGAAATGGAGGTTATAGGGAGATAATAAGGAAGAATAATGAGAGATAGAAAAACTAAGGAAATGAGAATAGAGGAGAGAATAATTATGTTGAGGAAACAGTACATATTGTATATGGTTACGGGTTTCTTTTAACCACAAGGGAAGATGGAAATGAAATGTAGATAACGTAGGAAACATATGCAACTAAGTAAAACGATTAATGAGATAGGCAGAATTTCAAGATAATTCGCGTAGGCGGGATAATAAACTTGGGAGTGTTACGGTATATGATATTAACGCCGTCTGCTAAAGGTTATCAGACGTGCAATATATTAAATGCCTTAACCTTTTACAATTGCACTGTTACAAGGGTGGTGGTTTGCTCTGAACAATGTTCCATGTGATATGAATAAAACACTTATAAATTTCTGGCCATTGTTTTTTCATTGATATGTTAGTTTTGTTTGTTCAGAGATAGTGCATCGTGCCTTCGATGGAAGATTAAGCGAATGCGGGGGTGGAAGATTCCGAACAATAATTGAACCTTGGAATACGATTGATTTGCTAAGTCATTTCATTGAGTCCGTACATTTAATTCACAGTTGTACACACAGGATGATCATTTCAATAGTAGTAGAGCATAAGTCCATATAAGTCATGCATAAATTAATCAATAACGTAGACTGCTGGTTTACGTGTCAATGTCCGTTCAAGGATGCAATGCAGTATTGTCGTCAGAACATCACAGCTATATGCACGCGCAGCTAGACATGGCTACCTGCCGACAGTGAGACTGCGAGTCTGAATATATTCATACGAATTTGACGATTATTCTTCTCCTTCTGAGAATTCTAGTTAAATACTAACCTCCATAAATTTCCCTCTCATATAGAGTTCTAGGACTGACCCTGGTCCATCAAAAAATGCATATATAAATGGCTATATCATGCCATTGAATTGGAAGGTTAGAAAAACGCAGCTATTCAGCTTGGCGGTCAAGTAACAAAGGGTAGCGTTTCTTAGTTACCGACTGTGTCCTAAACAACGCTATACACGTCATAATCGATCGTGTATGGAGCGTTCAGTAATTGAAACATCTATCGCAATATATTAAATGCCTTAACCTTTTACAATTGCACGTCTGATAACCTTTAGCAGACGGCGTTAATATCATATACCGTAACAATTCCCTGTACACCCGGGGAAAAAAAATCGATAGATTTTTTTTCAAGATCTATCCGACTTAACAATTTTTCAAAAAAAATTTAACACAATTGTGACATATGGCCGACGATGTTCTGAGTAGAACCGTGTCGCGGTCATGTCAACCAACTATTTGTCATAGTCATCTAACATTAATCACATTATATATCAATTATACATATTATTATATCAACTAAATAAAATGTCCAATGTTAATAGTGAATGATAGAATTAAATTAAAGTAAGGTCTGTCGTATTAGTATGTCATATAGGAATTAATTTGACTAATTAAAATTAAATTAATTAATTAAACTAAGAGATAAATTATTAAGATTCTAATGTAACGCGATGTTATGAGAGAAGAAAAAAAACAAAATAAGTGAGAAGAAATAGAAAGAAATTCGAATATAAGTTTAACTTAATTGTGTGTGTTAAGTGTTAGTGAATAATAACTATCTAATTTAACTAACTAAATAATGTATAGGTACATTAAAAAAAAATATTAATCTAATACTTGTGTGAGATTTATTTTCTCTTTTCATAATTTCTTCTTTTTATATTTCGTTCTTTTTTTTTTGTTCTTTCATTTCATTTTTTTCTCACATTTCATTTTATTGATAATAATTCAATTAAGAAGTTAAGTTAACTAATTAATTAGTATAGGATATGATGATCCATCCGTAGTCTTGATCCTGATGAATTCTTTTAGGCAAAAATGTTCAAACGTTTACGTTGGAAAGAAATGTCATTTATCACAGCATCCAAGAATTAAGTGCACATAGGATAATAAGTTCGACTTGTCGTCAGATATTGTTCCATGATTGTTCAACGAATATTCATATATCGTGTATGGACGTTAGACGAAGTTTCAATGTCAATATGTATACCTTGATTGTCTTTTAGTTCAATTCTGTGATGCATATAGTGTTTATAAAGTTTAAATTGAAGGCAAGGTTAGTTCCTTTATAGTTGATATGTTTTAGGAATGTTAATGTTGATTATTCGTCGTCAATAGGATTACGTGACAACGCATCCGCCACAATATTTTCAGTGCCAGGAATATGTTCAATGGAGAATTCAAATGGCTGTAGGATGATTGAATATCTGGCGAGTTTCTGGCTTTTATGATTAGATCGACGCAAGGATGCTACAGCACGTTGGTCCGTCTGTATGGTGAAGGGAGCACCAAGCAGGAACTTTTCGAGTTTAGTTATTGCCCATATCACAGATAAAAGTTCCTTGTCGACTGTTGAATACTTTGTTTCTGCCGGCTTTAGCTTTCTTGAAATGTATAAGGTAGGATGTAGAATGCCATCATGGTTCTGGAGCAGGCATGCACCAATGCCGTAGTTACTAGCATCTGTTCGTAAGAAAAATCTTTTGGAAGCATCGGGAAGTCTTAAAATTGGTTCATGCGAGAACAAATTTATAATTTTGTTGAAAGTTTCATTGCATGTACCAGTCCATGTCACCTTCACCGGCATGTCTTTTTTTAACAATGAAGACAATACAGCCGTGATGGATGACAAGTTTGGTATGAATCTACTGTAATATTGAACAAGTCCTAACAAACTCCTGACCTGTTTCTTCGTCTGAGGAACTGCTATGTTTAGAATTTTGGAGACTGTACTAGGTAACGTTCGGATATATCCCGATCCAATGATATGTCCCAAAAAGGTTATCTCATTACACGCGATTTGCACCTTTGTAGGTTTAGCAGTTAGATGATAATTCCTTAGAGTGTCGAAAACATATCTAAGTCCCGAAACATGTTCCTCAAACGACGAACTAAACAAGCATATGTCGTCAATATATGTAATAACGTCTGGTCTACCTGATAAAATTTGTCGCATCAGGCGAATGAAGGTAGCTGGCGCATTAACAAGCCCAAAAGGCATCACATTCCACTGGTATAGACCTTGTGGAGTGGAAAATGCGGTGTAGTACTTAGCCTTTTCGGTCAGTGGTATCTGCCAATAACCTTTAGTTAAGTCTATCTTACTAAATATAGTTGCGTTGGATAGACGTGGCAGTAAGTCGTCGATAAGTGGATGTGGTTCGCTGTCAACTATAGTCTTAGCATTTAATTTTCTATAATAAACACATAGTCTGATGTTATTGTCCTTCTTCCGGACAATCACTAATGGAGAAGAGAATGGCGAATTACTAGTCTCAATGATTCCCAGAGACAACATCTGTTCAAGTTCCTTAGTAGTTTTAGCAAGGAAATGTAAAGGAACAGAATAGGGATGTACACGAATAGGTGTATCATCATTGAGAGTAATGTCATGACTGATAGCCGATGTGCGACCCGGGACGTCGGTCAATACATCTGGATAAGATTGTAATAGATTAGCAATCTGTAGACGCTGTTGCGGTGTAACCGTTGAAGAGATGGTTACATCCCGCCAAGATTCAGTAGGTTGAACTACTGGTAACGGTAACTGTACCTCAGGAAAAGAAGATTCTTCTTCCTGGATGACAGATAAGTTAGAATAATAACAAGTAGATACTGTGTTGTCATCTAGTTCATGAAAAATTGACTGTAAGTGTTCAGGACGTGTATGAAATTGCTTGAGCATGTTAATATGAAATATCTTTTTGTGTCCCTTGATATCTAAGACGTAATCAACGTCGGAAATTTTATCAATGACTTTGTAAGGACCATTCCAAGATATCAATAATTTATTGTTATTGTGAGGAAGTAACACATAAGCCTCGTCGCCTGGGAATAATTGGCGTAATCGTCGAGACCTATTTTGTAGAGATCGAGCCTTAGCTTTTGCAGCCTCAGAAGAAGCTGTTGCCAACTGGCAAGACTCAATAATGTTCTTCCGAAGATTAATCACGTACTCGTAAGATGACTGAGTGTCCTGAGTCATCTCCGCGTCAATTAATAAGTCTTTTATTAGTCCCATAGGACCTCTTGGGGGAGCACCAAAAACTAATTCAAAGGGAGAGAAGCCAGTTTGTTCATGCGGTACCTCCCGATAAGCAAATAGAACAGCTGGGAGTGCTCTGTCCCAGTCATGAGGGTGCTTAGCAGTAACCTTATGTAGTAGTTGTTTAAGTGTACGGTTAAGTCTTTCAACCGCACCATTACTCATCGGATGATAAATACTACTTAAATTCCTATCAATGTTCCAAGTTTTCATGACTTCCTTCATGGTGTCAGATATAAACTGTGACCCATGGTCTGATAAAAGTTTTCTAGGAAACCCTATTCTAGAAAAGATGAGATGTAGTGCATCAGCTACATCTGTGGTAGTGGTGGTCTTTAATGGGATAGCTTCTGGCCATCGTGTGCACAAATCAATGCACGTAAGGACGAATCTATGTCCTCTGGCCGATGGTAGCAATGGACCAATAATATCTATTGCCATCTTGTCAAACGGTCTTACTGAGATATCGCAAGCCTGAATAGGCGCCGTGTGAAAAGCTCCACGTGCTTTCACTTCTTGGCATGTAGTACAGGAACGTACATACTGCGAAATATCTCTTGACACTCCTGGCCAAAAGAATGAAGACAGTACTCGAGATCGTGTTCGAGTATATCCCATATGTCCAGCACAATGTGAGTCATGTGCATGTTGAAGAATGTACCGTCTAAAAGTATATGGGACCATAACTTGTTGTTTCATTTGTGATTTGTCATTAAAACATCTAATCAATATGTCATTTTTAATAACAAAACAATGTTTGTTATTATTACCTGAGGATAGATTGTCAACTTTATCAACCAGCTTAAAAATTTTTTTTAAAGATTTATCCTCTTTTTGTTTGGTTGCAAATGTTTCCCTGTCAATAGGTGAATTGACTACAAATTCCTCTTGGTTGTCTGCATCCATTTTATTATCATCAACTTTCTCCATGAGTTGAGTCTGCGCTCTAGTCGTCACGGCGTTTCCAGTGCATAGGTTATGTTTCTCCCATTCTATAATCTCATCTGGAGTACAATCTTTACTGCCGTGTATACGACCAACCATCAGATCAGCTATAGGCTTTTTTAGCATACATACTTTTACGTTCCCTGTGAAAAAAGGTGTGTTAACATGAATAATAGCTGTGGGGTAAAACTCAATAGTTCCCCCAAAAGTCATGCAACGGACATATTCCCCCGTTGCACAGCTAGGATGTACCAGCGACTGTCGTACACCAATCGTTGTGGATCCTGAATCCCTCAGCACTGAGACGACGGATCCATTAACTAATCCCCTGTTAAAAATTAGTAGGCCTGTTCCATCGTTGACTGCAAGACCTACCTCTGGTGTAATATGTCCGCAGTTAAGCACTGTTTCTTTCGCCTTCTGAAAAATAAGATTGCATTGTTGGCAACTATTTGCCACATTATAATTAATAGCAAAACATGCAGCAGAAGACTGTGTTGTATTATTGTCAAGTGGGACCTGAGCTATAGGGGTAGTATTATTTGTAACTGCCGCCCCTGTATTATGGTTGTAATGAGATGATCCCCGAGAATGAGATCGATTCCGAGTATAATTGTTAGAATTATCTCGTCGTCCTCTATAGTAACTATTATCTCGATGTCTCGAGCCATGATTATTACCATTCCAGTTACTATTATTATTGGGAGTATGTGATCGATTATAATGAGTGTTATGTTGACCATTGTGGTAGTTTGTTTGAGGTGAATAATTTCTATCTCGTGATCTACCTCTGTTGAACTCATTTTTATTGTTGAAATCATTATTATGTCCCTTCTGAAAGTTAACATTGTGATTTCTTTGGAACCTGCTTCTGTCTACACTGTGATGTCTTTGTTTGTTATTATGATTGTAGGCCATATTAGACGCCACAGGTAGAGGTTCTCTTAATGAGGAGTTAGAAATGGTTGCATTCGGATGTGCCGAACAGTAGTTTAAAGAAATTTTTTCTAACTCGTCCATAGTACCTGGTTTACGCTCCTGCAAATATGCAAAAAATGGCTGGCTAACCGAAGATAATACCTTATCCCGTAGTAGTAAATCAACTAATTTGTCGTATGATTTGTTGACTTCTGCCAGTTCAACCCATCTATTAAATGTATTGCGTATGTTCGCAATGAATCCTGCAAAATCTTTTGGAGATTCAGGTAAAATTCCCTTAAATTTCAACCTACAGTGTTCCTCGTCCAGGTGAAACCTTCGTAAAAGCAAGGACTTAATAGCACCGTAGTTATTTGCTATTGATGGGTCAGCATTTTGAGAAGCCGTCAATGGTTCTCCAACCAAGAATTCATTTAACTTGAGTACCCATGACTCTTCAGGCAAATGGTTTGTTTTGCAAGTCTGTTCAAAACGTGACAGGAACGATGAAAGGTCGTCCACGTTCAAGTTGAGAGTGGGTAATTTAAAGTTGTAGAAATGTTTAGTTTGGCTGGATGATGATCCATTTTGTGCGTTATTATTCTGGTTTGCATCAGCACTTTGTGCTTGTAATCTTGCTGTCTCCAATTTAATACGCGCCAATTCCATTTCTTGTTGTAAAATAATTTCCTCTCGTTTCAATTTATTCTCTTCTTCCTGTTGAGCAATTTCTCTTAATCTATTTTCCTTGGCAATTTGCTTCATCTCACGTTCCCTCTTCCTCTTTCTTTAATTCAGCCTTTTTTTCTGCTTCTTTTCTTTCATGTTTTTCCAGTTCTGCCTCAGCAAACTGACGAAGTTCTTGAGATTTATAACCATATTCCCGACCAATTTTAACGAAATGGTCTATAGTAAGCATTTTGACTTTTATCTGTAAGTAATTATTGATAATTACTGATTAAAATAGTCAATAGTAGCTTCAGAGTAATTATTATACTTACTCAACTTAGAAATATTCAATATAAATAATCACAATAGTACTGAACTCTAATGTCTAAGTTCAACTAATAGACAATATTTTGTAACAATATTGTATCTAAATAATACTATATCATAAATAGTTATGATATCTGTTAACTATTATGTAATTACTTCACACAATTAATCTCAATATCCAATAATGTTGGGTATGATTCCTAGTAATTATATTGTTCAATGTACTAAGTCACTCTCTTAGTACCAGAAAAGTATATTAAATAATATACAATGGGTCTATTACCTCAAAGGTAGCTATAAGATTATTTTATTTTGTCAATATATATATATATTATATTATTATGCCCTAGGCATCTATTATAAATTGTAGTGCTACTTTCTTGGACTATCACTGCATAATTATGCAATGTCCCATATTAACCTTAAATATCAGAAAAAATTAATTAAATTAAATTACAAGTGTATTATTGCATATAATATCATATTATTAATGTAGTATTAATATATATTATGAGGACAAACAAAACAATGATGCAACTAAAGGGTACAAACAATGTTAAGACGCAAACAAGACATTTTCACAATTAAAAATGAATTTATGAACTAAATAAAACAAGCGGAAATGTCACAAGCCAAATGAAGGGTCAAGGTCTGACCCGAGGTCAACTTAATATTCAAAGTACACAAAAAAAAATGACTGCAAAAAATGATGACATCACAGGACTCATAACGGACGAAAATTTAACAATCATCAAATAAATGATAGTAAGAGGAGACTGGACGAAATAGTTAACAAACATGATACAAAACTAAAAAAAATTGTTAACTGAGTACGAATAAAATACGCCAGTTATCTACGGAACGGTACAGCTAACACAAATCGTCAAACGGTAGCAGATTGGTACAGGTCGTCCAATGGCAAACCTCAATGGGGCTTCCAAAAGTGCGATCGTTTAACTGCCCTAAGACCGACTGAAATCTAGGTGGTCAGCTGTTCGCGACATTCCCCAGAGATTTCAGTTCCCTCCAACCGGCCCACGAATTAACAACACATTAAGACAACCAAAATTTACATGAAACACATTCAGAACAGACATGCCTATGCAGGCAAAAGGCATGGACTCAGTAGCACTGTTTGCAATAACAACAGTTAAACACCTAGACTTATCTTTTCCGTTGCTTCACTTGATGCTAGTTGTCGTCGACGGCTAGGCCTGTGCCTTTGACTGTCTGCTCCTGATGGGCAGGCAACGGTAGTCCATCTTATGCATCTTGATCAATTTGAAACGAACTAGAGAGGCGTTGAAAATATGTCTTCTTCACTGCGACAATGCAACAGTGACGTCATGTTGCTATTCATGATCACGTGCGTCACGTCAGCTTCGTAATGGTCATGTGATCGAAACTTGATCGTAAATATTTCATTCGAAAGTCATGAAAAAATTTTTGGTTTTTGGTTGTTTTTCGTCCCCATACACCGGGCACCACTGTTACAAGGGTGGTGGTTTGCTCTGAACAATGTTCCATGTGATATGAATAAAACACTTATAAATTTCTGGCCATTGTTTTTTCATTGATATGTTAGTTTTGTTTGTTCAGAGATAGTGCATCGTGCCTTCGATGGAAGATTAAGCGAATGCGGGGGTGGAAGATTCCGAACAATAATTGAACCTTGGAATACGATTGATTTGATAAGTCATTTCATTGAGTCCGTACATTTAATTCACAGTTGTACACACAGGATGATCATTTCAATAGTAGTAGAGCATAAGTCCATATAAGTCATGCATAAATTAATCAATAACGTAGACTGCTGGTTTACGTGTCAATGTCCGTTCAAGGATGCAATGCAGTATTGTCGTCAGAACATCACAGCTATATGCACGCGCAGCTAGACATGGCTACCTGCCGACAGTGAGACTGCGAGTCTGAATATATTCATACGAATTTGACGATTATTCTTCTCCTTCTGAGAATTCTAGTTAAATACTAACCTCCATAAATTTCCCTCTCATATAGAGTTCTAGGACTGACCCTGATCCATCAAAAAATGCATATATAAATGGCTATATCATGCCATTGAATTGGAAGGTTAGAAAAACGCAGCTATTCAGCTTGGCGGTCAAGTAACAAAGGGTAACGTTTCTTAGTTACCGACTGTGTCCTAAACAACGCTATACACGTCATGATCGATCGTGTATGGAGCGTTCAGTAATTGAAACATCTATCGCAATATATTAAATGCCTTAACCTTTTACAATTGCACGTCTGATAACCTTTAGCAGACGGCGTTAATATCATATACCGTAACAGGGAGTAGAGATAAAAGGGATGGTAAATGGCTAATGAAGTTAGAAAGGTCTAGTAAGAGTCGTAAAGGAGCAAACGACAAGGTGTACTATGAAATGAGTTCCATTATGTATAAGTTGTTATATGAAAACTTGTATTCAGTAAAATGTATACTATGAAAACAGTTCCAGGATGGAAAGTGTATACTATGAAATGGAAATTGTAGACAGGAAGATGAGTGAGGTTGATTAGAAGTGGAGAATGGTGGGTCTCATTGGGACAGATGTTGAGGAAGAAAGGGATGGAATTGGTAGTAGAAGAGGGAAGGAAGACAGTGAGTGGAGATTTTTCGGGAAATTTTCTCTGTGAGAGAAATTTTTTTTTAAAGGGGGGGAGATGTGTGAACGGTGGTTTGGTTTTGATAGAGAGAAAGAATGTAGAAAAATGGTATGGATGGGTTTGGTTGCAGATTATTTGTCGTTAATGAAGGGAGATAAGATGTGTAAGATTAGACTTTGTCTTAAGGGAAGTAACTTAGAATTAAGTCCCTTACAGGTTTGAGTGAGTTGAGAAATAAAGTATTGCACGAGAAAGTCGAGATGGGCAAACACATGTTAGGCGTGAACGAAAAAGGTTGGAACGGGGTTTTTGACGGAGTCTGTTTTGAGACGCGCTAGGCGTAGGCAGGGAAAGGTGTTGCTCTCAAGTGTGTAGTTAGATATTGAACGTGCTCAGCGTAAGATTTTATATTGTTGTATAAGATATATTCGGAGCACCAAAGTGTGTGTGTAAGAAAAAGTGTATTTCAAATGAAGAAACAAAACAGGTACGTTTTGACATTTTGATTATTTACTGCGTATGTGGCTCAGCAGACCAGGTCTGAGCAGAGGACAGTAAACAGATGAAAATGGATACTGAGATTGTTTTGAAACTGAAGATTTGTATTTTGCAAGACTGCCAACCTTGAAGAGAAAGGTTGGGCATACCATTTTTACTCAGTTATCAACGTATGTTAATAAAGTTCTATCATTGATATTTGCACTGCTGTTTTGAGTGGTATCGATTGATAAACAGTGGGTATGAAGAAAAAGTAGTCAGTCTGAGTGAAGGAAGTTTCTAGTATTTACTTTACAACACACTATCTACTGAAAGGGCAGTGGTCCGAATCTTGCAATACGATCCCCGTCGACAGCTATTTTCTTATCAATTTTACACTCCCTTCAGTGATAATTGATCATGTTTAGCTTTGCGCTTCTCGTCTTGCTAAGATTCTTCTTCTTCGATCCTTAACCACCGACCGTCAAAGCAGTCAGTGGCCGTCACGCCTAGTGCTAAGATTAAGACGCAGGTAAAGCCAAGATGGGCCCGGTCAATTTTCGTAGTAACCGCGTGTCATGTTTGCCTAGGAGTGCCCCGCGAGATAAATTATTGGCCTGTCAGCATGCACTCAGCGGAAACGAATGACATAATCATTTTACGTGCACCTTGTTACACAGACATTACTTTAGATGAAAGTAAGATGTCGAATTAGAGAAAACATTGCCGAGAGAGGATCGGATATTTTCATTCCATATTTGGGAGACATGACCTTTGCAGTAACGCGCAAAAATTTCCATGTGGAAATAATTTGAATTACCACATTAATCACGCAAGTTTTGAAACGATTGGCGGGGTTCGAAATAGAGGAGCTACCAAATTCCTGATTGGACCCTGCCTAAATCGTAACAAAGTAGACAAGTGCAATATAACCTGACACTTTAGCCAATTTAGAACACTGTGAAAATCTACCTCGCGCCAAGAAGACAACCATACCTTGCCAGAGTTAAGACTAAAATCAGCTTTCATTTAGCGGACTGGACTCTTGTTTGAGCGTCTTGAGGACTTAGAGCCCAGGAAAACTCTAATATTTTAACGTGGAAAACCGGAATCTGAGGGAACTGAAAAACAAGTAAAAGTAGAACTTAGTGCTAAAGTAACAACACCCGAGACATCGTAAGAGGCATCGTCAAGCTGCCTGAACTTATTTCTTTGAGCCAGCAGTCTGTGTGCCTAAAGATTGGCATAAGTTGTACATTTTAAATTCTATACTTTGCATTATTAACATGTGAAACATATATATATATATATATATATATATATATATATATATATATATATATATATATATATATATATATATATATATATATATATGTGTGTGTGTGTGTGTGAATATTAATACAGTATGCGAAAATTGCTAGTGGATGTCCAAGTCATTTGAGGCTGGCAACCTCAGTATATAGAATGATGATTTCATGAACCACCACTGCCAAGGCTGGTGACTGCTTTATTGCGAGTTTCTTACAGATAACTAAAAGCAGAGGTAGTCCCAAGTTCCATAGGGAGCAGGGAGTGAATGAATAAAGAAAGGATGTACATAATCTATATTATTAACATTTTCAACCAGTGTATATGTAAATGTAAACATATTCAATCTATATGGTTAACATTTTCAAACATGGTAGATGTAAATGTAAATATATTCAATCTATACTGTTAACATTTTCAAACATGGTAGATATAAAGGAAAACATGTTCAATTTATATTACCAACCTTTTCAACCAATGTAAATTGTAAAGTTAAATATACATCTATTCAATTTAAATGTAATGAATGTTTTTCCGCTCAATGGGATTAATATTAATTCTCAGCGATGGTAAAAGTTCTGAGGTAGATGGGATGGTGAAATGAAAAGAGGGAGGCACATAAGTATGTGTTGGGAAACTCAATACTCAGGGTATTTGTTTCTCTTCTTTTGGGAATTGGTGGTCCTAGTTGAGGGTACTATCTCTAGAATAAATGAGGACATAAGTGGCCTGAAGTCGACGCTAGACACCATCATCAGACGGGTCTTAGAGACCCGGGACCAACTTCGTAGACACTCCCTGACGCTTCTGGGAACGTGCTGCACCCTACAACATTGACCTGGGACAAGAGTGATCCAGTCCTCTATCTACAAAGAACCAAACATCAGCTGGAGCAGAACAGACAAACTCATTGGTAGCTAAGTAGAAACATAAAAGCTGCCAAGTAAACTCTTACCCAAACTTCCATAACATCATCGATGATGAGCATTTTTTGTTAAATAATTATTCATTTGTTTTAACTGTTAAAACATAATTCATTATTAATTAAAGACAAATCTAAAGTTGATTTAATCATTTTGAATGTACTACATCCGTATGTCTCAGACAATTTCTTAAATACACGTTAGCAGAGCTATATAATAATAAGAGGAAACTCGCTTAATTAACTCACCTGGGGGCTTGTACGAGCTCAAATTATATTACATAATCCTTCACATAAGTTGACGGCAGATACTAGAGTTAACGTGCTCAGCCAATGCAGCATTGTTCTCGCTTTTTTAAATATATTGTGAAAACTACCTGGAGGTAGAAGCATCATTATCCTTCTATCTACAACTCTGCCAAGAGTAATCTTGTGCAAAGGTAGACAGCTTTGAAGACCCACATCAGTCACTCTTGAGTGTTGGCCACTGTTGGACCCCTACTGCAGAGCTAAGGGGAGCCAACCCGTGACATTGTCAACTTAAAACAAACCAGTAACATGTAAGTTATAGATTTATTCATCATGCTGTAACAACCAGTCAATGAAAGATTATGTTGTTTACTTACAGGCAAACTGTAGCAAGTCAGCTACACAAATAGCCTGCTTATAAAATACTTGTATTATCTTTTTTTATAGCAATTGTAATGGGGAGCCGCGCTGGTGTAATGGTTACAACGTTGTACTGGTGACCAGGTTTTCAAGGTTCAAGCCCGGGCGTCGGCGCTTGAAGGAGTGTCAACGACCGGGATTTTGACTGAATAATCTGAACGGCTCCTGAGATAAACCCTCTGTGGATGGGAAGGAGCGAAGCTCCTGACCGGGTTGGAAGGAAAGTCCTCAGGTTTCCCAGCCTCGCAATGACATGTCATTGGGCCGAAGGGCTGAAAGCCCAAGTGCCGCTAGTTAAGGAAAAAAAAATAGCAATTGTAAGAGTAGTTATCTACTTCTAAAAACAGCAAAAAGTACATTTTAAATATGGTTATCTTTTAACAAAACATTACAGATAAGTTTGATCATTTGTGTGTTTAGTTACATGGACAGGTAAGTTAGATCATTTGTGTGTTTAGTTTAGGGTTCCCATAATGTTTTGTTCAAAAACCGGGACATTTCCAAATTTTTACCTAAAAAACCCGGGACATTTCGAAAAAAAACGGGACATGTTAAAAATTACGGTAAAGCACAAATAAATCTATTATATATTATATGTTGCACTTAAAATAAGATACTGGTATAAAAATACACACATTAACTAACACAACTTCCACTTTAAAAAAGAATTCTAAATTACAAACATACTTAATTAGAAAAATCGCACCTTTAAAAAATACACAATAGTCAAGTTTATATTTTGGATTCATTAGAATATTTATCAGATTTATGGGCACGTTCAAGAAGTTTTTTTTCCTTCTAATATTTGGACATAGAACTCAGCACAAGAGAAATCCTTTTTTTTTTTTTTTTTTTTTTTTTTTTTTTTTTTTTTTTTTTTTTTAACCAGCGGCCCTTGGGCTTTCAGCCCTTCGGCCCAATGACATGTCATTGCGAGGCTGGGGAACCTGAGGACTTTCCTTCCAACCCGGTCAGGAGCTTCGCTCCTTCCCATCCACAGAGGGTTTATCACAGGAGCCGTTCAGGCTATTCAGTCAAATTTCCGGCCGTAAACATTTCTTCAAACGCCAACGCCCGGGTTTGAACCATGAACACCTGGTCGCCAGTACAACGCCGAAGCCATTACACCAGCGCGGCTCCCAAGAGAAATCCTTAAAATGGGTCTTTATAATGGTTAAAGCTTTCACTGTCTCAATTTTAAGTCTGTTTTTTTTTTTTTCGTCTGTCCAGAGCGCATTTATTAATGAAAAAAACACGTTCAACAGCTGCATTGGATCCTGGCAGTGTCAAACAAAAACTAACTAGGCATTTCAGGTTCTCAGCATTTATATCCTGCTTTGTGAAATGAGCGAACATCTCACACAATTTTTCACTGACACTTTGATCCTTCAGTTCACTCCACACATCAAATTTGCTTTCACAATATTTTTTCACACATGCAAACTCATCAAATAAGTCCTCTTCATTCCCAGCAAAATGTGATGACACTGTCTTCATGAATATGTAGCTTTCTTGGATGTTCTTCCAAGTCACAGACTCCTTTCCCTTCAAATTGATCCAATCCATAGACTGAAGAGGCGTAAGAAATGGTGTACACCACTCCTGAATATATTCAATGCAGGTGTCATAGAAATCTACTGCATAGCTTTGAAACTTTTCAACTGTTATGTGACCTTCTTTTTCTAATTCTTGCAACTGGTTTCTCACAGTAGTGGTAAGAAACTTTTCTGCCTTCCTGTAGTTATGCACCGCCGTGTGATAAGCGAAGGTTGCTTCCTGTGCTGCTAATGATAACTGTTTTTCCATTTCCTTTTCACTCTGGGTGTTCGCATTTAAGAAATTACTTATACTGCTGTTGGAAGCCTTACTTTCAACAGCACCTTTATGTTTTTTTCGTTTTCACGTGGTTGACTACGTCTGACCGACCACCATGTGAAATGCAAAATTTAGAGCTGCATAAAGTACATTCCACATTTTCATCTACACCTTTAATGAAGGGAAATTCTCTTGTATTGTTATCATTTATACTGCACTTACGTTTCGGCATTATGCGGATGAAAAACGATAAAAAAAAAATACTGTACAATAATGCTAATACGCATTAAATCATTTGGTAGATGCTCACTGAACACTGTTTTGGTCGACTTTCGAATTTTTGTTCGAAATTCAAACCGAGGGTCCACTGTAACCAGAAATTGATAAAGTAACACTACTAAAACACGGAATAAAATCCGTTACCCAAAGATTTTTTTTCCAAGAAGGACCCTTAAAAAGCGGGACATTTGGAATAAATTCTGGACACCGGGACATTTTACCAAAAAACGGGACTGTCCCGGGAAAAACGGGACGAATGGGAACCCTAGTTTAGTTACATGGACAGGTAAGTTAGATCCTTTGTGTGTCTAATTACATGGATAAATTGAATGTTCCTGAGGCTGAAAACGATCTAGATGTAAATACAGACATTCTACGAAAAGAAGAAATCATCACAGCAATCAAAGGGTTAAAGAACGGTAAAACTCCGGGCCATGATAACTTAAATGCAGAGCTATTTAAGACAGACCCTGAGCTAGCAGCAGAACTATTAGAACCACTATTTGCACAAGTGTGGAAAACGGGGACAGCACCATCAGAGTGGAACAAAGGAATAATTGTCAAATTGCCCAAAAAGGGAGATCTTGCAGACTGCAATAATTGGAGAGGAATCACTCTTCTCTCAGTTCCCAGCAAAATACTAGGCAGGATAATTATACAGAGAATTTCAAAGGCAGTAGACTACAAACTGAGGAAAGAACAAGCAGGATTTAGAAAGAACAGAAGATGTGTAGACCATATATTCACTCTCAGGAACATTATAGAGCAGTGCTCAGAATGGCAAAGACAGCTTTACATAAATTTTGTTGATTTTGAAAAGGCTTTTGACAGCATACATAGGGACAGTTTATGGAAAATACTGAGGGCTTATGGAATTCCAAGCTGCATAGTGTCAATCATAAAAAGCCTCTATGCCAACTTTACGTGTAGTGTTGGGCAGAGCAACCTAACCTTCGAGGTGAAGACAGGAGTACGACAGGGATGCCCCTTATCAACCACTCTTTTTTAACAGTCATAGACTGGGTGATGCGCCAGACAACAGAGGGCAGTCCAAGAGGAATAAGATGGACTACATTTTCTACATTGGAAGATCTGGAATATGCAGATGACATTGCACTGCTGGCACATTTATATCAACACATCCAGGAAAAAACTGATAGACTTAATAAATTTAGCCAGCAGGTGGGCTTGAGCATCAATTTAAAGAAGTCTGAGGTCATGACGCTCAATGTGAGCAACCCTGAGCCCATATCGGTAAGGAATCAGCAATTGGTACAGACAGATACCTTCACATACCTAGGAAGCATAGTAACACCAGACGGTGGGGCAGGCAAAGACATCAACATCAGAATGAATAAGGCAAGAACAGCCTTCTTTAGCCTAAATAACATCTGGAAGTCCTCCCAATACAGCACAAGCACAAAATTAAGATTATACCAGAGCTGTGTGCTTTCTGTGCTTCTCTATGGTGCGGAATGCTGGAGAGTCACAGAGAAGGAAATGTCAAAATTGTCCTCTGTTCACACAACATGCCTAAGAAAAATTCACCGCATCTTTTGGCCGAATACCATCACCAACCAAGATCTGCTTACTCGTAGCAAGCAAGAGGACATGCACACCATCTTAGCTGGCAGACGCTGGAGCTGGGTTGGTCATGTCCTCAGAAGAGACCCCGATGCCATCACAAGAACAGCTATGCTTTGGACCCCTGAAGGAAAGCGAAAGAGAGGCCGACCAAAAACAACTTGGCGGAGGACTGTGGAGGCTGAGATGCAATGAATGAACCAGAGTTGGGGCACTGTACGAAGGATGGCCACCGACCGTGCAAAGTGGAATCAATTTGTTGTTGCCCTACAAGACGCCACTAGGCGTGATGGCCACTGACTGCTTTGACGGTCGGTGGTTAAGGATCGAAGAAGAAGAAGAAGAAGAAGTTACATGGACAGGTAAGTTAGATCATTTGTGTGTCTAGTTACATGGACAGGTAAGTTAGACCATTTGTGTGTCTAGTTCAGGGTGGTCCAACTTATTCTACCCCGAGGGCTATATAAATCAAAAATACAAAGTTCGGGGGCTATTCGTGATTAAAAATTATTTAAAATAAAAGCTCAGTGAAACATTGATGAACATCGAAGAGCGCGAAATTAAAAATAAAATACAGTAAAAATAACAATGAGCATTGAATTTCTATTGAAATAATTTGAGTTTTATTTCGTACCCTCCTAAAGGGAAGTTTGGGATGTGTGGATTTTTCTGTAACAAAAGTCTCGATATCAGTGTCAATCGAACGCTTTTGGATGCTGACTGCAGGCAGTTAAACATTGCTTTGCACCGGACGTTTTAAATCTACTCTCAAAACTATTAATTATACCATATAATTAAAGAAATATTTTTGGTTTGAGCGTCGGCCACAAAACAATTTTACGCGGGCCACATTTGGCCCGTGTGGGACTGCGGTTGGACTACGCTGGTCTAGTTACATGGATAGGTAAGTTAGACCATTTCTGTGTCTAGTTACATGGACAGGTAAGTTAGACCATTTGTGTGTCTTGTTACATGGGCAGTTAAGCTAGACCATTTGTGTGTCTAGTTACATGGACAGGTAAGTTAGACCATTTGTGTGTCTTGTTACATGGACAGTTAAGCTAGACCATTTGTGTGTCTAGTTACATAGACAGGTAAGTTAGACCATTTGTGTGTCTAGTTACATGGACAGGTAAGCTAGACCATTTGTGTGTCTAGTTACATGGACAGGTAAGTTAGACCATTTGTGTCTCTAGTTACATGGACAGGTAAGTTAGACCATTTGTGTGTCTAGTTACATGGACAGGTAAGTTAGACCATTTGTGTGTCTAGTTACATGGACAGGTAAGTTAGACCATTTGTGTGTCTAGTTACATTGACAGCTTCAGAGAGTAACGAGGATGTCAAGAAAGATGCCAGTGCACACAGAAAGCCTACTACTGAAATTAGGAGGAAGCCTTCCACTTTCTGTGGGCTTGTTGTGACAAGGGGACACAGCTGAAATACATTTTGTGGCAACAGGAAGAGACTCAATGAAAGGAAGATAGAAGGAGACAACAAAGAGAGAAGATGCTTGACAGTTATCCTAATCACGGCTTTTACTTAAGTGTAACTTTAATCACCTTTGATATTTCCCAACCTTACATTAACTTTTGGAACACACCAGGTTCGTTAGACAAGTTACTGTTTGGCGTGGGAGACAGCCACATGGGCGATAGAAAGAATTCGTTTGATAATTTAATCCCCTGTTTAAACAAAGCGAGTGTCACGACATGTAAGTGCAATAGCACGCCCACCAGAGCGATTGAAAAGAAAGGACTCGCCAGACGCACAGGAGGGTTTTACTAGATGGTAGATTTTGAGAGCAGCACAGAAACTTAGATGTGATCAACGTGGCGGGACAGTGAAAGACTATAACGGGAGCCGCAACAAAGGAACAAAACACGATGCAACATGCAGGAGCCGCAAAGGAAAGTCTGAAACAAAGGAGTATATACACTCTCTTATCGAGCGATAATCCCAAACCACGGTTTGTTTAGTATCGAACACATAAGAAGGCGAATAGTTGGGTACGAGAGTCCCCCCCCCTCCCCCTTTTAGCGATTGATGGGCACTGAAATTGCACTCGAGCAAGATGGGCGACTAATTATTGGAGGAAGAGGCGGAGTCATTGGACACAGCCCCAGAATTGTCACACATTGGGAAAAAAAAAGAAATATAACGACACTTCGTGTGACAAAACATCTGTACTTGTTCTTTTGGTGGCTGTCTCACACCTTCAGCACCACGGCAGTATCATTTCTTCATATTTTTCTCTCCGATCGTTTATTATTTGTCAATTTTTTGCCCTTTCATTCATTATTTTGCTCTATGCTGAATCTAGTAGGGTGAAGTATCTAACACTCCACTCCCCTACGGAAGTATCTGCTATGAGACTATCTTTATCTCACATTTTTGAAAATAGGCGAAAGCAACGGGCTTTGATAAATCCTCACCTACGTCTCAGAGATGAAAACTTGTATTTACAGCAAAATTTCACCATTCTTTCCATATTTATTTTAACTGTTAAAGACTAATTCATTATTAAAATTGTTACATGTTGTTTTAAAACTAAACAATCATAGTCGCTTCAGGCACCTAAATCATGATTTACGTGTTTCACGTGCTACTCTTGTCTCCAGCTTTGCTGGCGCAAAATGACTATGCTGGCCTCTGGGCGGTGACCTTGTGAACCTGTGTACTAATTTCGGGAACAATTGCATGACCATAAGATACTTTACCAGGCACTCGTATAGTCATGCGTTATTAAAGTCGCTCAGTATATATTGTCTTCCGTTTCGAGCTGTTGGTAATAGTATTATCGAGATGCTAGAAACGAGGTTCTCACCAGCCAGGTTTGGAGTCAGAACAGCCTGAAAGATGTATGGAAATGTGGCAGACGAACTTGCCAAAGGAATGGTCCAGGCTCATGACGGGGCTACATATGGGGAGATAAAGGCAGAGTTTTAAAAAAAACTTTGACGAGAGGTGGCATGGGGAACATCTGAAGACGGATACGATAGACCCGTGCTGCTCATTGCTGGAGGCAGATTGGGTGATAGTTTTCGGAGAGCCGGTCGTTGCAGACTGAAGTATCATCTGTGCCACAGATCGAAAACCGGACAGACAGATGTCTTCCCATGCTGGGAGGGCAGTGGAGCATGTCCTTTGGGCCCCCCCCCCCCCTTTTTTTTTTCCTCTCACTATATTCTTCCTTTTTTTTCTCTAACTCGAAAAAATAGGACGCGCTTTCGCTCATCAAGGGAAAGTCGATTTATAAAATAGATATAAAACATGAAGAAGGGAAAATAAAAAGACGTGCACAGTAGATGAAGTAGCAGATGTGTGTCTATATATTTGTGTTTGATTTGTGATGTCATCATGTTGACTAGTTTGATCCAGCTGTGGGGTTTAGATGACGCTAACAAGGTTTGTGTTTGATGGATTATATTTCTATCGGAACAAATTTGGTGTGAAACTGACGCGGCCTTGTTATATTCCTGTTTCTGTAAAATATAAAACGGGTTAATCTTCGTCTTGAATATGCCTGGAACTTGTGTGTGTTTAAATATGCTGGCTAAAAACGATAACGCTTGTAATTGATCCTTAAAACCAAGGGTTCCCAAAGGGTGCCACTCGAAGTACTACGGGGTATATCGCGAGACATTCCGAGATCTGTTGCGACATTTTTATTTCATATTTTAACGAAACGCAGTATCAGGCATATTGTGACGGTGCCTAATATTGTTACTTCCCTTGAGTTAGTCAAAGGGATATAACCGCGACACTTTCTTTACTTGGAATACTTCTGTGGATGACTGGTTATACACCAGAGCTGTTACTTCCAGAAGTGAGGAAAAACCCAGGTAGTAAGGAGTACTCGTAAATGCTTATAGCTGGTAGTACCATGATTGAAGGTTTGATTATCAACAGCAATTCCAACAAAGTCAAGGAAAATTATCAAAGCAGAATATTGGAGGAGTCCAAGTATTTATATTAAATTTTCTTT
Organism: Oreohelix idahoensis; assembly: GCA_024509875.1. Taxonomy (NCBI): domain Eukaryota; kingdom Metazoa; phylum Mollusca; class Gastropoda; order Stylommatophora; family Oreohelicidae; genus Oreohelix; species Oreohelix idahoensis. Next base: position 39,613 of record JAMPIV010010023.1, read on the forward strand.
ATTTATTTGATTTCTATGCTGGCAAATAAACATCTCCAGCACATTTCTGGTGGGGCAATACTGCCAGCTTTAGCCTTGATGGTAAAAAAGCTTATTACTTATAGAAGTCGTGATAAGGCATGTCTGAATTCTGTGGAAACCTATCGAAATAAAATATCGATTCGAAACTTTGGACAAATTAATTCGAGACTCACTTGTTTTGGATAAAACCACAATAAAATACGTGGCAGTGGTCAGCGCTGGTGGCCCTGGTAGGTAGTAGGAGTTTGGACAGTTATGTACTTGTCACAAACGTAGGAGTCAACGGCTTTTGTTCTTACAATAGGGGATGCGCCAGGTTGCTCCACACCTCAAGTGAGTACGCCTTATGTAGGTTTGACTGTGATCACTGAGATAACTGTCTCAGGCTCTAACTTGTTACTATGATGCATCAGTCTATATACTAGTCCGGTGGTATGGCTTGTTTGTGACAGGTTATGAAAATCGTCCACCTTGATCAGTCCACTTTACTCTCACCGGTACCCCTCATTCTTTTTCAAGCAACTAATCCAACGTGGGTTTCCCACCTTTGCTTTCCTCATTAGCATACACGGGCTATTTCGTAAAAGCCATATCTTTCGCTAGCTGTCTTACTTAACGTTTAGCCACGCCTACCTGTCTTCCTTCACGCGCTATTAATACAGCTTTTCAGATCTCTAACTGCCATTCCTTCAAAAGGGGACGGGCCAAGTGCGTTGCCTGAAGCGGGATAAGACAGAAGACGTACCTTCGTCAGGTTACATTTTACAGGGGGAATTAAGTGAATGCAAAAGGGGCGATAACCACATTTACCGACCATCCGTTTGTTCGTGTTCCCCAGGGCACGCAATTAGCTACAGCGAGAGCCGAGATCAAAAGACGGCTACGCGCTAACAAACGTTTACGTGGTCGGTAGTGGTGCGTAGAAACCCTTTAATTCAGGAATCGACCAGGAGATTTGCCCTAACATGATCGTAGGTGCGAATTTTCGCACTAAGGAGGGAAGGAACGGCAATTCTAGATATATATCTCGTCTCCCCAAACTCGATATCAGTCGCTGCAGAAATATTTTGAAATAACTAGCTCGTTATTATAGAGCCATATCACAATTGGATTTCTTATAATACGTGGAGATAATTCATTTTTCCTGTGTTGCGGTAAATATATACTGTTCAAAAAAAGAAACGCATAGCTATCCGAGGGCGCGTTTTTATGAGTTTGTAAGTAAAATTTGGTGCTTGGGTATATAAAAACCAGCCTCAAATGTTCTTTACAGTGTCAAATGCACGTGTTGACCTGAATTGCGTTCGTTTTTTTAATCGTTACAACGCAGTGGTCAATAGTGTTTGTGACGCAATTTTTGACCACAGCTCATGTTGCGCGCACGTGAAAGCAACAAAATTTGGGGTGAACACTATTCACTGACTACGCAACTGAAACCCTATAAAAGGATAACGCTACACACACAAAATTCTGTTCATTTTCAAGCAGACATTTATGGCGTCTCTATCGATAAATTTAAGGAACATTGCTATTGGCCGACTGCATGCAGGCGAAAGTCAAAGTCAGGTTGCCAGGCATCTAAACGTGCATCAGAGTACCATCAGTCGACTTTGGCACCGGTTCCAAGCCACTGGCTCAGTTGAAGACCGGCATCGCAGTGGACGACCCAGAGTGACAACAGCAGCGGAGGATCGCTTTATTCGGCTTCGTCACCTCAGAGACAGGTTTACAACAGATTCCACGACTGCCCAGTCATTGCCTGCAGGACGTCATGTGTCTGATCAAACTGTCCGGAATAGACTGCATGACGCTGGACTTTAGGCACAACGACCTCACCGAGGACCTGTCCTTACGCGCCGCCATCGCCAAAATCGACTTCTTTGGGCCAACCAGCATCGTCCCTGGGCAGCTGACAATCAATGGAGACGTGTCTGGTTTAGTGACGAATCATTTTTTTGTTGTTGCAGCGTCATGATAGACGGCGTAGGGTCTACCGTAGGCGAAATGAACGTTTTGCCCAAAATTGCGTTGATGAAGCTCCGCCGCACGGTGGTGGAGGTGTAATGGTGTGGGGAATGATCAGTTACAACGGAAGGAGTCAATTGGTGCACATTGAAGGAGGCTTGAATGCGCAACGAAACGTCAGTGAAATTCCTCGACCCCATGTCCTTCCACATTTGGCTGCCCAAAGGTCTGTGTTTCAACAGGACAACACCAGATCCCATTGTGCACGGTTGTCCACGCAGTTCCTGACTGCCAACAACATTCTCACCATTCCCTGGCCATCCCTGTCTCCAGACATGAGTCCGATTGAGCATCTGTGGGATGAGCTGCATAGACGTGTTTGTCGCCGAGACGTTGCTCCAGCCAATCGTCGTGATCGGTTTCAGGTACTCCAGGAAGAGTGGGCAGCCATCCCACAGGCCCACATCAGACGTCTGATCGCATCCATGCCCAGGAGATGTCAGTCGCTGATCGATGCAAGAGGAGGCCACACACCATACTAACGGGAAAGCCCGTACGCCAAAAATTTATCGTGACCCAGATGCAAAACAACTGACAATTGATTGGTTGAATCGTAAGGTATTCTTGTGTGTAATTTGAACAATTAACTCATTAAATTAAAAAAGTTATTGAATGTCAAAATTATGGGTATGTGTGTGCCTTCAGTAGCTATGCGTTTCTTTTTTTTTTTTTTTGAACAGTACAGTATTAGCATTTAAGTGATTTAACGTGTTAAAGTTTTTCATTAGATTTCACTGGGATTTTGTTGTGTTAAATTGAATAACGTATTAAATAACATATAGTTAATTTTTCCAGCTGTAAACATAAATTTAATTACTTGCTATTTTCCCAATAAGAGATGCTTTAAATATTATAAGACGCTTGGCGATTGATAATTAACGAAATAAAAGGTACAATTTAATTCTATTCATTATGTGTAATTTTGTAAAAGACTAAGTGTCTATATTACATGTTAAAAGCGATAAGATTAGCTAGGCACTTGCGGTTTTTAATATCATTTAATACCGGAATGGTTAAAGAAGTCTTACCTAAACGCGTGTTAGGAAATGATTTATATTATGATTACATGTTTATATTTTCATACATCCAGGCTGATCATAACCCTGCGTTCTAGCGGTTTGATGGTCTTACGGTCTTATGTTCTTAAAACATCCAGAGATTATTTGTTGTGAAATCTTCGTGTGGTGACCCTGTGCGGTCCACCTTCTCCATCCATGAGAGTGGTCAAAAACAAGAACACTAACAATAAATTTTAACTATAACTGGAACAGACAATACCAGAAGATATTTCCATATATATATATCTTCTTCTTCTTCTTCCGTCCTTAGCAACCGACCGTCAAAGCAGTCAGTGGCCATTACGCCTAGTGGCGTCTTAGGGCAACAGCAGATAGGTTTTCTTTGCCATTGTTTCCCATCACGCCTAGTGGCGTCTTTAGGGCAACGGCAAATCAACCCATTTGCTGTTGTTTCCGTAATCGAAGTGACTGGCAAACGGGTGATCAGCCCGTTGCCTATATATATATATATATATATATATATATATATATATATATATATATATATATATATATATATATATATATATATCAACAGTCTGCTGTGGCAGAAGTTATATCACTATTTTTCAAACCATATGACAGTAAGTTGGTTCTAACGGGATTATACTCAAGAGAACTCACTGGTCATACTCGGCTATTTCCCTCAGAGAACAGCCTGTATCAGTCTTTCAAAATTCCATCACGTCAGAGAGCGTCTCAGTCGCCTGAGGCTAGACCACATAGAAAACTTATCCCAAACCACTATCTGCAGTGAAAAGAGGAATATCCAGGACAATAACTAACACATCAACTTCAGCGACTACCGGAAAATAAGTCAGCAAACAGTCTGGGGCTGAAATTGACAAATAATATGACTTTGAATAGTCTTAATACCTGTTAGATTTTAATTCCATGGAATATCTGCGTCAACGACTGGGTAAGCAAATCTGAAACTGGCCACTGTATGAATGATTGACTGAACTGGAAGAACGAAACCTAACTTTCTTTTTGTTACCACTAACATACCAATCTTCTTTTTTTTTTTTAATCTCACTAATCTGAGTGTTCACGGGATAGTTTAAATTAGGGACTTGTTTGTTACCCGTCCTGACTATTCCCTACCCCACTGTTAATTTTTGATCTCTTTGGGTTAACGACCTCTGTTGGGATTTCCCTTGTTTTCCTTTACCAGAGGGAGGGCCTATTGGATTATATTTCATTCTTTTGTCTGTAAACTATACTTCATTGATGTAAATGCCTTTGGTGTTGTGATATTTCTAGTGAAAATAAACATGATAAACCTTAAGCTATAGTGTTGGTCAAAACCCCGCCCATATATGTTATCCACAGTTTGTTTTCACGTTTATCACAAAAATTGTGTGTGTGTACATGAGTGTATTGTAACTTGTATTTTTTCTTTCAAGGAGAGAAAGTGCGTCTAATTTAAATATAGTCGTAAAAGATAGGCTGGATTAGAGCAATTACGCAATCCAGAGACTGTTCTTTTTCTTACACTATCACCCCCTCGTGAAAAAGAAAACTATTTCTTACACCTTCCTCTCACATAGTTACCACTATCACCTCTGCTCGGACGGGACCCTAAATATCTCAGACCTATCTTATCAAAAATTACGACAGCTTGCCGAATGACATTATTTCTAATTGGAGTAGAGACCGGAAACTCTCTTATGATTGGTCTTGGGGCCTAGCTGACTGTTAAAATAATCTTTAACCTAACTAACTACGAAACTTCTAGTCTAAAATTATTGTTACTAAGTAGAGATGGCTACTGTGTGTATGTTTCGAATCAATGTTTCGATACAGTATCGTACCCGAAAGCTTCGATACAGAGCCTTCTTGCCGTATCGATACAGTGTCAGTTCCTGACTGTTTTGCAGAGACGCACTGTCTCACGCAGATTCGACACATAGCCTGTTTCGTGTATCGAAACTGCAGTTTCAGTTCCCGTCTGCCTCGCTGTTTTGCAAAGAGGCACATTGTATCATTGTCTCACCTTCAGGGGCCTTTGTAAAAATGTGTCAAGCGTGCGGTACATTAGGCGTTCATAATAGTATGGAAAATCAAACAAGTCAAAAAAAATTTTTTTTAATAATTCCTCAGGACTGAAAGAGGCTTACTACTACTAGGTGTCTGCTCGGTTTGAGTTGAATCATTGTCGCTGACTGTACCTATTCTAGTTTTATATAATGTGTCATTATTACTGTTATTATTATTATTTTTTTCACTTTTACTGCAGCTGTCAGCATGTTCCCCTTGCATATCATCATAATGAAAACGACTGTGTAAAATTCTTAACAGTGGTCACACGAAATACCATAGATTTGTACTAACGAGAATAAGTAAATCTGCATACTAGGGTGTCACGACTCATGTCTCATTGTTTCATTTAATTTACTTGTAGTCTGCTGTTTCGAAACAGTTCCATAGTTCTATTTCATCCAAGCGCTCACTATACGCATGTTACGGTACTCTTGATTCCTGACTTCAGGCGCTCTCTTAAGAAAACGTGTTTTGTTTATACATAAAATAGTGTTTAAAACTTGTGTTCAACCTCATTTAATCTTCATTTATGGCGGGGAGAAGCCCTGTTTGGGATTATTTTGTAAAGATCAAAGACAACAAAGTAAAATGTAACGTGTGTTCTGGTATTTTATCATTCAAGGGTTCGTCAACTTCAAGTATGACTAGGCACTAGAGATGGCTACTGTGTGTATGACGGTATGTGTCGAAATAATGCTTCGAAACAGCGAGCGGATTCAACACTTCCTGCTTGTTTGTTTCGTCTGCCTCGCTGTTTTGCAGCGACACACTGTCTGAGCCTATGTAAAATTTGAATCAACCGTTCGGAACATTAGTATGGAATATCAAACATGTCATATTTTTCAGGGATGTGTTATGATGACTTGATTTTACAAGTGATATTATTTTTGCTGAGAAGTTATAGACACTGGAAATTGTGTCAGTGCTGCAGTTGTCAATGTTTTAGGCGCTATGTTAAAGTTGAAAGTGTCCGTGTGTTCGTATAAATGTAATATACACTTTATTAGCTCTGCTGATATGTGTATTCGGTGTGGATTTGAATCATTGTCTACCAAATCTAGCTTACTCTAGTTTGATATCATGTGTTATTATTACTGTTATTATTATTGTTGTTTTTTATTATTTTCCCATATACTGCAGCTGTCATCATATCTACGTTTTATTACATCATAATGAAGACTTGTGTAAAAATATTGAATTGTGGTCACATGAAACGCCATAGATTTTCACACACGACAGTAGCTCGCAAGAAAAAACAGAGGAGATTTTCTCACACAGTTCATGTATAGAAATGTATACTGTCTATTAGAGACTTCTTTTTCCCCGATACGGGCAATAGTGTCGTTGTGTCGTTGTGTCGACACACTGTTTCGAAACAGTTTAAATCACTGCGCTAACTGTTTCGAAACAGTCTAGTGTGTCGATTTGCCCACCTCTATTACTAAGTAAGTATGACCAACCATTGTTCTAGGTTCTCTCTATTCTAAATGTCTTCCGGCCTAACTTGTATGGAAGCCACACAAGGTTTGATGACATCATGGGTTGATGATGTCATTTGTTTTTCGACTAGTGTTTATTTTTACTAACTAGTCATTCTTAAGTGCTTTACTATAATTCTAATAGTTGTAGCGACGTAGTAGGCCATACGGTCACAATATAACCCTAATGTTTTATGTCGCAAAATTCGCACAGGTTTTGTTAAACAGCTCGGACTATAAACTAATATGGCTTTATCTTATTACAACGGCCCTCTCATCTTGACGTTATTTTTGTGTGTCCCTTGCTATTGTTTTGTGTTGTTGTAGGTCAATGTAGAGAACGTAGTATATCTGAATTGTGGGCAGTGTTGAGTAAAATACGAGGCGTGTTCAGATGAAACCCGTTCCAGTGGCTTTATACCCAATATATGTAAGGTACATCAGCAAGAGTAGTAGAATTAAATACAGCAATTGTTATGAAGCAAGTACTCACTGGGGTTCTTTAGAAATAGTCACCATAGGCATTCAGACACGCATCCCACTGCTTGGGTAGACGGCGGATGCCGTCCGAGAAAAATGACTTTGGTTGCTTATTGAACCATTTGGTCACCGAGGCCCTGACGTCTGCATCGGAGTCGAATCGTTGTCCCTTTAGAGATTTTTTTAAGGGTCCGAACAAATAAAAGTCACATGGTGACAGATCGGGGCTGTAGGCTGGGTGTGGCAGAACTTCCCACCTTTTCCTTGCTAACGCTTCCTGCACAATGTTCGCAACATGTGGACGAGCATTGTCGTGCAACAGAATCACACCACGCGAAAGCATGCCGGTTCGTTTATTCTTGATGGCTGTATGCAGGTTGTCTAGTGTGTCTTTGTAGCGGATGGCATTGATGTTCAAGCCAGGCTCTTTAAAGTCAACCAATAGAAGCCCTTCATGGTCAAAAAATGCGGCGGAATTCTGTGACTTGAATTTTTTTGGGTTTTGGTGATCCGGGATGTTTCCATTGCATGCTCGCTGATATGCTGCACGGCTCAAAGTGGTGGCACCACGACTCATCGCCTGCCACTATGCGCAACAGAAATGCATCACCCTCCTCTTCGTAACGCAGCAGGTGGTTCAAACTCCACCCCATGCGTTCTTCCTTATGGCGATGGCTTCTTCTGTCGCAACAATATGCATCTGACCTGGCCGCGGAAGATCTTTCGTTAACTGACGTCCTTCTCGAAACATTCGTGCCCAGTCTTTCACTATAGTCTTAGACACACTTTTGTCACCATACACTGCTTTCTTTCGGCGATGAATGTCGGCTGGTCGACATCCTTCGGCTGTTAGGAACTGGATCACCGCTCGCTGATCGACCTTGGACGGATTCCGTATCACACCGGCCATTATTTTAACGGTCTGCAGCACAAACAATGAATACTAGGAGAATGAACACTTACACACTTGTACATGCGTATGTGCTTAATACGTCAGATGTGACGTCATCATGCTCCTCCTACAAATGTCCACTTCGCGCAGCACGGGCGGGTTTCATTTGAACACTCCTCGTAGTATGGTACTTTCATGACGATGTATCCTAGGTTAACCTGACGTGACGAGTCTTCTGTTGTACTTAGCTGTTATGTGATTTATGTTCATTACATTATATGTAATTGTTTTTCTGATTGGTTAAACACACGTTTTTCTCTCATGTATCCATCAACCTGAACCGTCTCCCTCTGTTGAATATTTTTTGACCTTTTGGCTCTATAGAAACATAAGGTCCATCAATGCATTAGGTCTTGTGACAAAAGTCTTCTTGCGCTCTTCTACTTTTAGTGACATTTTCCGTTTTTCCCGATAAGGTTGTTAACTCCATGCACAAACCCTCCTAAGTGGCCACAGAAAGTCATAAAACTGCCCATACAGGCACATGTTCCATGTACAACATCAGCTGCATCTGCTTCCATAACAAGTAAAATGAGACTAAACTACTGCAAGTTTTTCATGTTACCGACCGGCGGGGGGATTGGTCGTGTCGACTATAGTATAAGAGTTATGCCTCTCCAAAACTTGATTTATGCCTCTCCAGAACTTGATTTATGCCTCTCCAGAACTTGATTTATGCCTCTCCAGATCACTGGTTGTCTTAACCAACTTCTTTTGGCTGTTCCCCAGCGATTTTCTCAGCCATGTCTGTATGGTCATTCTCTGTTCACCATTTTGTTGTTGTTGTTGAGGGTTTTGCCTTCTTGTGGCGAGGCATTTTACATTCAAATAAGACTCAAGTCCGTTGGTTATATCGGACCGCAGTTTGCCATTCAAAAAATAAGGGAGCTATGTTAACTGAAGCGCTGTGTTGATAAACTCTAAGCCCTGAATAGGACTTATAGCTGCTGTCCGCTAGCATGAAGTAGCCCTGATAAGGAAGGCTATCCCATTCAGTATAGGTAGATACTAAGTCCTGAGCAGGACTAACATTGCCCATCTACCAGCATGACAAGGACTCACCAGTAGCGCTAACACGTCCCGTAACTCTTCAGTGTTCAACTAATACCCGCTTGGTTTGGTGTTAAGGACTATCTTCATTGTACACGGACAACTCCATCAATGCTCCGATCTCCTCCCTTAGATCACTTACTTACTTACTTAGTTGTTCCCCTTCTACCGTCAGGTGTAGAGGTTTGGATGAGAGAGCGCCAGACTATCCTATCGGCTGTCTTCCTCCTAGCCTGGTTCCATTCTAGTCCTCGGTCCTTCAAAGATTGTCCCTTAGATCACACAAGGAGGATCTCAGCGCAGTGCACGAACTCTGTAGCACCGGCGAGAATCCCAGTGTGTGTATATAGAAATCACACATTCTATAAATATTTTTGTAGTGTGTAGGTTTCCAATTGTTAAATTTTTTCAAGGGCAGAGGCCCTATGGCCTAATCTTTACGATTTCCAACTACCGAGGGATGTTTTACGTGTGCAACTTGCACGCAGGACCTCCTATTTTTTCGCCCTTATCCGAGAAGGCTAGACATCCGATCTCACTACCCAGGAGACCTGGGGGGAGTAACGACATCATTAGGACCACTGGTTCTGGAAAAATATTTCCATAAATTATATTCCCTCACCTGTAAATCGGTGATGTTACACTGTATAATGTTACAGTAGAAATAACGGTGATAGTTACACTGTATAATGTTACAGTAGAAATAACGGTGATAGTTACACTGTATAATGTTACAGTAGAAATAACGGTGATAGTTACACTGTATAATGTTACAGTAGAAATAACGGTGATAGTTACACTGTATAATGTTACAGTAGAAATAACGGTGATAGTTACACTGTATAATGTTACAGTAGAAATAACGGTGATAGTTACACTGTATAATGTTACAGTAGAAATAACGGTGATGGTTACACTGTATAATGTTACAGTAGAAATAACGGTGATGGTTACACTGTATAACGTTACAGTAGAAATAACGGTGATGTTACACTGTATAATGTTACAGTAGAAATAACGGTGATGGTTACACTGTATAACGTTACAGTAGAAATAACGGTGATGTTACACTGTATAATGTTACAGTAGAAATAACGGTGATGTTACACTGTATAATGTTACAGTAGACATAACGGCGATGTTACGCTGTATAATGTTACAGTAGAAATAATGGTGATGTTACACTGTATAATGTTACAGTAGAAATAACGGTGATGGTTACACTGTATAACGTTACAGTAGAAATAACGGTGATAGTTACACTGTATAATGTTACAGTAGAAATAACGGTGATAGTTACACTATATAATGTTACAGTAGAAATAACGGTGATAGTTACACTGTATAATGTTACAGTAGAAATAACGGTGATAGTTACACTGTATAATGTTACAGTAGAAATCACGGGGATAGTTACACTGTATAATGTTACAGTAGAAATAACGGTGATAGTTACACTGTATAATGTTACAGTAGAAATAACGGTGATAGTTACACTGTATAATGTTACAGTAGAAATAACGGTGGTACTTACACTGTATGATGTCAGGAACAGCTCCAGCAAATGTGTAAACCGCAAGGAAAAAAAGACAGAAAATCAGCTCACTTAAGTACTGCAAGTATTCTTACAGACAAACATCCGACAATGGAAGCGAAGAAGAGATTATATTACCGTGCTATACACCTCCTATATCACTATATGCATGTGGGACGCGGACATCGAACAAACACACGTAAAGGCAGTCGGATGCAGCAGAACCGTCGTAGTTCCCAAGGCGGATGAAGCAGGTACCGTGGAGAGCATACAAAAAATGAGAGCTCCCTTCAAAGAAACAGAAGAAGCTCGTTAAATTAATCAAAGCGATGGGAAGCTGACACAATTATTTGGACACTGTTGGAGAAGACAAACACCTTGAGAATTTGGTAAATTAAAAAAATGGTAAATTCAACTCAAAAACGTAAAGAGTGCATACAGATAGGAGAGAGAAGTAGCGAGTTAGAGAGAGCGAGAAAATTAAATTACTTCAACAAACTGACAAACTAACCACATGGCAAAGTAAGAGACTAGAGACACGGCTGACAAAAAAAATATCAGTGATCGTAGTAAATGGACAGACATGATCGCCAGTCGCATGACGCTCAGTGAATGAAACAGGCGGTATAGTTACGTCTTGTTACACCAGTAATGCTTTGTATAGCTACGTCTTATTACAATGTAACACTAGTAATACTTTGTATAGTTACATCTTGTTACGGTGTTAACATCAGAATACTTTGTATAGCTACGTCTTGTTACGGTGTTAACACCAGTAATACTTTGTATAGCTATATCTTGTTACGGTCTTAACATCAGTAATACTGTCTACGAAAACCAAATGTTAGTGGTTTCTAAAGGATTGAACTGATGGACAGATGATTGTTTTTAACAGCTATAAAATATTTGGTTAAAGCGAAAGTCTGATCCAGGCTTGTCTAGTCTTGACACGTGAAGCTGGCATCGGAAGATATTAGATTCGATTTTAGCGCCGGGCTGTATCGAGCAGTGGTGATCGATCAAACCTCACAGAAAATGACAGCTTAAAATGTGAGTGTTAGTTCAGGTGAAAAGCGTAATAGATACCGTGTATTTTTTCCCCTGTAATTCCCCCGCACGATGTCGATATTTTGTTGGGTACACACGGTCGCTGGGAAGTTTCCAGTTTACCCCAAATATTTTTAGAGATGAAGGGCGAAGTTAAAATCAGTGCAGTAAATTGGAAGTTGTTGGTTATAGCTTTCAGTTAGTGTTGTTTGATGACTCAGTTTGTACGCTATTATCATATTTGTACCCGAGATCACCCTAATGAAAGTATGTCAACAACCTTAATTTTCTATTTGTTGTGTCCAGATTTCTTTTAATAGTGTTTGTCGCATCTTACGCGTGGGTTAGGGTTCGTCCACAGTGAGGGGGGTGTCAAAATGTTGTGCCTTTGTATGACAGTAGGGGGAGAGGATTTGGAGACACGTGACGTTACACTCGCTTCTTTCATATTTGATGTTCCTACTTTTATCCGCAATAGTTAGCAACTCCCTCCAATAGTTAGCAACTCCCTCCAATAGTTAGCAACTCCCTCCAATAGTTAGCAACTCCCTCCAATAGTTAGCAGTTCCCTCCAATAGTTAGCAACTCCCTCCAATAGTTAGCAACTCCCTCCAATAGTTAGCAACTCCCCCTAATAGTTAGCAACTCCCTCCAATAGTTAGCAACTCCCTCCAATAGTTAGCAACTCCCTCCAATAGTTAGCAACTCCCTCCAATAGTTAGCAACTCCCTCCAATAGTTAGCAACTCCCTCCAATAGTTAGCAACTCCCTCCGATAGTTAGCAACTCCCTCCGATAGTTAGCAACTCCCTCCGATAGTTAGCAACTCCCTCCAATAGTTAGCAACTCCCTCCAGTAGTTAGCAACTCCCTCCAGTAGTTAGCAACTCCCTCCGATAGTTAGCAACTCCCTCCGATAGTTAGCAACTCCCTCCAATAGTTAGCAACTCCCTCCAATAGTTAGCAACTCCCTCCGATAGTTAGCAACTCCCTCCGATAGTTAGCAACTCCCTCCAATAGTTAGCAACTCCCTCCAATAGTTAGCAACTCCCTTCAATAGTTAGCAACTCCCTCCAATAGTTAGCAACTCCCTCCAATAGTTAGCAACTCCCTCCAATAGTTAGCAACTCCCTCCGATAGTTAGCAACTCCCTCCGATAGTTAGCAACTCCCTCCAATAGTTAGCAACTCCCTCGTGAACGAATTATATTAATATTATGATCTCAGCTGAAATATCGGTTAATTGTTATAACTTTTAACTGGTTTAAATTATTTTTAAATTTTTTTTAAAATGTAATACACACTTTGAAACAAACAAAAAGCAGACTAAATAAACTGTACTGTGTAAAATTAGATTTTTAAACAAAACTAACAAATTATCACTATTGCGACAAGTCTGATGAGCATTAGATGAAGACACAAACGTTTAGCTAGTTCAATCAACTGTGTGCGTGTATGTGTGTGAGTGGGGGAGAGGAGATAAAATGCAAAAGCTTTTATTTGAGTACTGCAAAAGTTGGGCCCTGTCTCGTGCTGGGACGCAGCACATGAAGATCTTTGTAAAAGCCGGATTAATGAAACACTATTTTACTTAAAAGATGATTTTGTCTGTACTAGTTAACGCACAGTTAACAATTTTTTAAGGATCTGTAAATTGTATATAATACATGTTTAATTTTATTGAAAGGCTAAATAACCGTTATTTTTCTACAGTATTAAAGTTATTATTACCATGTATATCAAACGCAAGGTAGTTTCTCAAGGTTTAGGATCTGGCTCATCGTTTTAGAAGACACTGAATAACATACTTTGTGTGCAGTCAAATCACACTGTTCTTTACAGTATAGGCCAGGGGTACTCAACGCAATGCTCACTGGCTCCATTGTGCCTGCCAAGAGATATTTATGTGCCCGCGGATGGTTTGTGAATGAAATCATAAATATATAATTTTGCTTGCATGGTCAGAAGTTAAAGCTTAGTAAGTTTAGCTTACCCTCTACTAAATTTATTTGGTATTCGCGGTTAGTGGTCTCTATAAAATTTCAAAAACTTTTCCGATAGACACTCCTAACAATAAACAGTTGGCCAGTGACACGAAGTCCCTAAGATCACTCTAATTATATATTTGACTCAAATAATTTGAAGGTAAATTTTTTTAAAATCCTGAATGATTCCTATATCATTAAATGCTTTTACACTTATTATATTGTGTATATTTTGTTCTAAAACTGAACTTTTATCAATATGTGTATCGCGATGTTTGGTTAATGCCCCCCGCCCTCTTTATAAATCTAAAATGTGCCCGCGGAGCAAAAAAGGTTGAGGACCTCTGGTATAAGCACATCAATCATATCACATCATCATCATCAGTTGCCATCTCCACAACGAAGGTTGGCTGTAATGGATCTCCAACGTCTTCTGTCTCTTGTCTTGGTGGTGCACTCTGATAGACTCTTTCCTGTCCATCTTTTGATGTTATCTTCCCACGTATAGCGCTGTCTTCCCCTTGCACGTTTGCCTTCAACTCTCCCTTCTGTTATGGTCTTCTGCTAGGTGTTGTGCCTTTTTATGTGGCCAAAGTATTTTAGCTGCCGAACTTTGACCTCCCTCATTAGTTCTCTTTTCATACCTAGATTTTCTAGGACCTCCTTATTTGTTTTCATCTCTTTCCTTGAGATACGCCCCATTCTTCTATATATACACATTTCAAGAGCCTCAATTCTTTCTTCCAAATGCTTATTCATCGTCCATGTTTCTGCACCATACAGAAATGCAGAATATATATAACACTTTATGATTCTCAGTTTTAATTTGTGAGATAACTGTTTGGATGTCAGTATATGTTTCATGTTGTTGAATGTAGCTTTGGCCATTCCTATTCTCTTCTTGATTTCTGTTTCACATCTGCCATCTTCTGTTATTATATGACCAAGATATACGTAGCTCTTGACTTGTTCCAGGATTTTCCCATTTACGCTTATCTTTAATGTGGGTTTATCGTCTGTTTTGCTAATTATCATAGTTTTTGTTTTCTCAATATTAATGTCGAGTCCATATTCATGACTTATACTGTTCACTTGCTTCACTAGTTCTTGTAACTCCTGTTCGCTTTCAGCTAACAACACGGTATCATCTGCATATCTAAGGTTGTTTATCGACCTTCCACTGATGTTCAGTCCTGGTATTTCCTGTATCTGTTTGAAAATTTTTTCGGTGTATAAATTAAATAGGCAGGGGGACAGCACACAACCTTGTCTGACACCTCTTTTTATGTCTATGTATGGTGAATAATTCCTTCCAGATCTTACTGTGGCAGTTTGCTCCCAGTAAAGGTTACTGAGTATTCTTATATCTTTTCCATCAATACCTATGTCTTCGAGGCATTCAATTATTTTCTCATGATGGACTCTGTCAAAAGCCTTCTTATAGTCAATGAAGCACATATACATACTTTTTTGGACCTCTGTATATTTTTCTGCTAATATTCTTAGGCAAAATATTGCCTCTCTTGTTCCACTGTTCCGTCTAAAACCAAACTGTTCTTCTTGGATTTCGCTGTCTACTTTACTTTTTATTCTTTCCTGTATGATTTTGAGCAGTATCTTAATTGCATGACTCATCAGGCTGATTGTTCTGAAGTCTGAACATTCTGTTGCATTTGGTTTTTTGGGTAATGTTATGAAAACTGATGTCTTCATGTCGTGTGGTATATATCCTGTATTGTATACATCGTTGCATATTTCTGTGATTGTATCTATACCAAAGCTCTCCAGCGCTTCTATCATTTCAATTTTTATGTTATCCATGCCTGCTGATTTTCCTTTTTGTATCATATGAATGGCATTCTCTACTTCTGATCTGAGAATGTTCGGGCCTTCATTAGAATCTGGTGATGGTTTTTTTACCTCTGTTGTCCTCGAATAGTTCTTTTACGTATTCACATTTACGCTTATCACATAAACATTGCTAAATAACATAACCGACGAACCCTGTGTTTAAGTTGAACAGTGCGCCTCGCCAAACGAGGAAATTTAATTTTTTTTTAAATGTAGAGCCCGCACATAAATAAAAGGAAACATCACGGTCATGTGATAGCTCTTTAATCTGTAGCATGTTACAGACAGTGTCTTCAGAGTATGCAGTTCTAACCAGACCGAAGCCAGTCTGGAAAGATCAAATCTAATCATAAAACTAAGATGAAACTAATGCAGACATCGATCGTGTATGTACTTATGTAGGAGTATGAAACTTGGACACTAAAAGCCGGAGAAGAACAACAAATACAACGGAAATAAAAGGAAAAATTACAGCTTAAATTATCAACTGTGCACTTTTAGTTTGACATCTATTTAGGTTTTCATTCAAACCAAAAGTGTACATTTGGTAATTTAAACTTTATTTATTTATTTGTTTGCGAAGTGTACAGTTAATAATTTTAAAACTTTATTAATTTGTTATTGCGCTATAAATAACTTGCGCATTTTAAAAAAAAACTGCACTTAGAATAATAAAGTAATAAAATATATGGATACAATATGTGATTATTATGGGATTTTGCCCAACGGGCTGATCACCCGTTTGCCAGTCACTTTGATTACGGAAACAACGACAAACGGATTGATTTGTCGTTGCCCTAAAGACGCCATTAGGTGTGATGGGAACAACGGCAAAGAAAATCTATTCGCTGTTGCCCTTAAGACGCCACTAGGCGTAATGGCCACTGACTGCTTTGCCGGTCGTTGGCTAAGGACGGAAGAAGAAAAGATGGGATTTTGACAGAGTCGAAACATATTTTGCCGTAATTTGTTGCGACAAGGGTATTAAGTTCATGTGATTTTGCTTTCATTAATGGTAGGTTGATGCCTTAAAATTATTTAATTGCGCCCTAATATAGCCAACGGACCCTTGGTCAAGGTTCAACGTGGCGGGCCTCGCCAATACGAGGCAAATTGTTATTTTAAAGATACGAGGGGCGTTCAGAAAGTAATGCACCACATCGTTTTTCTCAGCTAATAATGAAGATAGAAGCATGAAATTTTGCACACTTGAAATATGGCATGTGCCAATTGTGTGCACCAAATTGCACCGCAACCGGCCAAATATTACGGCTGCCCTAAACCGTTGAAATGGAGCGTGTTAGCAACTTGCGTTATAAACAGCGAATTGTGATAGAATTTCTCGTTGCAGAGAAGGAAACTGTTGTGAATATTTACAAGCGTCTATGTGAATTGTATGGAAGTTTTGCAGTCGACAGGAGTACAGTCAGTCGCTGGGTTCAGAGAATCAAAGAATCAGGAAGTGGAGATACGGAGCTGCTTGAATGGCCGCGCTGTGGACGTCCTGCCACAGCCACCAACGCATAAATGTTGAACGAACGAACGAACGAACGAACTTTATTTTCAAAGGGTTAAGAATTGGGCACGCAGGCCCGTCTGACATTCTGCCCTTCCTCTCTCTCTCTCATCATGTATACTAATATCCTTTCATCCTCACATTTACTTTAAGCATTATTAAGGCATTTATCATTATAAAAGTAATATTACATTTGCAATAATCATCATAATTAAAGTGTTTTTAAAATAAAATAAAATAATTATTAAAAAAAAAAAAAATTAATAGTAATAATGAATTTGAAAAATAAATAAATAAATAAAAAAATTTAAAAAAAAAGAAAAAAAAAAAAGAATCGAATTCTTCGTACTGTAAATTAGTGATTTGAGACATATTCAGAGGTATGTTATGAGAACTTGTAAAATGTTCATACGGTGTTCAACTGAATGACTCAGGGACTTTTTTTTTTCTTTTTTTTTTTTTTTAGGTTCATCAAGATGAGGTGGGTAGACAGTTACTTTCCATTTTCCTTTCCATTTCCTTTGCGTCCCAAACTCAAGACCAGAATCAGACTAGGTAGATAGTTAGATAGACATATACGAAAGCAATTAATTTGCCAAGGGTTGAAAATCGGACACAGTCCCCTCTTGCATTCTTCCATCCTCTTGCTCATCTTTTATTACTTGAAATGCGCTGAGGGCATTATTCTTACTGATAGGCGAATCATTACTCAACAATTGGCCTTATAGCTGTCAGTCAGCATTGGTAGTGCAAATGCAGTTATAAAAACTCTCGGATTTTCTAAGGTTTGCGCAAGATGGGTTCCTCGAAGTCTCACAAATGACCACCGATTGCAAAGGAAAGCAATTTCTTCTGAATTGTTGGAGCGTTTCAATGCTGATGGAGAGAACTTTTTGGCTAAGATCGTTACAGGTGACGAAACCTGGGCACATCATTTTGAACCTGAGACAAAAAGACAGTCAATGGAGTGGCATCATCCGCAATCACCAAGAAGAAAGAAATTCGAGACAATTCCTTCAGCTGGAAAGGTCATGATCACTGTCTTTTGGGACATTGAAGGTGTGATTCTTGTGGACGTTATGCCAAGGGGAGAGACAATCAATTCGCAAGCTTACATTAAGACATTTTAAAAAACTCGATCAGCGTTTTCGCAGAGTTCGGCCGCACAAGAATCCAGCAGACCTGCTTTTCCTTCACGACAATGCGCGCCCTCACACAAGACTGGCAACACGGGAAGCAATCACCAAATTGGGTTGGACTGTACTACCCCATCCACCCTATAGTCCCGATTTGGTACCCTCTGATTTTCATCTGTTTGGTCCTCTTAAAGATGCACTCCGTGGGACAAGGTTTGAAGATGATGAAGGAGTGATTCATGCAGCGAAGAAATGGCTACATGATCAAGACAAAATCTGGTACGGGCTAGGAATACATGCACTTGTTTCGCGCTGGCATACAAGTTGATGGGGATTATGTTGATTAATACCGATGTTTACATGACATATCCATGTATATTGTGTATAAAGTTCATGCTTTTTGAATAAACAGCTCCTAAGAAAAACGATGTGGTGCATTACTTTCTGAACGCCCCTCGTATATGTAGATCCACATTTAAATGAAACTAAGCAGTATCCATGAAATTTCGAATGAATCCGATACTTCGTTTTTTCTGTATTTTCTGTAAAACCTGGGCAAAGCTGGGTACTTACAGCTAGTATTTTTTTAAACTTGGCCTACTCGAAAAGGGACGGGAAGACAAAATTGAAACAGAAAAGACAAAACTAAGATCACTAAATAAATGTTATAAAACACTGATACATATAAACGCCCAGTTGGGACTTCCCGCAAGCATTAGAGTAAGAGTCGGCAACCATTCGATCTCAGCAGCTGAGGGATATCACCTCAGGGGCGCATTCCAATAGTCAGTTATGACTAAAGGGGCTATTATTATTATTATGACGATTGCAGTGTAGTACATGCATCAATAAGTGAAAAAAAGGCAGTGCTTTGACTTGCGGACATTTTCGAGTTACAACATCAGCCAGGAACCTAAGGTGACTTAACTCCGGGGTATATGGTAGATCTTTAGAGTACTGAGTGTTCTTAAAGAAGATCTCAAAAGCTCCTGGGTTGCCTACTGTCGCATGTTACGCATTGCCTAGTTAAATGTTTGAAGACCGAAAAGTGGGACACCAGTGTGCTGACCTGAACAAAGGAATGCAGGGGTATTTTCCTGTGTGTATCTAGGGCAGCCAATCAGAGAAGGGGTTTCCCACGGTCAGATAGAATGACTTCGGCGAGTGTATAAGGAAGAATAAATCGTCCGAAATCATGGTTAGAATTAGACATCGGGAAGGAGAACGGAATGACAGACAAGGATGAGAATGGTCTCATTTTGACGGGAATATCTTCATTTATGTATAGGTACAAGGAAATCAGAAGGGAGTAAGTAGTTGTGAAGAATTTCGCAAGAATAGTGTCCGTGCATTGAGAAATGCTGTGTTTTTCCTATTTATAATTCAATATAAAATCGTTAACACGACAGATATGGGAAAACAACATATGGATATAAAGGTCAACTCATGGAGAACGGAAATATATAACTCCAAAGGCTTGAACTGGGAAAGGTGAAATGCACGAGACCAAGGTTTGAAACACCTCTAGCACAAACCCCCCGAAGTTACAACTTTTTTGGGAAGTTTGCTGGAGTTGCGAGCCTTGTTTCCTGTACGTCCGGTAGCTGCATATATAAGGGCGGACGGAAATGATGTCAAATTCACCACAAGACACCAACGTCCTTTTCAGGACGCCACTACTCGAGATAAGATCGCGTTATCGTCAAAATGCCCAGACATAGGCCACACGCTAAAAAGAGGAAGGTCTACACCAGCCCACCAGCGCAGAACAGCCAGGGTAATCGCAATATCACAATCAACAATGACAGACAGCCAGAGAGCAAGACTGCCCCAAGTACTCGTGCCGGGACCGGCCCTTCTATAACTCCGGACACGACTGAGTTAGCTGTGACATGCGTCGACCCGACTGAGAGTCAGAGTGGCCCGACCCCTTGCCTAGATAAAGAAGACCCAGAACATAAAGAAATATGTAGAGCGTTACGACAGCTGGAGAAAAGAAAACAAGCGCTTCTATCCAGGCTGCACCCACCCGACTCGTCAGCAGTAACCCGGTCTATGACAGAGAAGCCGCACGATGCCGAGATGACAGCCGACCCACCTGCAAGCACTATGAAGGAAGTGATAGAGGCAGATCCTCAACACAGACAGGTACAAGAGGAAGATGTCGCAGAGACAATTTTAGATGCACTTCGAAGACTTGAAGACGGAGACGAGTCCCTTAGGCTCACTCTTCAAGAAGCAACAGTAGAAGTAGCTCCAGACGTGCTGGACATCGAAACCACTGAGAAGCAAGCTACCATTCCTGATCCTGAGGAAAAAACAGCTGACAACTCAAAGGCTCAGACGCAAGATATCACACCGAATAACCAAGAACAAGATTCGAACCAAGCCTGTAGAAGGAAACAAAGACCAAACACTAAAAATACAAGCTACTCAGAAACGATACAGGAGAGGATTGTTAAGATCACCCAGACGTCAGGAAGTGAGGTCTCACTCAGGGCCCTACCCGACAACAAAGTGATCAACATCCTCGAGGTGATAACTGGACGGAGAGGTATCGCCAAAGTAGGGAGGCACGAAAAGGGAGTAGTGCTTTCTCTCAACAACACAGACAAAACAACCTCGCTGATGATCGAACTGGAATCCGGTCCAAAGGAAATCCAGTTGCCCCACCAAATAAAAGTGGTGGTGGAAAAGTACAAGACAACAAAGAAGTTGGTCATCAGAGGGGTGGATACAAGATGTTCCGAAGGCGACGTCCACAGACGCCTTCAAGCTGAAAACACAAATCTTAAAATCACGCAGGTCGAAAGGCTAAAAACCTGGGCCAAGAAAGATACCAATCTGATGATAGTCACGGTAGAAGGATCGACAAGACCCGAGAGACTGACGCTCGAAACCACAACCAAAAAGACAGAAGCCTATATCCCTCCGGTGATGCAGTGCTCCAACTGCCAGCAGTTCTCGCACACAAAAAAGACGTGCAGGAGAGATGCAGTTTGCCGGTATTGTGCGGGTAGTCACCAATATGGCGACTGCCCCAGGGCAAAGGAGGACCGCAACTACAAAGAAACTAACGAAAACCGTATCTGTGCAAACTGCCACGGAAACCACGGGGCAAGGTACAGAGGATGCCCTGTGTTCCAGGAAACTAAGAGCATCTTGAAGGAGGCCGTGTCTAAAAACATACCCTTCAAAGAGGCCAAACACAGAGTGAATGCGGATGCTACAGAAAAACAGCGCACGATTGACAGAAGACAGCTACACAAGCTGACCGCTGAAATCAACGAAATGAAAAGGAAACAGCAGAACGAAAGCAGAAACAAGCAGGATCCCGTAGACGACAAGGACAGCGGTGAAGACATAATAGATATGCAGAGCGCCAGAGAAATGTTACAGAGCGCCCAGGCAATGCTACAGGAAACAAAATCCATCAAACACGAGATAGAAGTTGACATCGCCAAACTCACAGAGCTAAAGGCAGAGAACGAACAAATACTCAAAAGAATTGAAACAACCATCAAACACGAGATAGAAGTTGACATCGCCAAACTCACAGAGCTAAAGGCAGAGAACGAACAAATACTCAAAAGAATTGAATCAGAGAGAAGGATCGTTGAGGATATCCTTACAAAAACTAGAGAACAAAACAAAGAAACGAAAGACAAAATGAAAATCGACATCGTACAGCAAATGTTACTCAATCAAGACAGAGCATTAGCAGCCAGAAACGCTAGAACAGCTACTACCAACGATAATTGAAAAAGCACTGTCACAGATACAGGAGAGCAAGAAGACAAAAGCAACAGAAACTAGTAGCGTAGAAACACACAAAACTAAACGAGCCAGATAGTTGAGGCAGGACATAAAAAACACCATGAGAGCGACACGGCACCACAAACGGACAAAGAGGAATCCAGACAGCCAGCAAGTGGTCCTTTTCAGGACCAGTCACCTCCAGGACTACGAACGAGATACCAGTGAAGACGATAACACCCTATATACCCCAATTATAACCAAACTTCAGGTTGAACAGGGTATCACAGCAACATAGTAGAAGAAAACAACAACAACAACATTTCAAATTCACTTGTACAGCGAGGCAAGACAGAAGGACAACGGCTGGAGAGAGAGAAACGTGTCACGGCCAATATCTTGTTATTTGCAGCCAGGCAGTTCTGTTACTCCACTAAAGCCAGTCTTTACTGATCTTAATTAGATCCTGCGAGGGTATGTAAAGTTACTATGTAAAATAATACAGTAATTACAACTTTATTTCAGGATTTGTTTAATCTATATGTTATGAAAGTATCATGTATATTAATTTATTACTTGATATGATTGTTGAAGATTGGAACCCGAAATATAACCACCATGACTGAGTCCGTATCAGGGCTAGCACAATCATTATCAGGGCTTATTCATTCTGTCATCAAGTTACTGCACTTTACAGAGCTAACGTGTCAGGCAGGGGGATACTATAACCTCATACCATATATGTGTGTACATATTATTTTGTATTATTTGATTTTATAAAATGTTCCACAGTAGACACCTGTCTTGTCACTGATCCATAATCATGCATTTTCACGCATACATCTGAAAACAAATTCATCTCACCTACAATAGGAATGTGGTAATTGTTATCCACAAATAGCCACATATCCTACAATTATCTGCAGGTTCATACTTGTCAACCAAAAGTCAGAGGTCAATGATCAAGAATTGCTCGATGATCAATGCGAATCGCCCCGGCAGTGTCTGGATTGGTAGAAGCAAGACCTACTGAAGCTGTACATCTCATATGAACACTGATTAACCTAACAGATGAGTGATATTTGTGACAATCGTGCAACCAAGAAGTGATAATTGTCAAGCAGAGTTTTGTGATGACAATTTGCGTGATAAACTAGTGAAAGTTATAAAGTGAATAAGACAGTGAAGAAGTCTATTACCCAACTAATTGGAAGAGTCTAAAGAAATGACATTTTAGTTTAACTTGCAAAAACTGTAATTGAATTCGCCAATTTGGTTTTGTATAAATATAACTTTTGTATCACCAGTCACACACAATCACCACAATTAGATAGATGTAAATAAAGAGGATATAAATTGTATTCACCAGCTTTATTCATTCAATATAGTTGATACTGAGTTTGGTTGAATTTTTATTATATCACAGGTGGTCACATAGCGGAGGTGGCGCAGTAAGGTCTGACTGTTCTCTGAATATTTTCAGTCCAGATACTTTCACAGCCGTGACTATCGAGTGATACCAGTGTACTTCTCTGTCACTGGGACCTCACACATTCTGGAGAGAATACTATTTCTACTCTAGCACTATCATCTCACACATATAAAACCTTCCGCTACAGTGGGGGCTCGATCGCGGGATATTCTCGTATATCCTGAGCCATCCTCTATCTAATACATCTATCTTTAGTCTATCTTGGGCCACCAATAGAAAAAAAAAAAAAAAAAATTTTTTTGGGAAATTCTAGAACAAGATTTTTTTCTCAGTAACAGTACCTTAGAGTACTTAGTAAATATTGACTATCACAAGGTTGCACGATTAATTGTGTTGTCCATTTGATAATTATTTTAAGTAAGTTTAGGTAAGTTTTCATACCCTACTTAACTTAATATAATGGCTGACTTAGTGAAGTTCAGAACTGCGATCATGCAAATGGGAAAAGAGCTGGACTTGACAGGTGATGCTCTCGTCCAGTATGTCACAACTGAAGTGGACAAACATATGGATAGAGAGGAAAGGAAGCTGCAAGCAGAAGCTGAGAGAGAAGCCAAAAGACTAGAAGCTGAGAGAGAAGCCAAAAGAATGGAAGCTGAAGAAAAGAGGCTGCTGTTGGAAGTTGAGGCTCAAGCCAAGAAATTGGAGGCTGAAGAAAGAAGATTAACAGCTGAGGAAAGGAAGCTACAAGCTGATAGAGACCATGAACTGAGATTAAAAGAGCTTGAAATACAGGCAGTGGCTACTACTAATGGTAGTAGGTCATCTCATTCGGATACCAGCGCCAGCCAAAGCACCTCCAATGGAGCTATGAACTTCCACTTGGACCCATTTGTGGAGAAAGAAGAGGGAATAGAGGATTACCTTGACAGATATGAACGATTGGCCACTACTTATGGCCTAGAAAAAGAAAAGTGGAATTTGAAGTTGTCACAGGGATTGAGAGGAGTATCTTATAATGTCTACTTGAAGATGCAAAAAGAAGATCAGGAAAACTATGAAGCCTTGAAACAAGCATTGTTGGTGCGTTACGAACAAAACGCAGAAGCTTATAGAAGGCGATTTAGAACTGCTATGCTCCAGACAGGAGAAACATATCAGCAGTTCTCAGCAAGGTTGGAAAGTTACTTGCTGAGGTGGTGTCAGTTAGGAAACTTCAATCAGGATTTTGAAGGGATCAAGGAGATGATGTTGATAGAACAACTCCTGGAGTCCATGTCTCCTGAGACGAAGACATTCCTGGTAGAACATAAAAGAGAGAGATTAGATGAAATAATCATCTATGCAGAAAGTCACAAACTGGCTCACCCCCTGACTCAAGGAAATAAGAGGAAGCAGGGAGATAGTTTCAAGTCACCACAAAACCAAAACGAGTTTGAACAAAAGGACAATACAACCAAGAACAACCAAAGATATAACTACAAAGACAAGAACCCTCCAGGATATAACAATAAACCCTCACGAAGGGAAGAAAAATGGTGTAAGTTCTGCAAAATGAACAACCACAACACTGATAATTGTGGAAGGAAAAAACCTCTTCATCATGCTGCATGTCTACAGGTGAGGACTTCGGATAGGAAGGAACTGACAGTGAGTCAGAATAGCCTCCATCACCCACCTACACAGGAGATAGTGACTGTGAATGGCAAACAAGTCACAGGAATGTATGACACAGGTTTGTCCTATGACGCAGTCGTGTGTGCATCTCTGGTGCGCCCTGAACAAATCACCACAGAAACAGTAGATATTCAAGGGCCACTAAAAGGAGCATTACCCCTCACTTTACCCATAGCAAAGATTCATGTCAGTTGTCGCTATGTGGAAGGGGAGATAAATGCAGCAGTGTTAGATGATCCCTTTTACCCCCTGATGTTGGGGCGTAGATATGTTTTCTTGGGAAACCCGGTGAAACCTATGGTTATGGCAGAAATCCAGACCAGGTCTGACTCCAGGAACATAGAGAGGGACACCAAATTAAAATTTCATTCTACTGAAATGAAACGGGCTCAAGTAGCTGACAGCACATTGAAGCCTTGTTTTGGCAAACTGTCAAAACCACATAACACTCCAAGGAAAGGAAATTTCTATATGGAACATGGACTCTTGCACAGGAAAGCTGGCAGAGGGACGAAAAGTCATGGTCAAATTGTTGTACCATCCACCTATAGAAATAAGGTTATAGGCTGGGGGCACATAACTTTGAGTGAACACCTGGGTAATGGTGCCACAAAACAAAGAATAGCCACCCAGTACTACTGGCCAGGTATTACGGAAGACATCAATTGGTATGTAAATTCCTGTCCAGAGTGCACTCATGTAGATTCAGAAAGTCGGCGGAAGAGTCTTCAAAAGTCTACAAGCAAACCAGCCATCATGGGTACTCCCGAGATTTGCACTGGAGGGGAAAAGAAACATCCCACACAGGTTGAATTGCAGTCTGAAACCCATGCACTGGAAGAAAAGAACAAATCACGTAGCCAAAATCAAACACCTACGAATTTGCGAGGGAAAACCGCAACCAACTATCAACGAAAAGAGGGCGGTAAACTTCAAGGGAAACCTACCGACCCCATTTCACCAGCGGTAAGGGCCTGGATGAAAAGCCGAACTGGGAAAAGAGAGATAGCGAAGGATAAATCTATATCCATGAAAACAAAATGTAGGAGCAGATTTTCTTACTCGACACCCAACTGAGATAGAACGAGAGTAAGAAGAACATTAACTACGGCAAAGCTTACAGTTGTTAGCTGTAGAAATCTACAGCTTAAAAGAGAGGGAGGCTCTGTCGCATGTTACGCATTGCCTAGTTAAATGTTTGAAGACCGAAAAGTGGGACACCAGTGTGCTGACCTGAACAAAGGAATGCAGGGGTATTTTCCTGTGTGTATCTAGGGCAGCCAATCAGAGAAGGGGTTTCCCACGGTCAGATAGAATGACTTCGGCGAGTGTATAAGGAAGAATAAATCGTCCGAAATCATGGTTAGAATTAGACATCGGGAAGGAGAACGGAATGACAGACAAGGATGAGAATGGTCTCCTTTTGACGGGAATATCTTCATTTATGTATAGGTACAAGGAAATCAGAAGGGAGTAAGTAGTTGTGAAGAATTTCGCAAGAATAGTGTCCGTGCATTGAGAAATGCTGTGTTTTTCCTATTTATAATTCAATATAAAATCGTTAACACGACAGATATGGGAAAACAACATATGGATATAAAGGTCAACTCATGGAGAACGGAAATATATAACTCCAAAGGCTTGAACTGGGAAAGGTGAAATGCACGAGACCAAGGTTTGAAACACCTCTAGCACAAACCCCCCGAAGTTACAACTTTTTTGGGAAGTTTGCTGGAGTTGCGAGCCTTGTTTCCTGTACGTCCGGTAGCTGCATATATAAGGGCGGACGGAAATGATGTCAAATTCACTTGTACAGCGAGGCAAGACAGAAGGACAACGGCTGGAGAGAGAGAAACGTGTCACGGCCAATATCTTGTTATTTGCAGCCAGGCAGTTCTGTTACTCCACTAAAGCCAGTCTTTACTGATCTTAATTAGATCCTGCGAGGGTATGTAAAGTTACTATGTAAAATAATACAGTAATTACAACTTTATTTCAGGATTTGTTTAATCTATATGTTATGAAAGTATCATGTATATTAATTTATTACTTGATATGATTGTTGAAGATTGGAACCCGAAATATAACCACCATGACTGAGTCCGTATCAGGGCTAGCACAATCATTATCAGGGCTTATTCATTCTGTCATCAAGTTACTGCACTTTACAGAGCTAACGTGTCAGGCAGGGGGATACTATAACCTCATACCATATATGTGTGTACATATTATTTTGTATTATTTGATTTTATAAAATGTTCCACAGTAGACACCTGTCTTGTCACTGATCCATAATCATGCATTTTCACGCATACATCTGAAAACAAATTCATCTCACCTACAATAGGAATGTGGTAATTGTTATCCACAAATAGCCACATATCCTACAATTATCTGCAGGTTCATACTTGTCAACCAAAAGTCAGAGGTCAATGATCAAGAATTGCTCGATGATCAATGCGAATCGCCCCGGCAGTTTCTGGATTGGTAGAAGCAAGACCTACTGAAGCTGTACATCTCATATGAACACTGATTAACCTAACAGATGAGTGATATTTGTGACAATCGTGCAACCAAGAAGTGATAATTGTCAAGCAGAGTTTTGTGATGACAATTTGCGTGATAAACTAGTGAAAGTTATAAAGTGAATAAGACAGTGAAGAAGTCTATTACCCAACTAATTGGAAGAGTCTAAAGAAATGACATTTTAGTTTAACTTGCAAAAACTGTAATTGAATTCGCCAATTTGGTTTTGTATAAATATAACTTTTGTATCACCAGTCACACACAATCACCACAATTAGATAGATGTAAATAAAGAGGATATAAATTGTATTCACCAGCTTTATTCATTCAGTATAGTTGATACTGAGTTTGGTTGAATTTTTATTATATCACAGGTGGTCACATAGCGGAGGTGGCGCAGTAAGGTCTGACTGTTCTCTGAATATTTTCAGTCCAGATACTTTCACAGCCGTGACTATCGAGTGATACCAGTGTACTTCTCTGTCACTGGGACCTCACACATTCTGGAGAGAATACTATTTCTACTCTAGCACTATCATCTCACACATATAAAACCTTTCGCCACACCTACCCCTAATTTCGAGTATCGTGTTGTTCTTGCACCTCCCGTGCAACAATGTGACGCCAGTATGACAACATGTACAGAGCCTGCACTTTTTCTGCATTACCAAGTACACAGTGTGTTTCATCTTGATTGTTATTATTATTTCTGTGTATTTATTTATTAATAACAGATATACCCAGCGTTACCCGAGTAAAAAAATAATAACTGAACTCTTAATATAGCACCTGGTTGTGGTACATCTGAACCACCATTATTATCTGAGCAACTAGGACCATCCTTCCATGGTTAATTCTTGGATTAATCTAATGACAACTATACATCTCACCTCCAGCATATCTACTCCAATCATGTTCTCCATCGTACATCTCACAACCACATCTAATTCAATCGTGACTTCCACCATACCTCTCTCTTCAAAGGACATCTACTACAATTTTGTCCTCCATTGTAATTCTCACCTCCAGTACATTGTACCTCTCACCAGCACATTGTACCTCTCACCTCCAGCACATTGTACCTCTCACCTCCAGCACATTCTACCTCTCACCTCCAGCACATTCTACCTCTCACCTCCAGCACATCCACTCCAATAATGTCCCCCATTGTTCCTTTTACCTCCAGCACATTTACTCCAGTCATGTCCTCTGTTGTAACTCTATACAGCTATACATCTCACCTCCAGCACATTTACTCCAGTCATGTCCTCTATTGCAACTCTATACAGCTATATATCTCACCTTCAGCACATTTACTCCAGTCATATGCTCTATTGTAACTCTATACAGCAATACATCTCACCTCCAGCACATTTACTCCAGTCTTGTCCTCTTTTTTTTTTTTATTTTATTTATTTCTTTTTTTGGGTTGGGGGTGGTAAGGGTTTAAACAATAGAATTGCGATCCGTGATCTTGTTGAATGCTTTTTTGTTTTAATGGGAAATCAATTGATATAGTGACCCAAGATTAATGTTAAGGGAAACAATACAATTAATGTCTAACTTTCATTACCAAAAACATTGTTGCGTCCCCTGTTTCTGTAGGGGACAAACTGACAGACGTTCTAAAATATAGATTAAAGAAGATTTGGCTTTATTTAATCATTTATTTTCTTAAATAGAGTTTTCATAAATAGTGTATTGGTATTTATAAAAAAATTCCTGTAAATAAGTAGAATCACTTGCAGTGAACGCTTTTTGTAATTTTATCCTCTTGGCCAGTAAAATAAGCTAAATCCACATTAGTTAAATCCATGTAAGATGTGATCATACTGTATGTAAAAAGGAGGGTAAAGGATCCCATTACACGCCCATTGAGGCATATTGGGATTATGGTGTTAGGCCCATATTTTCTCGACCATTGGCACACTAGGGGTGATGTGGTCAGCATCACGCCGGCCGCCTTAACCTTCCCAGAGTTGCTCTGGTACCCAATTCATGAGGCTGGGTCGACCCCGGAGCCATTTGCGGTCTAAAGAATCCCACCCCACCTCAACTGGGGATCGAACCATGGACCACCGAGCTAGGAAGCTAGTGCACTAACCACTGTGCTACCACGGCTCCTATACTGTATGTCTTCTTCTTCTTCTTCCGTCCTTAGCCACCGACCGTCAAAGCAGTCAGTGGCCATTACGCCTAGTGGCGTCTTAGGGCAAAAGCAGATAGGTTTTCTTTGCCATTGTTTCCCATCACGCCTATTGGCGTCTTTAGGGCAACGGCAAATCAATCGATTTGCTGTTGTTTCCGTAATCGAAGTGACTGGCAAACGGGTGATCAGCCCGTTGGTATACTGTATGTAGTTTTGATAAATAGAGTTCCATGTGGTGTACATGTCTTAACTGGACCAGAGTGAAGTTTGCTTCAGAGATTGTTAAGCAATTCATAGTCCCTAGCGTTTTTTTTATTTTTGTTGACATGTTATATTTTATTATAAATTTATATTGTCTGTCTTGAAATATAAAACTGTAATACTGTATCAGTATTTATATTGTCTGTCTTCTGATCTAAAACTGTAATACTGTACCAAATTTCAGCACAGCGCAACTGTTCCAGCGGAGAGCTTCAGTGCAGAAATGGTAACTGTGTGCCAAATGAGTGGAGATGTGACGGTGATGATGACTGTGAGGATGGAACTGATGAGGAATGTCGTAAGTAGATGACAGAAATGCTGCAATGTTGTATATAGATTAAAATTTTTCTGTGACTTTTTTTTTAAATATAAAGAGAGACTGCAGTGATGCTATATAACAGATATACGTAGCATATGCTTCCAGTCTTTAGATCACTAAAATGATAACACACCCATGTTACAGCCAAGACAGTTGGCATCGTGAAACATGACACACAAAAATAACTCAGTTAGCTACCAGTCTACTCTCTCGTGTACTGTCTTCTCTGTTCTTGACCAGCCAGGCCCTACTATAATCTGGAACTCATGTTACTGACTTGTCAGTGAGCACTCTTTCTTCTCTGCTGCAGGTTCATATAGAGCCTTGTGTTCTACATTAAAATCTGAAACTTGTTTTACTGACTTCTCACTGAGCATTATCTTAATCTGTACCAGGCCTCCCCAACAGTGTTACAATCATTTTCTGTCTTCCCACTGAGCAATGTGTGTGTTGCAGTGTAAGTGTGTGCATGGGGGGAGGGGCATTTGTAAAGGACTGAGACTTTATGTTTGAAGGCATTTTGATTCTGTATCATTATCACCCTTCAGCTGACAAGAAACATTGGTCTTCAACAAACTTCTGCCAGGTCCCTCCTTCCTGTGCCAGGTCCTCCTTCCTGTGCCAGGTCCTCCTTCCTGTGCCATGTCCCTCCTTCCTGTGCCATGTCCCTCCTTCCTGTGCCATGTCCCTCCTTCCTGTGCCAGGTCCTCCTTCCTGTGCCAAGTTCTCCTTCCTGTGCCAGGTCCTCCTTCCTGTGCCAAGTCCTCCTTCCTGTGCCATGTCCCTCCTTCCTGTGCCAGGTCCTCCTTCCTGTGCCAAGTCCTCCTTCCTGTGCCATGTCCCTCCTTCCTGTGCCAGGTCCTCCTTCCTGTGCCAGGTCCCTCCTTCCTGTGCCAGGTCCTCCTTCCTGTGCCAGGTCCTCCTTCCTGTGCCATCAGCTTAAGGTCTTTTTGTGTCTTCTTCATCTCTTTCATTTATGTCTGGAGTTCTCTTCTGCACATTTTTGTTGTTGTCTCCCTGCACTTGCTTACCCCAGGGATTTCACAACAAGGACTGCCTCATAATGCTTACTTATTTACTTAGTCATTCCTCTTCTAACGTGAGGTGTAGAAGTTTGGAAGAGAAAGCACCATACTATCCTATCAGCTGTCTTCCTCTTGGCCTGGTTCCATTCTAGTCCTCGGTCCTTCAGAGATTGTCAGTGTTGTCCTCTCAGTGGACTCTGGGTCATCCTGGAGGTCTGGATCCCTGACTGTTAGTCTCCCATACTTGTCATTGTAGCTGATCTTCTCCCATTCTGCAGACATGGCGAAACCATCTTAGTTAGGACTGTCATAATGCTATCAACATATTTTCTGAGTACGTGTCCTACCCACGGACATGGTTGTTACGCCTCCATTTGCAAACAGCTTTGCGTTCATTAGTGAAACATCACTGTGCTCAGAGGGATCAGCACTAAAACGCAGCGCTATTGAAACAGCACCACCGAATTGATTTATGATGTAAGGTTACAATATTAGATTACTAGATGCGTGTGCATGAGCAGAAGTAACGGTGACTTTTGGGTCTCTTTCGACTGTGTTTCATGGTGTCAAGACGTGTATTCTGTGAGCTCCTGCTTGAATGTTTGATGTCCTATATTTATGCATGCTATTGGAGAATGTTTGATGTCCTATATTTATGCATGCTATTGGAGAATGTTTGATGTCCTATATTTATGCATGCTATTGTAGAATGTTTGATGTCCTATATTTATGCATGCTATTGGAGAATGTTTGAGATTATTGCAGGCCCTTGGACTCCTGTGTGAATTAACAGATAAGTAGAATGAGTTTTGATGAACATTTTGACGACCTAGAGAAGTTATAATGTCGCGGTGGACTTTAACGACGGCACATTTGCCTATAATTCATGTATGATGATGGCCTAGTATGTTCGGCCTATGGAATACCAGTTAACGTCATGATAACAAAATGTGGATCTCAATGTTGTGAAATGTCAAATAAACTTTAAGAACATTAACCGGGAGTGATCTGCATTCCTTCATTAATTTGGCTGTTGTGTGTTCATTTGGACATTTTTTAACCATACTGAATTCTGACCAACATGTCACTAAGAATGGACCGCAACAATGGTCTTCTCATTGTACGTAATATTTCCTTTTTTCATTTTCATGACATCTGTGACAGAGCTGGTGATGCAGTTAATGATTATTTGATGTAAATGTTAGACAATACACGAACATGGACAGACAAGTAGACTGCACTCATTGAATAATAACTGTAATTATGGCTTGGTATGTTTCTAGATCATTTACAACTGTCTTTAAGTAGATACTGTCTGTCCTGCTACATAGACTGCTTATTTTATATGGCACTCATATTTATCACCACCATGCACTTCACTGCAAATAGGAGATGAGTGTCAAACTTGACCAACTGTAGTTATGTCTACCAGCATACTTACTAATTCAGACAATCCTCAAACATAGAGTAAAATAGGCAACCTCGTAATTTGAGTTAAACATACAGGGTTTTGTGTACTCTCAGAAATAACTGGCACCAGCAGAAAAGTAACATCAATATAACTCCAGGCATCAAATTACTTGTCATTTCCCTCATCTACAAAACTGACTGACATGTATACTGTACGACGGCTAAGTCACAACTGTCCTCTATCATATGTCACCTCACAACTATTCTCTGTTGATGACCTGAACCAATCATCAAGCCATATTATCATCACCTGATGTAGTACGGCACACTTCCATGTGAAACCTCAGCCCTCAGACTTGCCACTCTTCACACATGTAACATAAGAACACTGAGAAGATCTCTGAACTGACTCAGCGATGATCATACCCATTTATTCACAACACACCATAGAAAGCTTGGACACTCTCTTAACTCATAAAGGATGTGTTGGTTTCTGATAAAGTCGGTTTATATAGGGGAGGCCGATAAGGCTGAGCTGGTTTAGAGCTGGTTATGTATTTTGTTTAATCGCGAATGCGTGCTTCGTCCGTTATCATCTTGGAGTAAGGGTCAACGTTATATTGATTTCATCATTTGTTGAATGTCCAAGAATACATTCGTTCCCTTCGGAGCTCATCATTATATATACCTATTTTTCTTATCAGAAGAGTTCTTCATTTGCATAATCATCAACATTGGCAAATGCAGCAAATAGCTGTAACGTATCGATATGATAAAGTCCTCAATTCAGAGTCCATTAATTTATTTACAGTTCACACATAAGACATTCACGTAGATATACATCCAGATATAGTTCATTAGAAATTTACATGCATAGTATTCATGTCCGTCCGTGTCAAAACAATATGTCAGATGAACATCGTGGCTATATACGTGCGCTGTTGTAATCAACAGCCAGAAATGAGCACATGAGTTCTTGACAGCTACAATTTGAATCATAATGCGATTCTCCTTCCATCATTTAATTTGATTTAATTAATCTCATACTTAGATTAATATCCGAACTGACCCTGAGTTCTACATCGATTCATCTATATAATATAGGCTATATACTCAGCCTTTTTTCCTTGGAAGAAATACAAGACACGACCTTCTTGCTTGACGGATAGCGTAACAAGGGCCATGTAACCAAGTCACCCAGCGTGACCTTCCCAACGCGAATGCGTCATAATCTCCGCATATATTTCGCGTTCAGTATACCGTAAAATATCGACATATTCTATAAATGTTAATGACCCCTAAACGTTGCGCATGGCTAAACCCCAGCAGACGCCGTCATTTAAAATAACACCGTAACAGATTTCCTGTCAGACGGGGGGAAAAAAAAAATCTATTAGATAGATTTTTTTTTTTTTTTGAACTAATTAATTAACTAATTAATTTGTTGTATGTATCGACTAACTAATAATGTGAGGTGTTATTAAAATTATTCTAACTAACTAAAATTAAAATAATTAATTATAGTATGTACGTATGGTACTAACTAATTACTATCTAATTGAAGAGAATGAGAAATAGTATAAGAGAGTAAAAGAAATAAAAATTGAGAAGTACGGACAATTAAAACCAAATATTAAAGTATACATTAAATTAGAATGCGTGTGAAAATGAAGTGTAAGGATAGATACCTAATTAAATTAACGCAATCAGAAGAAAAGAACAACAAAAAAAAAATTCATACATTTTAACTATAAATATGAAATGTCATAATCTAATATCTTTTACCTTGATAATTACACTAATTAAAATATTAATTGGTGTGATATTATTTTGTTTCATCTTTTCTTTGCATATTTTATTTTTTTATTTCATCACACTTTAACTTTATTTTATTATATATTAATTTAATAACTAGAAAATTTAACAATATCGGACATGAAGATCCAATCGTTGTTATATCCTGTTGACTTGTATGAAAGTTCATTAAGAAACAAGGTTCATATTATCGAATTATGATATGATTATCCAATCCTCGTTAGTTCCTTTATTAAACTTTGAAAGTAAATTGAATAAGTCTTCAACGTATCTGTCCCTTCTACATCAGAGATTGTTCCTTTTTAACAGTTTTCAATCGAAATGAGTGATACCCAAAGTGGAATTGAAGTCCAAATTTTCAAACGATCCGTAAAACTTGATATTTTGATCAAAATAGTTTATTTCGAAATGTCCTTATTTAAGTAGGAAGTCCAAATGAAGTGTTGTATATTCTGACGTGGAATTAATACCGTTAATTGCAAATGTAATGCTTGATCAGTCAGAACATTTTCTTGAAATTGTAATATTTATTCAGAATCCGTAGGATGTCTGGACAACGTATCGGCTATGACGTTCTCAGTTCCAGGTATCGACTCGTATGGTTGCAACGTAATAGCAAATCGTGCAAGTTTAGCACTTTTATGGTTTGAACGACGTAATGCTGCCACAGATTTCTGATCAGTCTGGATCAGAAATGGAGATCCCAGCAGAAATTTTTCTAACTTGGTAATTGCCCAGATTACGGAGAGCAATTCTCGGTCTACAGTCGAATATTTAGTCTCCGGAGGTTTCAGCTTGCGTGAGATGTAAAGTACAGGGTGAAGGACATCATCATGATATTGGAGTAGACAAGCCCCGAGTCCGTAATTACTCGCATCTGTACGTAGAACAAACTTTTTAGAAGCATCTGGTAATCTTAAAACAGGTGGGCATGAAAAATTTTTTAAAATAGTGCGAAAAGTTTTGTCACATTCGTCTGTCCAATTTATCCTTAAAGGCATGTTCTTCTTTAGTAACGATGACAGGACAGCCGTGATAGATGACAAGTAAACCTATGCTGTATTGGGCTGAGCATAGTTAATACCAATAACGATATTACTGTTTCTTGTAGGCATGGTAAAAAAAAAACAAATAAGACAGAAAACATGTGTACAAATTTAAAGATGTTAAGAATCAAAAATGTTTTTTTCGAGAAGAAAAAAAAAAAATCTATAAATCAATCTATATTAGGATAGATGATTAAGAAAGTCAAGAAATGATGACTGACAATGCTGAGTCATCAAAGATGTGACGAATATGGTTACAGTATCCTGTTATCTGCGTGACGCAGAATCAGGTACTAATTTCAATCTCAAAGAATGGTGGTGAAAATAAACACCATTATCACGCTCGATCACCATCCGAGCATCTTTGTTGTTACGAAATGTAACCATAGCTTCACCATACCTGTCATTGGTAGGTGACAACAACTGTACAAACATAACATCTGCCGTGTCATTAAAGAAATTACTAAGTGCCTGCCATCTGGTACCTTGTGGCAGATTGCGCACTAACACGGTGCGAGAATATGCAACCTTCCCAATGTAAGTGGGATCAGTGTCACTAACGTGATAAATAGTTCTTCTATTTAATCTTTTGGATCTGGTAGTCTTTTGAGATGATGTCTCATAGTGATTGACATATTTATTTGTCATAATTTTATTAGTTAAGTTCATAAGAACTCCACCATCATTACCCTTGTTCGGTGCATCTTTTCTTTTCCCGTTTTCAACAATTTTATTCAGATCACTGTTAATATGATCCTGTCGCCAACATCTATCTTCCGACTTGGCGGCACTCTTTCGAGAAAAGGCATATCTGCCTCGAAATGATTTTCTAATTTTCTTAGGATGGGCTGGTATTTTAGTAATTTCTTTAATGACACGGCAGACGTTATGTTTGTACAGTTGTTGTCACCTACCAATGACAGGTATGGTGAAGCTATGGTTACATTTCATAACAACAAAGATGCTCGGATGGTGATCGAGCGTGATAATGGTGTTTATTTTCACCACCATTCTTTGAGATTGAAATTAGTACCTGATTCTGCGTCACGCAGATAACAGGATACTGTAACCATATTCGTCACATCTTTGATGACTCAGCATTGTCAGTCATCATTTCTTGACTTTCTTAATCATCTATCCTAATATAGATTGATTTATAGATTATTTTTTTTTCTTCTCGAAAAAAACATTTTTGATTCTTAACATCTTTAAATTTGTACACATGTTTTCTGTCTTATTTGTTTTTTTTTTACCATGCCTACAAGAAACAGTAATATCGTTATTGGTATTAACTATGCTCAGCCCAATACAGCATAGGTTTACTTGTCATCTATCACGGCTGTCCTGTCATCGTTACTAAAGAAGAACATGCCTTTAAGGATAATACGTGCGCTGTTGTAATCAACAGCCAGAAATGAGCACATGAGTTCTTGACAGCTACAATTTGAATCATAATGCGATTCTCCTTCCATCATTTAATTTGATTTAATTAATCTCATACTTAGATTAATATCCGAACTGACCCTGAGTTCTACATCGATTCATCTATATAATATAGGCTATATACTCAGCCTTTTTTTCCTTGCCACAAGGTACCAGATGGCAGGCACTTAGTAATTTCTTTAATGACACGGCAGACGTTATGTTTGTACAGTTGTTGTTTAATCGCGAATGCGTGCTTCGTCCGTTATCATCTTCTGCCACAAGGTACCAGATGGCAGGCACTTAGTAATTTCTTTAATGACACGGCAGACGTTATGTTTGTACAGTTGTTGTTTAATCGCGAATGCGTGCTTCGTCCGTTATCATCTTGGAGTAAGGGTCAACGTTATATTGATTCATCATTTGTTGAATGTCCAAGAATACATTCGTTCCCTTCGGAGCTCATCATTATATCGGTTTATATAGGGGAGGCCGATAAGGCTGAGCTGGTTTAGAGCTGGTTATGTATTTTGTTTAATCGCGAATGCGTGCTTCGTCCGTTATCATCTTGGAGTAAGGGTCAACGTTATATTGATTCATCATTTGTTGAATGTCCAAGAATACATTCGTTCCCTTCGGAGCTCATCATTATATATACCTATTTTTCTTATCAGAAGAGTTCTTCATTTGCATAATCATCAACATTGGCAAATGCAGCAAATAGCTGTAACGTATCGATGTGATAAAGTCCTCAATTCAGAGTCCATGAATTTATTTACAGTTCACACATAAGACATTCACGTAGATATACATCCAGATATAGTTCATTAGAAATTTACATGCATAGTATTCATGTCCGTCCGTGTCAAAACAATATGTCAGATGAACATCGTGGCTATATACGTGCGCTGTTGTAATCAACAGCCAGAAATGAGCACATGAGTTCTTGACAGCTACAATTTGAATCATAATGCGATTCTCCTTCCATCATTTAATTTGATTTAATTAATCTCATACTTAGATTAATATCCGAACTGACCCTGAGTTCTACATCGATTCATCTATATAATATAGGCTATATACTCAGCCTTTTTTCCGTGGAAGAAATACAAGACACGACCTTCTTGCTTGACGGATAGCGTAACAAGGGCCATGTAACCAAGTCACCCAGCGTGACCTTCCCAACGCGAATGCGTCATAATCTCCGCATATATTTCGCGTTCAGTATACCGTAAAATATCGACATATTCTATAAATGTTAATGACCCCTAAACGTTGCGCATGGCTAAACCCCAGCAGACGCCGTCATTTAAAATAACACCGTAACAGTTTCCCCATGTTTAGTGCAAGGAATTTTCTGTTGCTTTGAGTTTTCTTGTAGTATTCAAATAAAAGGGTTGGGTGTTTTCCCCAAGTATAATAATGTGATACATAGTTGTTAATTAATGTAATGGAGAATAGTAAAAATAAAAAACTGGGACAAAATGAAATATAAATTTTGTTCAAATATACTGGCCTTGAAAACTGATCTTGAGAAAATCAGTCTGGAATGCTGGCCTCTCATCCTTTTAAATATCACACCAAACAATTATCTCCCTTTCACACTTAACTCCCTTATCTGTCACAAAGAATAACACATCAACAGCATCTTCTCATCAGTAAAGACTTTGTGATTTCTTGAAATGTTCATAGTGAACTAAGAGTTGAGTTATCGTGCCTACCTGAATGTTCTGATCAGTAAAGGCTTTATGATTTCTTGAAATGTTCATAGTGAACTAAGAGTTGAGTTATTCCCAGACATGTGCCTACCTGAATGTTCTCATCAGTAAAGGCTTCGTAATTTCTTGAAATGTTCATAGTGAACTAAGAGTTGAGTTATCGTGCCTACCTGAATCAGTAAAGGCTTTGTGATTTCTTGAAATGTTCATAGTGAACTAAGAGTTGGGTTATTCCCAG
This sequence comes from Oreohelix idahoensis, assembly GCA_024509875.1. NCBI lineage: Eukaryota > Metazoa > Mollusca > Gastropoda > Stylommatophora > Oreohelicidae > Oreohelix > Oreohelix idahoensis. The sequence continues at coordinate 78,580 of JAMPIV010010023.1, forward strand.
ACTTGTGCCTACCTGAATGTTCTCATCAGTAAAAGGCTTCGTGATTTCCTGAAATGTTCATAGTGAACTAAGAGTTGAGTTATTCCCAGACTTGTGCCTACCTGAATGTTCTCATCAGTAAAAGGCTTCGTGATTTCCTGAAATGTTCATAGTGAACTAAGAGTTGAGTTATCGTGCCTACCTGAATCAGTAAAGGCTTTGTGATTTCTTGAAATGTTCATAGTGAACTAAGAGTTGGGTTATTCCCAGACTTGTGCCTACCTGAATGTTCTCATCAGTAAAAGGCTTCGTGATTTCCTGAAATGTTCATAGTGAACTAAGAGTTGAGTTATTCCCAGACTTATGCCTACCTGAATGTTCTCATCAGTAAAAGGCTTCGTGATTTCCTGAAATGTTCATAGTGAACTAAGAGTTGAGTTATCGTGCCTACCTGAATCAGTAAAGGCTTTGTGATTTCTTGAAATGTTCATAGTGAACTAAGAGTTGGGTTATTCCCAGACTTGTGCCTACCTGAATGTTCTCATCAGTAAAAGGCTTCGTGATTTCCTGAAATGTTCATAGTGAACTAAGAGTTGAGTTATCGTGCCTACCTGAATCAGTAAAGGCTTTGTGATTTTTTGAAATGTTCATAGTGAACTAAGAGTTGAGTTATTCCCAGACATGTGTCTACCTGAATGTTCTCATCAGTAAAGACTTTGTAATTTCTTGAAATGTTCATAGTGAACTAAGAGTTGAGTTATCGTGCCAACCTGAATGTTTTCATCAGTAAAGGCTTCATGATTTCTTGACATGTTCATAGTGAACTAAGAGTTGAGTTATTCCCAGACTTGTGCCTACCTGAATGTTCTCATCAGTGAAGGCTTCGAAATTTCTTGAAATGTTCATAGTGAACTAAGAGTTGAGTTATTCCCAGACTTATGCCTACCTGAATGTTCTCATCTGTAAAGGCTTTGTGATTTCCTAAAATGTTCATAGTGAACTAAGAGTTGGATTATTCCCAAACTTGTGCCTACCTGAATGTTTTCATCAGTAAAGGCTTCGTGATTTCCTGTAATGTTCATAGAGAACTAAGAGTTGAGTTATTGTGCCTATCTGAATGTTCTCATCAGTAAAGGCTTCGTGATTTTTTGAAAGGTTCATAGGGAACTAAGAGTTGAGTTATTGTGCCTACCTGAATGTTCTCATCAGTAAAGGCTTTGTGATTTCCTGAAATGTTCATAGGGAACAAAGAGTTAAGTTATTGACAGACATATGCCTACCTGAATGTTTACTTGTTGTTAACAATCACTTTCTGTACAACAGACATAAACCTGTATGAGAAATTAGGGTGTACTGATGTTATGTCTGTTTTATGTTGCAGCTCTCCAGGACTGCAAGCCAGGACAGTTTCGATGTCCTGATGGTTCTTGTATTGCTCTCATGTGGAAATGTGATGGGGAGATTGACTGTAGTGATGGTAGTGATGAAAGGGATTGTGGTATGTTCTTATGGTTTTTTTTTTAACATTTGTAGTTTTATTATAAAAAATGTATTGCTTATGCATAGTGTTAAAGATTTTGCTGTTTTGTTATTCCATTTGCTTTTTTTATAACAGGCTAAAAAAATGTGTTATAACAGGCTAAAAATTTTTTTATAACAGGCTAAAAATATACACATGCGCTCATACACATACACACACATGCGCTCATACACACACACACCACACACACATGCGCTCATACACACACCACACACACCCACCCACCCACTCAGATGTAGCACCTGTTATATTGCCAGATGTAGCACCTGATATAATGCCAGATGTAGCACCTGATATAATGCCAGCTGTGGCCCCTGTTATATTGCCAGCTGTGGCCCCTGTTATATTGGCAGCTGTGATGCCTGTTATATTGCCAGCTGTAGCATCTGTTATATTGTCAGTAATAGCTTCAGTTATATTGCCAGTGTGGCACCTGTTATATTGCCAATTGTGGCATCAGTTATATTGCCAGTTGTGGCACCTGTTATATTGCCAGTTGTGGCATCAGTTATATTGCCAGCTGTAGCACTTGTTATATTTCCAGTTAAAGCATCAGTTATATTGCCAGTTGTAGCATCAGTTATATTGCCAGCTGTAGCATCAGTTATATTGTTAACTGTAGCACTTGTTATATTGCCAGTTATAGCATCAGTTATATTGCCAGTTGTAGCATCAGTTCATTGTCAGCTGTAGCACTTGTTATATTGCCGGTTATATCATCAGTTATATTGCCAGATGTGGCATCAGTTATATTGCCAGTTGTGGCACCTGTTATATTGCAAGTGGTACCAGTTGCAGTCTGTTGAGACTATCATTATGTTTTTTTTCTTTAAGAAGCAGCTTTCTGATGATTCTTTAACTGATGTGTTATGTTTTTTTTTTCCCATGGACAAGGCCACAAACGACCTTTATGTACTAAAGACGAGTCCTACTGTAGTAGGTCCTTCAAATGTATCAGGCGGGAGTTTCTGTGTGATGATGAAAATGACTGTGGAGATTGGGAGGATGAGATGGGGTGTGGTAAGGACATTTATTTGTTTAGATTGGGAGGATGAGAGGGGGTATGTTATTGGCATTTCTTTGTTTCGATTGGGAGGAAGAGATGGGGTGTGGTAAGTACATTTCTTTTTTCAGATTGGGAGGATGAGATGGGGTGTGGTAAGTACATTTCTTTTTCCAGATTGGGAGGATGAGATGGGGTGTGGTAAGTACATTTCTTTTTTCAGATTGGGAGGATGAGATGGGGTGTGGTAAGTACATTTCTTTTTTCAGATTGGGAGGATGAAATGGGGTGTGGTAAGGACATTTCTTTTTTCAGATTGGGAGGATGAGATGGGGTGTAGTAAGGGCATTTCTTTTTTCAGGTTGGGAGGATGAGATGGGGTGTGTGGTAGAAGAGGAGTGTATGGCAGCCATAAAATCTGGAGATAAATGGTAGAAGAGGAAGTTAAAGCAATCTGGCCGGGTTCAAGCAGAAGGCCCTTATTAGAAATCCATGAAAAGGGTGATGATGATGCTGACGATGGCGATGAAACCGCCGCCAACGATTATTATTATTTTATTGAATGTCAAGATCCAATTGAAAAGTTTGGTCAGTTGTCATATTTCATTCTAAGGAAGGATATAGTGAGATATATAGTCCTTGTCATATTTTGTCTTAGCCAGAGTAGGACATAGTGAGATATATAGTCCTTTTCGTATTTTGTCCTAGCCAAAGTTGGACATAGTGAGATATATAGTCCTTTTCATATTTTGTCCTAGCCAAAGTAGTATATAGCGAGATATATAGTCGTAGTCATATTTTGTCCTAGCCAAAGTAGGACATAGTGAGAAGTATGGACATTAGTCACATTTTGTCCTATCGAAAACTGGACATAGTTCAGTAGAGGAAATGGAAGCTTTGAGAGAATTTGGAGTAGAAGTGATAACAAAACTCTTAAATGACATCTACAACAGTGATCAAATATCCTGATGATCTGCTAAAATCAATATTCATAGCTTTGTCAAGTAAACCTGGAGTCATGGAATGTGAAGAACATTGCACCATTAGTCTTATGAGTCATGTGACCAAAATATTATTACGAATTATCATGAGAAGAGTGAGAAATAAAATTAAACCAGAAATCAGTGATGAACAGTGTGGATTTGTAGAAGGTAAAGGCACAAACAATGCTATATAAGTGAAACATGAGGAAATTATCAAAATGTTAGAAAGCATCAACATTGATGGTAAAGACTTGAGGATAATAAAGAACATGTACTGGCAACAAACAGCAGCTGTAAGAATTAGCAGCCAGATAGGAACATTTCAGGAGGTAAAAAAGGGTGTCAGGCAGGGATGTGTGCTGTCACCGGATCTGTTCAATTTGTACAGTGAAAATATAATGAGATCTCTAGAGGACATGCCAGGAACATTATTTGGCAGATATAATATAAACAACTTGAGATACGCTGATTATACAGTCTTAATAGCAAAAAGTGAAAAGGAGCTGCAGGAAATGGTTGAAACAATAGTCATGGAAAGTGAAAATAAAGGTCTCAGCCTTAATAGCAAATAGACAGAAGTATTGGTCATCTCAAAGAAAAGCGCTTCCCCAGTATGTACTATCAAAGTAAATGGAACAGTTTTAAAACAAGTCAATAAATTCAAATACCTGGGCACATTAATAACAATTGATGGAAGATGCATCTCAGAAGTGAAGAGCAGAATAGCTCAGGCAAAAGTAGAATTCTATAAAATTAAGAGTATTTTATGCAACAATTCTTTGTCATTGGAAGTAAGGAAGAGAGTTCTTCAATGTTATATAGAACCAATCCTGACATACGGGAGTGAGTCATGGACAATTAGTAAACAAGTAGTGAAGGCACTAGAGGCAACAGAGATGTGGTTTTACAGAACAATGTTACAAATACCATGGACGGCCAAAAAAGGTAATGAGAATGTCCTGAAAGAGGCCAATGTGCAAAGGAAGCTGAGAAGTTAGAAAGAAGCAATCCACTTTTTTTGGGCATGTTATGAGAAGAGTAAAGATGGAATATATCATAACAACAGGTAAGATTGAAGGAAAAAGAGATAGGGGAAGACAAAGAGAGCAAATGCTGCACAGTTTGACATAATGTCATGGAAAGAAGTCAACAGCAGAATTGATAAACTGTACTGGAGACAGGAAGTTGTGGAGAGACATGATCTTCTACGCCACTAGGCATGGTACTTGAAGAAGAAGAAGAAGTTTAGTTTGACTTGCCATGTTGTGTCCTATCTAAAGTAGGAACCTGTAGGTCTAAACCAGTGTGAGTTGTATTGACAAATGGTTGCCTTCATACCAATGTGTATTTGAAGTGAAATAACTGTCTTTTATTTTCAGTCCTTGTAAACTTTCTTACATTCATACTGGAAACATTCTTCTCTGTCTTCCATTTTCCCCTCCTTCTACTGTTTCTTTAATCTCATCCTTAACATGTGATACATTCTATAATAAGGACAAAGTGAGAAATATGCCCACTGTAATGTGAAATATACTTTGTGTATTGTGTTAATATGCTCACTGTAATTTGAAATATGCTGTGTGTAATGCGTTAATATAACTACTGTAGTATGAGATATACCGTATGTATTGTGTGAATATACCCTCTGTAATTTGAACCATGCTCAATAAAACGTGAATTTAACACAATGTAATATGATCTATAAGCATTGTAATCTGAGATATACCCACTAGAGATGGCTACTGTGTGTATGTGTCGAAACAATGCTTCGAAACAGTATCGTACCCGAAAGATTCGATGCAGAGCCTTTTTGCCGTGTCGATACTGTGTCAGTTCCTGTTGTCCTCGCTGTTTTGCAGAGTTGAGATGGCTACTGTGTGTATGAGTCAAACAATGCTTCGAAACAGCACCGAGTCCAACAGATTTGATACATGGACACAGTCTCAGTTCGTGTCTGCCTCGCTGTTTTGCAACACTGTCTCACTTTCCGTGGGCCTTTGTAAAATTTGAATAAACCGTTCGGAACATTAGTATGGAATATCAAACATGTCATATTTTTCAGGGATGTGTTATGATGACTTGATTTTACAAGTGATATTATATTTGCTGAGAAGTTATAGGCACTGGAAATTGTGTCAGTGCTGCAGTTGTCAATGTTTTAGGAGCTATGTTAAAGTTGAAAGTGTCCGTGTGTTCGTATAAATGTAATGGACACTTTATTAGCTCTGCTGATATCTGTGTACTCGGTGTGGATTTGAATCATTGTCTACCAAAACTAGCTTACTCTAGTTTGATATCATGTGTTATTATTACTGTTATTATTATTGTTGTTTTTTATTATTTTCCCATATACTGCAGCTATCATCATATCTACGTTTTATTTCATCATAATGAAGACTTGTGTAAAAATATTGAATTGTGGTCACACGAAACGCCATAGATTTTCACACACGACAGTAGCGCGCAAGAAAAAAACAGAGGAGATTGTCTCACACAGTTCATGTATAGAAATGTATACTGTCTATTAGAGACTTCTTTCTCCCCGATACGGGCAATAGTGTCGTTGTGTCGACACACTGTTTCGAAACAGTTTAAATCACTGCGCTAACTGTTTCGAAACAGTAGAGTGTGTCGATTTGCCCACCTCTAATACCCACCTTAAAGTGAAATGTGAGCAAATTAATGTGAAATATACACACTGCAGTCTGAACTATACTCACTTGTCATCCCACAGGCCACTGCCAGAAAGGAGAGTTTAACTGTACTAGTGGAGTGTGTATCAACCATAGCTGGAGATGTGATGGTGATTATGACTGTGATGATAAATCTGATGAGGCAAACTGTAGTAAGTCATGCCAGAGTACAGTAATGATTGTTTGACTGTTGTAAGTCATGTCTGAGTACAGTAAGGGTTGTTTGACTGTAGTTAAGTCATGTCTGAGTACAGTAAGGGTTGTTTGACTGTAGTAAGTTATGTCTAAATACAGTAATGGTTGTTTGACTGTAGAAAGTAATGTCTGAGTACACTAAGGGTTGTTTGACTGTAGTAAGTCATGTCTGAGTATAGTAAGGGTTGTTTGACTGTAGTAAGTCATGTCTGAGTACAATAAGGGTTGTTTGACTGTAGTAAGTCATGTTTGAGTACAATAAGGGTTGTTTGACTGTAGTAAATCATGTCTGAGTACAGTAAGCATTGTTTGACTGTAGTAAGTCAAGTCTGAGTAGATTAAGGGTTGTTTGACTGTAGCAAGTCATTGTGATAGGGAGTTGTGTGTCAGAAATTATGGTTTTGAAAATTTGCATGTGCTGATATTAATGGGCTTAGAATTTATATTAAGGGGTGATAAATTCATGACTTGTGGATTTGTAAGTAAAGGGTGATAACTCCTTAATTGCGCCCCTGAGGAAAAAGTCATGATTTAGTTAATAGGACATTTGCAGGTCAGAAATTCCGGTTTCATAAATTTGCATAAGCTCATTTAGTGGGCTTGAAGTTTGTTAGAGAACGATAAAACTATGATTTGTTGATTTAGAAGCAAAGGGTGATAAATTATAATTACGTCCCTTGTGGGATAAAGGAGTTTGGTTAATGCGAACGAAGTAAGTTTTGCATGGGATTTTGTAGGAGTGAGTGAACTATCCATGACAAAGTCTGATCTAGAAACTTCATAGAGAATTGTAATGGTAAATTGGGGTGCTAGGTTTAATCAAATCAGATCCAGACACGTTAAGCGTAAGTTGAGTAAATATGGGTTCTCTCCCAAGTGTTTTGAAGATACTAAGAAGTGTAGACAAGAGAGACAGTGTTACCATGTTTGAAGAAAATGTTCATCTTCTCAAGACGACCAGACAACTAGGTATGTCGAATCTCGACAATTACATAAACAGTTTAGAATAATGAGAAGAATAATAGGCCATAGCTAGCCAATGAGAAGTGTGAAATAATTGACCTTTGGTGGAAATAGTCACCCCTGGTGGTTAGGCCAGTCTTTACCAAAAAACACCAAGTAATCACACTAAGACTCGAATGTTAGGAGGATAGAAGTACAACAGAGTCAGCCAATGGCAGAAGTAAGAACAACGAGTACTGAGATAATGGCTATGACAGAAGTTTTATAATGACAACAGTGGTTCTCAAGCCATAACCATTTTGACTACCAGACCCAGTATACAAATAAAGAAGCAGTTTAAGAGAAAATAAGGAGAATGTGTAAGGACGATGTTTTAGAATTTGCATCATGAAATATCCTCTTGTTGTACAAAAGTTCCCAGCCTCAAGTGAAAGGTTGGGCAGAACGTCTATGTCAACTGTTGCTGAATTCAAATGTAAATAAACCTTGTATTACGTTCACTGTTGTCGGTGTGAAGTATGTTTACCAGATATTGAAACCATCTGTCTGTCATAAGCTGTTGAATCGTCAAAGTGTCATCAGAAGTAATTTATTATCATCATCCAACTGCCTACTTTCTTGGGCAGTGATACGAACCCACTATACTCACCATCATCACAAGCGATCAGCACGCACGGCCACATCATGTCTGAGTACAGTAAGCATTGTTTTGACTAGCAAGTCATGTCTGAGTACAGTAAGCGTTGTTTCACTGTAGTAAGTCATGTATGAGTAGATTAAGCATTGTTTGACTGTAGCAAATCATGTCTGAGTACAGTAAGCATTGTTTGACTGTAGTAAGTCATGTCTGAGTAGATTAAGCGTTGTTTGACTGTAGCAAATCATGTCTGAGTACAATAAGGGTTGTTTGACTAGTAAGTCATGTCTGAGTTCAATAAGGGTTGTTTGACTGTAGTAAGACATGTCTGAGTACAGTAAGCATTGTTTGATTGTAGCAAGTCATATCTGAGTACATTAAGCATTATTTGACTGTAGCAATTCATGTCTGAGTACAGTAAACGTTGTTTGACTGTAGCAAGTCATTTCTGAGTACAGTAAGTGTTGTTTGACTGTAGCAAGTCATTTCTGAGTACAGTAAGGGTTGTTTGACTGTAGCAAGTCATGTCTGAGTACAGTAAGGGTTGTTTGACTGTAGCAAGTCATGTCTAGAGTACAATAAGGGTTGTTTGACTAGTAAGTCATGCCTGAGTTCAATAAGGGTTGTTTGACTGTAGTAAGACATGTCTGAGTACAGTAAGCATTGTTTGGTTGTAGCAAGTCATGTCTGAGTACAGTAAGCAATGTTTGACTGTAGCAAGTCGTGTCTGAGTAGATTAAGGGTTGTTTGACTGTAGTAAGTCATTTCTGAGACAGTAAGCATTGTTTGACTGTAGTATGTCATGTCTGAATACCATAAGGGTAGTTTGACTGTAGTAAGTCATGTCTGAGTGCAATAAGGGTTGTTTGACTGTAGCATCATGTCTGAGTATAATAATGGTTGGTTTGACTGTAATAAGTCATGTATGAGTAGATTAAGTGTTGTTTGACTGTAGTAAGTCATGTCTGAGTAGGTTAAGGGTTGTTTGACTGTAGTAAGTCATGTCTTAGTAGATTAAGGGTTGTTTGACTGTAGTAAGTCATGTCTAAGTAGATTAAGGGTTGTTTGACTGTAGTAAGTCATGTCTGAGTACAGTATGGGTTGTTTTTCCTGTAGCAATCATGTCTTGGTAGATTAAGGGTTATTAGACTGTTGTAAGTCATGTCTGAGTACAATAAGGGTGGTTTGATTGTAGTAAATCGTGTCTGAGTGTAGTAAGGGTTTTTGTTACTGTAGTAAGTCATGTCTGAGTAGATTAAGAGTTGTTTGACTGTAGTAAGTCATATCCAAGTACATTACGGTTTGTTTGACTGTAGTAAGTCATGTCTGAGTACAGTAATGGTTGTTTTATTGTAGTAAGTCATGTCTGGGCACAGTAAGGGTTTTTTTTACTGTAATAAGTCATGCCTGAGCACAGTAAGAGTTGTTTGACTGTAGTAAGTCATGTCTGAGTACAGTAAGGTTTGTTTGACTGTAGTAAGTCATATCCAAGTACAGTAAGGGTTATTTGACAGTGGTAAATCATGTCTGAGTACAGTAAGGTGTGTTTGACTGTGGTAAGTCATATCCAAGTACAGTAAGGGTTGTTTGACTGTGTTAAGTCATGTCTGAGTACAGTAAGGTTTGTTTGACTGTAGTAGGTCATGTCTGAGTACAGTAAGGGTAGTTTGAGTGTAATAAGTCATATCTGAGTACAGTCAGATTTCTTTGACTGTAGCAAACCATCTCCAAGTACAGTAAGGGTTATTTTACTGTAGTAAGTCATGTCTGTGTACAGTAAAGTTTGTTTGACTAATAAGTCATATCCAAATACAGTAAGGGTTGTTTGACTGTAGCAAGTCATGTCCAAGTACAGTAAGGTTTAATTGACTGCAGTATATCATTATAGCATGGATGTATGTATGCTAAAGTACCAGGTACACGTTTGCCATAATAGCATGATCTTGTATGTATGTCAAGATAGCCTGGTCATGTGTAAGGCAAGATAGCCTGGTCATCTGTATGTCAAAGCATGGCTGTGTGTATGTCAAGATAGTATGACCATCTGTGTGCAAATAAAAATGGCAATGTGTATGTCAAGATAGCGTGGCTATCTGTATGCAAAGAAAATGGCTATGTGTATGTCAAGATAGCAGGGCTGTGTGTGTATGTCAAGATAGCATGGCTGTGTGTATGTCAAGATAGCATGACCATCTGTATGGCAAGATATTATGACAAGCTGTATGCAAGACAAATGGCTGTGTGTATGTCAAGATAGCATGACCATCTGTATGTCAAGATAATATGACTGTGTGTTTGCCAGGATAGCATGGCTATTTGTGTGTCAAGTTCAAGACTGTCCTTAAATGGACAATGCCCAAAACAAGATTAAGAAAAGAAACCAAAGATAAGCTGAGCAGATAATATTCTGAAATGGACAGGAAACACTTTTACAGAGACCTACTGGCATAAGATAAAAGCAAGTAATAAAGTGTTGAAACAGAAGATGGTGTCTCAGTGACCTCCTTAGGTCACAGAAGAACGGAAAGAAGATTCCAGAACTGGTTTTAGTACGTAGGAAAATATTCAGCAAATAGTGATGACCGTGTCTTTTTAAAAATCTTTTCAGCGTTGCTGCCCTGCACATCAGAGCAGTTCCAATGTGATAGTGGTTTCTGTTTAGACAAGAAGATGAGATGTGATGGTAGGAAAGACTGTGCAGACAACAGTGATGAGAGAGGCTGCAGTAAGTTTTGTTTAACTGAACAATGTTTATGCCTGTCATTGAATGTTTTGTTTACCACTTTATTTGTTGTCTACATTCTTCATATTTGGCTTAAGTTTTTTTTTAAATTTTTGCTTCAGTAAGGTGGTATTAAAAAAAAGGTTACTAAACTCAAAATCTGCCATCCAACATCGACATTTGAGATCTCTGACATTTTAACAAAGTGATTGAATTTTGAAATCTAGTCATTCTTAGGACCAGCATGTAAAACACAGAGCGCTGTGATAATTCTTATTCTTCAAGTACCGTGCCTAGTGGCATAGGAGATCATGTCTCTTCACAACTTCCTGTCTCCAGTACAATTTATCAATTCTGCTGTTGACTTCTTTCCATGCCACGATCTCAAACTGTCCAGTATTTGCTCTCTTTGTCTTCTCCTATCTCTTTTTCCTTCAATCTTACCTGTTGTTACGATATATTCCAGCTTACCTGTTGTTACGATATATTCCAGCTTTCCTCTTCTCATAACATGCCCCCCAAAAAAGTGGATTGCTTCTTTCTAACTTGTGAAATAAGTTTCCTTTGTGCATTGGCCTCTTTCAGGACATCCTCATTACTCTCTTTGGCTGTCCATGGTATTTTTAACATTCTTCTGTAAAACCACATCTCTGTGGCCTCTAGTGCCTTCCCTACTTGTTTACTAATTGTCCATGACTCACTCTCATATGTCAGGATTGGTTCTATATAACAATGAAGAACTCTGTTTCTTACTTCCAATGACAAAGAATTGTTGCATAAAATACTCTTAATTTTATAGAATTCTACTTTTGCCTGAGCTGTTCTGCTCTTCACTTCTGAGATGCATCTTCCAGCCGTGTTTGTTAATGTGCCCAGGTATTTGAATTTGTTGACTTGTTTTAAAACTGTTCCGTTTACTTTTATAGTGCATTTGGGTTAAGCTATTTTCTTTGAGTCAACCAATACTTCTGTCTTTTTTGCTATTAAGGCTAAGGCCTTTATTTTCACTTTCTATCACTATTGTATTGACCATTTCCTGCAGCTCCTTTTCACGTTTTGCTATTAAGACTGTATCATCAGCGCATCTCAAGTTGTATATATTATGTCCGCCAAATGATATTTCTGGCATGTCCTCTAGAGATCTCATTATATTTTCACTTTACAGATTGAACAGATCAGGTGACAGCACACATCCCTGCCTGACACCCTTTTTTACTTTCTGAAACATTCCTGTTTGGCTGCTAATTCTTACAGCTGCTGTTTGTTGCCAGTACATGTCCTTTATTATCCTCAAGTCTTTTCCATCGATGTTGATGCTTTCTAACAATTTGGTAATTTCCTCATGTTTCACTTTGTCAAATGCCTTAGTTTGATCCATAAAACACAAGTACAGATCTGTCTTTACCTCTATGGCTCTTCCTATTAATGCTCATATAATATATATAGTATTGTTTGTGCCTTTACCTTCTACAAACCCACACTGTTCATCACTGATTTCTGGTTTAATTTTATTTCTCACTCTTCTCATGAAAATTCGTAATAATATTTTGGTCACATGACTCATAAGACTAATGGTGCAATGTTCTTCACATTCCGGGGGTCGAAGTGGCTAAGAGATGCAGCGTCCGCCTCGAATTCTAGAGGTACCAGGTTAGATTTGCAGTTGAGGGAATATAATTTATGGACAATTTTTTTTTTAAGAACCAGTGGTCCTAATGATGTCATACTCCCCCTGGTCTCCTAGGTAGTGAGATCGGATGTCTAGCCTTCTTTTATAAGGGCGAAAAAATAGGAGGTCCCATGTGCAAGTTGTGCACGTTAAAAATCCCACGTCAGTTGGAAATTGTAAAGAGTAGGCCTATCAGGCCGCTGCCCTGGCAAAATAATAAAAAAATTATAAACCTACTACCACAAACATTTTTATGCAATGTGTGATTTCTGTATAAACATATTGGGATTCTCGCTGGTGCTATGGAGTTTGTGCACTGTGCTGAGATCCTCCTTGTGTGATCTAAGGGAGGAGATCAAAGCACTGATGGAGTTGTCCATGTGCAATGAAGATAGTCCTTTAAACCAAACCAAACAATCACATTCCATGGCTCCAGGTTTCTTTGGCAAAGCTATGAATATGGATTTTAGCAGATCATCAGGTATTTGACCACTGTTGTAGATGTCATTTAAGAGTTTTGTTATCACTTCTACTCCAAATTCTCCCAAAGCTTCCATTTCCTCTACTGTTACATAATCTTGTCCAGGCACTTTGTCTTTCTTCATGTGGCGCATGGCATCCTCTACTTCTGTCACAAGTGTTGGAGGTCCTTTACAGCTGTCCTGGTTGTTCAAATCTGGTCTGTCATCATCATACAGGTCCTTGATGTATTCTGTCCACCTGTCTATCATGTTCTCATGACCCATTAACAATGTTCCCTCTTTTGATTTCAAACAGCCAGTGACTGTTTGTGTCCTTCTGCCTGTTAACTCATTTATTTGTTTGTACATAGATTTTGTGTCTTTTCGGTTCTGCACTTCAAGCTCTCTGCATTTCTGGTTTAGCCATGCTTCTTTTGCTGTTTTACATTTGTTTACTATTTCCTTATTTAGTTTGTCATATTCTTTGTTGTCTTGCTTCTCTTCCTTCTTGCATCCATCAGTTTTAAAATTTCATCTGTCATACATTTCTTCTTTGCAGTCCTCTTTACTTCTGGTACAATTTCGTTTGATGTATTGATTCCTTTAGCATTTCCCACTGTTCATCTATACTCTGTATTTTGTCTGTTGCATTGTACCTATTCTGTATTGTAATGTTGTATCTTTCACTCATTTCCTTATCTGATTTAAGTAAGGCTAAGTTTAATTTGATGTTGTTTGAAGCTCTCTTTACTTTCTTCAATTTTATTCTATTTTCCAAATTTGTTGAAACCTGGTTTATTTGTAATATCCTTTTTATCAAGAAAACTTTGCAGTGTTGTTACTTGTAGCAATCATCCTTTTTGTTGAGAAAACTTTGCAGTGTTGTTACTTGTAGCAGTCATCCTTTTTGTTGAGAAAACTTTGCAGTGTTGTTACTTGTAGCAGTCATCCTTTTTGTTGAGAAAACTTTGCAGTGTTGTTACTTATAGCAGTCATCCTTTTTGTTCCCTATGGAGCATTGAGCTGTATTTGTGGCTCTCTACCTATTTTTATTTAGCTCTGCCTGTGACTTCAGGTCACTTTTATTTCAAGTTTATCTCCAGGCTGTCTTTGGCTGTCATCCCCCAATGCCCCCCCCCCCCCATTCCTCTGTTCCCACATGGTTATTATTCATATATTTGTGTTGTTCAGTTTGCATAGTTGTGTAAAAGTAACCACAAAATGGGAATGTTTAAAAACAAGCATACAATCAGAAAATACAAATTTACCTAAAAGGAGTTTAAGAAAAATCAAATTTGGATGACAGATGACATCTTGAATAAAATGGCAGAAAGAAAGAGAACCAAAACACTCCAGAATATAAAACAATAAACAAAGAAGTACATATTGTGTGTAGACAAGTAAAAGAACGGTGGGTAGAAACAAAATGCAAGAAAATAGAAGACATGGAGGCAAAGCACATGGCAAGGAATATGCATGAAGTATTGTGTCTTCTTCTTCTTTGATCCTTAGCTGCCGACCGTCAAAGCAGTCAGTGGCCATCACGCCTAGTGGAGTCTTGTAGGGCAACAACAAATTGATTCCACTTTGCTTGGTCGGCGGCCATCCTTCGTACAGTGCCCCAACTCTGGTTCATTCTTTGCATCTCAGCCTCCACAGTCCTCCGCCAGGTTGTTTTTGGTCGGCCTCTCTTTCGTTTTCCTTCAGGGGTCCAAAGCATAGCTGTTCTTGTGATGGCATCGGGGTCTCTTCTGAGGACATGGCTAACCCAGCTCCAGCGTCTGCCAGCTATGATGGTGTGCATGTCCTCTTGCTTGCTCCGAGTAAGCAGATCTTGGTTGGTGATGGTATTCGGCCAAAAGATTCGGTGAATTTTTCTTAGGCATGTTGTGTGAACTGGCATTTGCTGATGATGTTGCCCTGATTGCTAAATCAGAGGCACATCTCCAATCCAACCTGCAAGTCTGGAAGGAAGAGCTGGAGAAGAGAGGGATGGTCATAAGCAGCTCTAAACAAAATCCATGGTGATATCATGAGAAGAAAGAAGACATCAGATTAAGCTGGGAGAACAGGTCCTGGAGCAGGTCGACCACTTTAAATACCTCGGAGCTATTATAGACTGAAAGGGAGGCATCAAAGAAGAGTTGGCCACTCGAAAAGCAGCAGCTGGGAGACTTTTTCAGGCCATAAATCGAGGATTCCTCAGCAAGAGAGAGGTAGGTAAGAAAACGAAGATGGCTGTATACCGCTCCACCTATGTCCCAGTCTTGACATATGGATGCGAGTCATGGGCAATGACTACAACCCATAAAAGCCAGATCCAAACCTCAGAAATGAGGTATCTGAGGAAGGTGGTCGAAGTAACAAGAAGAGACATGGTACGCAACCAGACGATACGTCAAGGCCTTAAATCCTACCCCCTGCAGACCCAAGTAGAACAGTCCCAATTAAGATGGTTTGGCCATGTCTGCAGAATGGGAGAAGATCGGCTACCACGACAAGCATGGGAAACAAAGAGCCAAGGATCCAGACCCCGAGGACGACCCAGAGTCCGCTGGGAGGACAACGTTAGACAATCTTTGAAGGACCGAGGACTAGAATGGAACCAGGCCAGGAGGAAGACAGCCGATAGGATAGTCTGGCGCTCTCTCTTACAAACCTCTACACCTCACGGTAGAAGGGGAACGACTAAGTAAGTATGTTGTGTGAAAAGAGGACAATTTCGACATTTCCTTCTCTGTAACTCTCCAGCATTCCGCACCATAGAAAAGCACAGAAAGCACACAGCTCTGATATAATCTTAATTTTGTGCTTGTGCTGTATTGAGAGGACTTCCAGATGTTGTTTAGGCTTAAAAAGGCTGTTCTTGCCTTATTCATTCTGATGTTGATGTCTTTGCCTGCCCCGCCGTCTGGTGTTAGTATTCATCCTAGGTATGTGAAGGTGTCTGTCTGTACCAGTTGCTGATTCCCTACTGATATGGGCTCAGGGTTGCTCACATTGAGCATCATGACCTCTGACTTCTTTAAATTGATGTTCAAGCCCACCTGCTGGCTAAACTTATTAAGTCTATCCGTTTTTTCCTGGATGTGTTGATGTGAATGTGCTAGTAGTGCAATGTCATCTGCATATTCCAGATCTTCCAATGTAGAAAATGTAGTCCACCTTATTCCTCTTGGACTGCCCTCTGTTGTCTGGCGTAACACCCAATCTATGACTGTTAAAAATAGAGTAGTTGATAAGGGGCATCCCTGTCGTACTCCTGTCTTCACCTCAAAGGTTAGGTTGCTCTGCCCAACACTACACGTAAAGTTGGCATAGAGGCTTTTTATGATTGACACTATGCAGCTTGGAATTCCATAAGCCCTCAGTATTTTCCATAAACTGTCCCTATGTATGCTGTCAAAAGCCTTTTCAAAATCAACGAAATTAATGTACAGCTGTCTTTGCCATTCTGAGCACTGCTCTATAATGTTCCTGAGAGTGAATATATGGTCTACACATCTCCTGTTATTTCTAAATCCTGCTTGTTCTTTCCTCAGTTTGTGGTCTACTGCCTTTGAAATTCTCTCTATAACACTGACAAACAACATTTTTCTTTCTTATATAAGAATAAGTGTTCTTATGTCAGTTTTTTGCGCTGATTTCAAATTTGAAATCCGTTTATCTCTATCACGTCAGGTTTTTAAGATATTTGTGAATACATATATTTTTGGGAAACCGTTATGTGCTCCGTTTCATTTTTACTACATAACTTATTAAAAATTAATAAAATGCAAAATAATTCCACTTTTTATACTGCTAAAAGATGCATGACATATGTTACGCTATTTTTCCAATAGTTACTGTATTTTGAAATAATTCTGAGCGAAATATGGCTTCTAGAAGTTGTAGAAATTCGGCTGATCTGTTCTGTTACGTGTGTGGATATTTTACCGATCGTGTTCACCAGAAAAACTTTACACCATTACTAAAGAAAGCATATGAACTTTATTTCGATTCGAAAGTTGATGATGCAAATAAATCTTGGAAGCCAAATGCAGTTTGTTCGACTTTGTGCAAATACATTGGCAGGTTGGTTACGAAAATCGCCGAAGCATAAGTCGATGCCTTTTGGAGTGCCAGTAATATGGCATGAACAAGACAAATCACGCTACTGATTGTTACTTCTGCTTGACAAATATCCATGGTTTCACTTTTAAAACTAGAAAGTCTGTGGTTTATCCAAATATTGAATCGGTTTCGAAACCAGTGTCTCGTGATCCAATCACGTGTCCGATCCCAGTTCCACCAGAACAATATCCGTTGGACGTGAATGAACCATCAGAAAGTGATAGTTTACCTGCTTCAGAAACTAATTCTGACTCGGATTATATACCGGTGAATGATGGTGTTCACTTAATTAACCTTTCAGATCTAATACGTGATCTCGCTCTTACCAAAGGACAAGTGGAATTACTCGGTTCGCGACTCAAAGAATGGAATCTTTTAGCGCCCAATACTTTGATATCTAAATTTCGTCATAGACACAGAGAACTTGTTCAATACTTTGAGATGGATGATGACATTTGCTATTGCAAAATTCCAGTCGCCTACTCTGTTCATATGAAAGAAACTTATGACAATATGGCTATACTTTTGGCAAAAATAAAGTACAATGACTACCAATGGCGGATTTGTGGAGACCTAAAGGTCATTGCAATTCTCACGGGCATGCAGACTGGGTATACTAAATTTTGTTGCTTCCTATGTGAATGGGACAGCCGCAACAGACAGGAACATTATGCAAGAAAGGTGTGGCCTATCAGGGATCATATGCAGCTCGGGCATAAAAATGTAATACACGAGCCATTAGTTAACAAAGACAGCATCATTTTAACACCGTTACATATAAAGTTGGGGCTCATGAAGAATTTCGTAAAAGCATTAGATAAAATGAGCAAAGCTTTCACTTATCTTCGAGAAAAGTTTCCGCAAGTTAGCGATGCAAAGATAAAGGAAGGTATCTTTGTAGGACCTCATATTAGGAAAGTTATTGCAGACAAACAATTCGAGAACTTGTTACATGGTAGTGAACTTCACGCATGGATGGCATTCAAATCGATCGTCGATAACTTTCTGGGAAATCACAAATCTGTCGACTATGTGCATATTGTTAAGCAGTGCATAGATGCATACAGAATTATGGGCTGTAACACGTCCCTCAAAATCCATTTGCTCGATTCGCATCTTGACTTTTTCCCTGACAACCTTGGCGAAGTCAGCGATGAACATGGAGAACGATTCCATCAAGATATCGCCGTAATGGAGTCACGTTATCAAGGACGGTGGAGTGTGACCATGCTTGCCGATTATTGTTGGATGTTTCATCGCGATGTACCACATGCCATTCACCGACGAAAGTCGACTGCAAAGAAATTCAAGCCTACATAACTGTTATACTTCTTGTACGAATGATGTTATAATACTGTATGCGTTGTTAAAAAACTTCAATTGCGTATTTCTCGAGATCCCGACCTGATAGAGAAAAACGGTTTGCAGATTTAAAAACAGCGCATTAAAATTGACCAGAAAAACATAGAAATGTTAGAGAAAGAAAAAAAAAATTTTTTTTGTTAGCCAGTGTAATTATCCTGCCTAGTATTTTGCTGGGAGCTGAGAGAAGAGTGATTCCTCTCCAATTATTGTAGTCTGAAAGATCTCCCTTCTTGGGCAATTTGACAGTTATTCCTTTGTTCCACTTTGATGGTGTTGTCCCCGTTTTCCAGACTTGTGCAAATAGTGGTTCTAATAGTTCTGCTGCTAGCTCAGGGTCTGTCTTAAATAGCTCTGCATTTAAGTTATCATGGCCAGGAGCTTTTCCGTTCTTTAACCCTTTGATTGCTGTGATGATTTTTTCTTTTTGTGGATTGTCTGTATTTACATCTAGATCGTTTTCAGCCTCAGGAACATTCAATTGTGTCTCTGGTGGTTCCTTGTTCAGAGTTTCTCTGAAGTGCTCTGCCCATCTTGTTTCCTGTCCCTCTGCTGCGTGATGAGATTTCCTTGCTTATCTCTTACTAATGTAATATTGTTTGCACCTCATTTTCCGCTGATGAATTTAGTTATTTTGTATACTGTGCTTTGTTCATTTCTCAGTGCTGCCTCTTCTGCCTGTCTTGCAAGATCGTCTAGGAAATTCCTTTTGTTGGCTCGGGTTTGGCGTTTAACTTCCTTGTCCAGCTGACTGTACTGTCCGCTATATAGTTGCTTGAAGTATTGTGTGTAGACAAGTAAAAGAACGGAGGATAGAAACAAAATGCAAGAAAATAGAAGACATGGAGGCAAAGCACATGGCAAGGAATATGCATGAAGTATTGTGTGCCTAATGGATATGAACGCAGTTTCATAATCCAGATATACCAGGTTCGAAACCTGCTGCAGGCGGTTTGATAGCAGATCGCTTTGTGTGGATTTTAAACAATGGTATAAGCGCCGTACCGTTCAGAAAGCAATGGCAAACTACTGAATGAAAAAATTGCCTAGAAAAATCACAAACAGCCAATAAAAGCTGGGGTTGATTGCCACGTCCTGTAAAGGATAAGCAACTAACTTTTTATTGTGTGCAGACAAGTAAAAGAACGGTGGATAGAAACAAAATGCAAGAAAATAGAAGACATGGAGGCAAAGCACATGGCAAAGAATATGCATGAAGTATTGTGTGCAGACAAGTAAAAGAACGATGGATAGAAACAAAATGCAAGAAAATAGAAGACATGGAGGCAAAGCACATGGCAAGGAATATGCATGAAGAAATAAAGAAATCAAATAAGTCGAGACTTGCCCAAGGAGGAGGCTGTATCAAGAATATGAATGGTGTAATCTTACTTGATGTGAAAGACATATCAAACAGATGAGCAGAATACAAAAAAGAATTATTCAAGGACAACAGAGGTTAAAAAAAACATCACCAGATTCTAATGATGGCCCAGACATTCTCAGATCAGAAGTAGAAAAAGAAAAAAATATGATACAAAAAAGAAAATCAGCAGGCAGGACAACATAAGAAAAGAAATAATAAAAGCCCTGGAGAGCTTTTGTATAGATACAATCACAGATCGTCTGTGCAGTGATATATACAATACAGGATATATATACCACATGACATGAAGACATCAGTCTTTATAACACTGCCCAAAAAAACCTAATGGAACAAGTTGTGTACTGTCCCCCTGTCTATTTAATCTATACACAGAACAAATATTCAAACAGATATAGGAAATGCCAGGACTGAACATCAGTGGAAAGGCAATAAACAACTTTAGATATGCAGATAATACCAATTTTTTTTTAAGCCGAAAGTGAACATGGCTTACAAGAACTAGGGAAGCAGGTAAACAGCATAAGTCACAAATATGGATTGGACATTAACCTGAGAAAACGAAAACTATGATAATTGGCAAAACAGACAATAAGTCAACATTAAAGATAAGCATAAATGAGAAAATCTTGGAATAAGTCAAGAGTTTCTCATATCATGGTCATATAATAACAGAAGATGGCAGACGGGAAACAGAATTAAAGAAGAGAATAAGAATGGCCAAAGCTACATCTAAACAACATGAGACAAATACCGACATCTAAACAATTATCCCATTTATATATACATATATTGTTGTTGCCTGTTATTGTTTTTATTTGGCAATTGCAGTTTATGTAAAATATTATATAATTTAATGTTGTTTGTATGTCATAGTTTTGAGTGGGAATGTGTATGCTCTGTTTTGATATGTGTGTTATAGTTTTCTGCTTCTCAATGGTGCGGAATGCTGGAGAATAACAGAGAAGGAAATGTCGAAACTGTCCTCCTTCCACACAATCTGCCTTAGAAAAATTCTCCAAATCTTTTGGCCGAATATCATCACCAACCAAGAACTACTTATTCGGAGTAACCAAGAGGATATGCACACCATCATAGCTGGCAGGCACTGGAGTTAGGTTGGTCACGTCCTCAAAAGGGCCCGATGCTATTACAGGAACAGCTATGCTATGGACCCCCGAAGGAAAGCAAAAGAGAGGCTGACCTAAAACAAAACAACTTGGCGGAGAATTGTGGAGGCTGAGATGCGAGGAATGAACCAGATTTGGGGTACTGTATGAAGGATGGCCGCTGACCAAACATAGTGAAAACAGTTTGTTGCTGCCCTACAAGACGCCACCAGGCATGATAGCCACTGACTGCTTTGACATTCTGTGGCTAAGAATCAAAGAAGAAGTTATAGTATTCATTAACATATGGCTGGTACGACATGTCTAGCCTCTGTGCTCACGCGCGCGTGCATGCGTCATGCGTGTGTGTGTGTGTGTGTGTGCGTGCGTGCGTGCGTGTGTGTGTGTTTTTTTTTTTTTTTTTTTTTTTTTTTGTATGAATAGTTTAGAAATATTTGGGTAAGGAAGTTCTTATCTGCTGCTGAAATTAAGAATGAATAGTGAACACGAATTTGTGTTAATGGACTGGTGAGATAGACAGGGTACAGTCTGAGACAACGAGTTAAGTTCACCTGTATCACTCTGTTTTGTCACATTTTGTGAAAACATAATCTCAGACCCTCTTTATCTTTAGACAAGAATAGTAATAGAATAGTTCAGTATAAGATTGAAATAGAAGAAGAGACAAGTCTAAACTGTAGTGACTAAATTACTAAGGTACTCTCTTCATTAACATCTATAAATAGAAGAAGAGACAAGTCTAAACTGTGGTGACTAAATTACTAATGTACTCTCTTCATTAACATCTATAAATAGAAGAAGAGACAAGTCTAAACTGTAGTGACTAAATTACTAAGGTACTCTCTTCATTAACATCTATAAATAGAAGAAGAGACAAGTCTGAACTGTGGTGACTAAATTACTAAGGTACTCTCTTCATTAACATCTATAAATACGAGGTGTGTTCAAATGAAACCCGTCCCAGTGGCTTTATAACAAATATATGTAAGGTACATCAGCAGGAGTAGTAGAATTAAATACAGCAATTGTTATGAAGCAAGTACCCACTGGGGTTCTTTAGAAATAGTCACCATAGGCATTCAGACACGCATCTCACTGCTTGGGTAGACGGCGGATGCCGTCCGAGAAAAATGACTGGTTGCTTATTGAACCATTTGGTCACCGAGGCCCTGACGTCTGCATCGGAGTCGAATCGTTGTCCCTTTAGAGATTTTTTTAAGTGTCCGAACAAATGAAAGTCACATGGTGACAGATCAGGGCTGTAGGCTGGGTGTGGCAGAACTTCCCACCTTTTCCTTGCTAAAGCTTCCTGCACAATGTTCGCAACATGTAGACGAGCATTGTCGTGCAACAGAATCACACCACGCGAAAGCATGCCGGGTCGTTTAGTCTTGATGGCTGTATGCAGGCTGTCTAGTGTGTCTTTGTAGCGGATGGCATTGATGTTCACGCCAGGCTCTTTAAAGTCTACCAATAGAAGCCCTTCATGGTCAAACAATGCGGTCAGCATAACCTTACCGGTGGAAATCTGTGACTTGAATGTTTTGGGTTTTGGTGATCCGGGATGTTTCCATTGCATGCTCGCTGTTTTGCTGCACGGCTCAAAGTGGTGGCACCATGACTCATCGCCTGCCACTATGCGCAACAGAAATGCATCACCCTCCTCTTCGTAACGCAGCAGGTGGTTCAAACTCCACCCCATGCGTTCTTCCTTATGGTGATCGGTCAACATCCGTCGGACCCATTGTGAACGCACCTTTCGATACTTCAGTTTCTTCCTAACCACCATTTGAACTGTCCCAAGAGACACAGCGAATTCCTCTGCTAGCGAACGTAAGCTCCGACGACGGTCCACCCGTATTGCTGCATCAATCTCGGCGATGGCTTCTTCTGTCACAACAATATGCACCTGACCTGGCCGCGGAAGATCTTTCGTTAACTGACGTCCTTCTCAAAACATTCGTGCCCAGTATTTCACTGTAGTCTTAGACACACTTTTGTCACCATACACTGCTTTCATTCGGCGATGAATGTCGGCTGGTGGACATCCTTCGGCTGTTAGGAACTGGATCACCGCTCACTGATCGACCTTGGACGGATTCCTTATCACACCGGCCATTATTTTAACGGTCTGCAGCACAACCAATGAATACTAGGAGAATGAACACTTACACACTTGTACATTCGTATGTGCTTATTATGTCAGATGTGACGTCATCTTGCTCCTCCTACGAATGTTCACTTGGCGCAGCACGGTCGGGTTTCATTTGAACACGCCTCGTAGAAGAAGAGACAAGTCTAAACTGTGGTGACTAAATTACTAAGGTACTCTCTTCATTAACATCTATAAATAGAAGAAGAGACAATCTAAACTGTAGTGACTAAATTACTAATGTACTCTCTTCATTAACATCTATAAATAGAAGAAGAGACAAGTCTAAACTGTGGTGACTAAATTACTAAGGTACTCTCTTCATTAACATCTATAAATAGAAGAAGAGACAAGTCTGAACTGTGGTGACTAAATTACTAAGGTACTCTCTTCATTAACATCTATAAATAGAAGAAGAGACAAGTCTAAACTGTAGTGACTAAATTACTAAGGTACTCTCTTCATTAACATCTATAAATAGAAGAAGAGACAAGTCTGAACTGTGGTGACTAAATTACTAAGGTACTCTCTTCATTAACATCTATAAATACGAGGTGTGTTCAAATGAAACCCGTCCCAGTGGCTTTATAACAAATATATGTAAGGTACATCAGCAGGAGTAGTAGAATTAAATACAGCAATTGTTATGAAGCAAGTACCCACTGGGGTTCTTTAGAAATAGTCACCATAGGCATTCAGACACGCATCTCACTGCTTGGGTAGACGGCGGATGCCGTCCGAGAAAAATGACTGGTTGCTTATTGAACCATTTGGTCACCGAGGCCCTGACGTCTGCATCGGAGTCGAATCGTTGTCCCTTTAGAGATTTTTTTAAGTGTCCGAACAAATGAAAGTCACATGGTGACAGATCAGGGCTGTAGGCTGGGTGTGGCAGAACTTCCCACCTTTTCCTTGCTAAAGCTTCCTGCACAATGTTCGCAACATGTAGACGAGCATTGTCGTGCAACAGAATCACACCACGCGAAAGCATGCCGGGTCGTTTAGTCTTGATGGCTGTATGCAGGCTGTCTAGTGTGTCTTTGTAGCGGATGGCATTGATGTTCACGCCAGGCTCTTTAAAGTCTACCAATAGAAGCCCTTCATGGTCAAACAATGCGGTCAGCATAACCTTACCGGTGGAAATCTGTGACTTGAATGTTTTGGGTTTTGGTGATCCGGGATGTTTCCATTGCATGCTCGCTGTTTTGCTGCACGGCTCAAAGTGGTGGCACCATGACTCATCGCCTGCCACTATGCGCAACAGAAATGCATCACCCTCCTCTTCGTAACGCAGCAGGTGGTTCAAACTCCACCCCATGCGTTCTTCCTTATGGTGATCGGTCAACATCCGTCGGACCCATTGTGAACGCACCTTTCGATACTTCAGTTTCTTCCTAACCACCATTTGAACTGTCCCAAGAGACACAGCGAATTCCTCTGCTAGCGAACGTAAGCTCCGACGACGGTCCACCCGTATTGCTGCATCAATCTCGGCGATGGCTTCTTCTGTCACAACAATATGCACCTGACCTGGCCGCGGAAGATCTTTCGTTAACTGACGTCCTTCTCAAAACATTCGTGCCCAGTATTTCACTGTAGTCTTAGACACACTTTTGTCACCATACACTGCTTTCATTCGGCGATGAATGTCGGCTGGTGGACATCCTTCGGCTGTTAGGAACTGGATCACCGCTCACTGATCGACCTTGGACGGATTCCTTATCACCGGCCATTATTTTAACGGTCTGCAGCACAACCAATGAATACTAGGAGAATGAACACTTACACACTTGTACATTCGTATGTGCTTATTATGTCAGATGTGATGTCATCTTGCTCCTCCTACGAATGTTCACTTGGCGCAGCACGGTCGGGTTTCATTTGAACACGCCTCGTAGAAGAAGAGACAAGTCTAAACTGTGGTGACTAAATTACTAAGGTACTCTCTTCATTAACATCTATAAATAGAAGAAGAGACAATCTAAACTGTAGTGACTAAATTACTAATGTACTCTCTTCATTAACATCTATAAATAGAAGAAGAGACAAGTCTAAACTGTGGTGACTAAATTACTAAGGTACTCTCTTCATTAACATCTATAAATAGAAGAAGAGACAGTCTAAACTGTAGTGACTAAATTACTAATGTACTCTCTTCATTAACATCTATAAATAGAAGAAGAGACAAGTCTAAACTGTAGTGACTAAATTACTAAGGTACTCTCTTCATTAACATCTATAAATAGAAGAAGAGACAGTCTAAACTGTAGTGACTAAATTACTAATGTACTCTCTTCATTAACATCTATAAATAGAAGAAGAGACAAGTCTAAACTGTAGTGACTAAATTACTAAGGTACTCTCTTCATTAACATCTATAAATAGAAGAAGAGACAAGTTTGAACTGTGGTGACTAAATTACAAAGGTACTCTCTTCATTAACATCTATAAATAGAAGAAGAGACAAATCTAAACTGTGGTGACTAAATGACTAAGGTACCCTTTTCATTAACATCTATAAATAGAAGAAGAGACAAATCTGAACTGTGGTGACTAAATGACTAAGGTACCCTTTTCATTAACATCTATAAATAGAAGAAGAGACAAATCTGAACTGTGGTGACTGAATTACTAAGGTACTCTCTTCATTAACATCTATAAATAGAAGTAAATTTATTAAGTATATTAAATAAAAATGTCACAACAAATAATGGTTATACATTGTCTGTTGTCCCAGCCTCTGTCAGGACCTCCTCATAATACATTGTCTGTTGTCCCATTCACTCTCAACACCTCATAATAATACATTGTCTGTTGTCCCATTCACTCTCAAGACCTCCTCATAATACATTGTCTGTTGTCCCATTCACTCTCAAGACCTCCTCATAATACATTGTCTGTTGTCCCATTCACTCTCAAGACCACCTCATAATACATTGTTGTCCCATTCACTCTCAAGACCTCCTCATAATACATTGTCTGTTGTCCCATTCACTCTCAAGACCACCTCATTACATTGAGCTGCCTCTGGTACTTGCACAATCCTTCTATGAAGCCACTGTGGCTGCATACTCGCTGATAGGTTATTACTTTATCGTATTTCTTATTTGCCCAGGTTCTTTACCTCAATAGATGAACAACAACTGCTGTCTGACATGTAGAGTGGTCACACCATGCGATGAACACACACTCTATATACACTGGCGAAAAGTCAAACAGTAACTTGAACATATGTTTATTGACATGAACTTGTAAGTGGTGGTGACATCTTTGGACCTACAACAATATGGTCCACTCAGCCTTTTCTCATTCACACAGCTGTTTCAATGATGACTTTGCAAGTATGCTGACTATAGCAACTTAACTCCTTCGATCTGACTTATTTTTCTTCACTACTCTTCTACCTGTCTTTGACTACTGAACTATTTCTATATTGGTTCAGGTTAAAAGTTTGGAATGACCGGACGATTCCGGGGAATGAAATCTTTCCCTGAAGTTTTACTGTAGCTAGGTTGGCCACTCCTGACCAGCCACTGTACTTCTAACTTAAGTTCATTACATACCCTCGTTGATGGCCACGAGCATAACATACACATCTGCTCGTCCACTAGTTGTCAAAACATCACTGTTGATATCTTGATGTCTCGTACTGCATACTCTGCAACCGCAGATCATCGAGGACCATACACTATGATGATACCAATATCTATAGCCTCAACATTGCTACCAACCGGCACTGAAATTCATGCGGTCTGGACTGCATCGTTTACGCTTCTCCACTGAGTCTGAACTGAGTACTGAAAAACGTGCCTTCCCAATTTTTATCATCGAATCCTCTTGAAGTTGGTCACATCCCCTTTTCTATTCTTCCTATACTATTCTATGCTTGTTTCTCTCTATTTCTCCCCTTAATCTACCACACCACATGTCCCCATGACTTCCAGTCCTTATGTCTGTACAGGATATTGAATGTTACTTTTTATGTGTTTTTTTTCATTCAAAATTGAGTGTGTTAAAATATGAAAGCCATGCCAATAAACGTTGCCAGTTTGTAAACTTGTCCTAGTTACTGATTATAGCATTGAGATATATTCATTCTTATTTTTATATTTGTTTGCTCCCTGAGGAGTATCAGTCTACCACTGCAGGGAACATCTATACAAGAAGCCTGCAACAAAGCAGTAGTGGTTTATGTAGCTCCTTGTACATCTGGCTTACCTCAATTTCAGAACCAAAGAAGTGTCGGACAGACCAGTTCCGCTGCGATAATGGCAAGTGTCTGGGACTTCACAAAATTTGTAATGGAAGAAAGGAATGCCAGAACGGATCTGATGAAGTGAATTGTGGTGAGTGCTTATGTCATGTATAGATCTGATGAAGTGAATTGTGGTGAGTGCTTATATCATGTATAGATCTGATGATGTGAATTGTGGTCAGTGCTTGTTTTACATATAGATCTGATGATGTGAATTGTGGTGAGTGCTTGTTTTATGTAAAGATCTGATGATGTGAATTGTAGTGAGTGCTTGTATCATGTATAGATGTGATGATGTGAATTGTGGTGAGTGCTTGTATCATGTATAGATCTGATAAAGTAAATTGTGATGAGTGTTTGTATCATGTATAGATTAGATCTGATGATGTGAGTTGTGGTAAGTGCTCTCAAGCCCACCACCTTACCCTGTCTAACCTATTTGTCCTCTCAAGCCCACCACCTTACCCTGTCTAACCTATTTGTCCTTTCAAGCCCACCACCTTACCCTGTCTAACCTATTTGTCCTCTCAAGCCCACCACCTTACCCTGTCTAACCTATTTGTCCTTTCAAGCCCACCACCTTACCCTGTCTAACCTATTTGTCCTTTCAAGCCCATCACCTTGCCCTGTCTAACCTATTTGTCCTCTCAAGCCCATCATCTTCTCCTGTCTAATCTGTTTGTCCTCTCAAGCCCATCACCTTGCCCTGTCTAATCTGTTTTTCCTGTTAAAGAGTAAGATCTGCTCTTGAAAGCTTGTACTGGTAGGTGATATGGTTACATTCTGACAAGGTTGTTCATGCATGTTCTGCCTGTCTGTGTGTGACTGATGCACATTGATTCTCCTTCAGCCTGTTATCAAGAGTTCTGCCTGTCTGTTTGTGGCTGAGGCATGTGGTTGCTATCAGCAACTAGCTAACTTTCAGCCTGTTATCATGAGTTGGGCCTGTCTGTTTATGGCTGAGGCATGGGGTTGCTATCAGCAGCTAGCTAACTTTCAGCCTATTATCAAGAGTTCTGTTTGTCTGTGTGTGGCTGAGGCATGTGGTTGCTTATCAGCAACTAGCTAACTTTCAGCCTGTTATCAAGAGTTCTGCCTGTCTGTGTGTGGCTGAGGCATGTGGTTGCTATCAGCAACTAGCTAACTTTCAGCCTGTTATCAAGAGTTCTGCCTGTCTGTTTGTGACTGAGGCATGTGGTTGCTATCAGCAACTAGCTAACTTTCAGCCTGTTATCAAGAGTTCTGCCTGTCTGTGTGTGGCTGAGGCATGTGGTTGCTATCAGCAACTAGCTAACTTTCAGCCTGTTATCAAGAGTTCTGCCTGTCTGTGTGTGGCTGAGGCATGTGGTTGCTATCAGCAACTAGCTAACTTTCAGCCTATTATCAAGAGTTCTGCCTGTCTGTGTGTGGCTGAGGCATGTGGTTGCTATCAGCAACTAGCTAACTTTCAGCCTGTTATCAAGAGTTCTGCCTGTCTGTGTGTGGCTGAGGCATGTGGTTGCTATCAGCAACTAGCTAACTTTCAGCCTATTATCAAGAGTTCTGCCTGTCTGTGTGTGGCTGAGGCATGTGGTTGCTATCAGCAACTAGCTAACTTTCAGCCTATTATCAAGAGTTCTGCCTGTCTGTGTGTGGCTGAGGCATGTGGTTGCTATCAGCAGCTAGCTAACTTGCAGCCTATTATCAAGAGTTCTGCCTGTCTGTGTGTGGCTGAGGCATGTGGTTGCTATCAGCAACTAGCTAACTTTCAGCCTGTTATCAAGAGTTCTGCCTGTCTGTGTGTGGCTGAGGCATGTGGTTGCTATCAGCAACTAGCTAACTTTCAGCCTGTTATCAAGAGTTCTGCCTGTCTGTGTGTGGCTGAGGCATGTGGTTGCTATCAGCAACTAGCTAACTTTCAGACTATTATCAAGAGTTCTGCCTGTCTGAGTGTGGCTGAGGCATGTGGTTGCTATCATCAACTAGCTGACTTTCAGCCTGTTATCAAGAGTTCTGCCTGTCTGTGTGTGGCTGAGGCATGTGGTTGCTATCAGCAACTAGCTAACTTTCAGCCTGTTATCAAGAGTTCTGCCTGTCTGTGTGTGGCTGAGGCATGTGGTTGCTATCAGCAACTAGCTAACTTTCAGCCTGTTATCAAGAGTTCTGCCTGTCTGTGTGTGGCTGAGGCATGTGGTTGCTATCAGCAACTAGCTAACTTTCAGCCTGTTATCATGAGCACTTATCAAACATTTTATCTTATACTCGTATGTTATAATCTTCAACTCCCATACCTCAGACAGTGTCTGACACTCACAGCAAAGAATTGGTATTAATATACAGTTTAGCCAGAAGATACTATCTGTTCAACAAACTGAAAATCAGACAGATATATATCCATGTGATGAGTGCACACTGATGTAACAGCATGTCCTCGAAGACTGTCAGCTCCATGTGAGGAGTGCACACTGATGTTACAGCATGTCCTCCAAGACTGTCAGCTCCATGGGAGGAGTGCACACTGATGTTACAGCATGTCCTCCAAGTCTGTCAGCTCTATGAGAGGAGTGCACACTGATGTTACAGCATGTCCTCCAAGACTGTCAGCTCCACGAGAGGAGTGCACACTGATGTTAACAGCATGTCCTCCAAGACTGTCAGCTCCATGTGAGGAGTGCACACTGATGTTACAGCATGTCCTCCAAGACTGTCAGCTCCATGTGAGGAGTGCACACTGATGTTACAGCATGTCCTCCAAGACTCAGCTCCATGAGAGGAGTGCACACTGATGTTACAGCATGTCCTCCAAGACTGTCAGCTCCATGAGAGGAGTGCACACTGATGTTACAGCATGTCCTCCAAGACTGTCAGCTGCATGAGAGGAGTGCACACTGATGTTATAGCATGTCCTTCAAGACTGTCAGCTCCATGAGAGGAGTGCACACTGATGTTACAGCATGTCCTCCAAGACTGTCAGCTCCATGAGAGGAGCAGAGTGGCAGCATGGCCGTCTCTGACCCAAATGAGGGGAAAACTGTATGGTGGCGAGAGAAGCCTGAGACAAACTGCCAACTTAATAAGAGAGGTAGATGTGGTCAGGACAAACAAAGAAGAAGAATGTTGATCTATAACAAAAAGGTAGCAAGAGTACACAGGAGTCAGGTAAATAGTCATCAAGAAAATCTGACATGTCATTGATGTATATGGAGCACATGGTGTCAGTTAAAGGTTAAAGGTTAAATTGTTTCATGAAACTGACTTTATGTGAAATGTCATTGCCAACAAGACTTCTGCTGACTTTGTATCAATCAACAACTGTCCAGATTTCCCAGGATCATGTGCCTTAGAAAATGGTGAGTGTGAACATAACTGCAAGCCTACACCACATGGGGCCAGATGCTGGTGTCGACCTGGGTACAAGCTGCAGGATGACAAAAAATCATGTCGAGGTATTGCTACTCCCACCATTTTTGTTTAACTGCTACCTGAGGCTTGTATCAGAAAATAATGTCAGCTTTTATTTTAATAATGTCAGCTTTTATTTTAATAATGTCAGCTTTATCCTATATTTATGAATTTTTTGTATTCAAGATCATATATAGCCACCAGAATGGCATCCAAATATCCAATCTGTTGTCCTTTTTATAGAACGATATGTCTTGATTTTCTGCCATGGTCATTCAAAGCATGGAAGACCATTGGTTAAATGTGGTTCCTTTATGTTGTATCATTTGTGTTTATTATTTTTTATGTTATCTAATATGTGGTTAGTTTTTTTTTTTCACCTATAGATTGTTTATGGCAGGTTCTTTATAACTGCCTACAAACAATTTTTCAAAAAGAACCATACAAAGGAGAAAGGTCGATACATCAACCATTTTGTTCTTTGAGAAATCCACAAGAGCAGTTTTTTCACACAGACAAAGCGTGTAAGTTATTGTTTCCTGTGTTTTCCTTTCTTGTACAGATGGTACAATTCTTCCCATTGGATATAATAGGAAACTCAGTACGGACCGTTACAACAGGAGGTGGTCTGATCATCATAAGCATTCCCTCTGTCAGCCAAGTGTTTAGGCCTTTAATAATCTCCACTATGGCCTTTTTTTTTGAACCCGTCATGTCTCAAGTCTGTGACCAGATAAACTAGATCTAGCATGTGTTTAGGTCACGGCTTTCCTATTAAGTCACTAATTTTAACAAAAGTATGCTGTATTGACTACCTTTTATGTTTGATCTGTCATTAACATTATTAGGCCTAAGTCTTTATTGTCAGAGTCTAAATTAGGCTTGCATTCAACCGCATCGTCATCTTCCTGATCAAGTACAAGTCACCTCTGACCTCTGAAAGCAAAGATGCACCGCCCGAAAAGCCATGACTTAAAAATGAAAATAGCGAAAAATCGAAACATCGATCAATTCAGAAAACGGAAGCTTCTTATGTACCGGAAATACTCAGGTCTCACTAAAGAGTGTTCCCACTCTA
Source organism: Oreohelix idahoensis (assembly GCA_024509875.1). Lineage (NCBI taxonomy): Eukaryota > Metazoa > Mollusca > Gastropoda > Stylommatophora > Oreohelicidae > Oreohelix > Oreohelix idahoensis. Next base: position 110,280 of record JAMPIV010010023.1, read on the forward strand.
AATTTTGGATGGTAGACTTTGCGCACTGGCATTTTGGCTGAATCAAATTGTAAAGGGTTAATAATTAAGTGAAAACCTGTACGGAAAGTATGTACAGACGTCCAGATTTGAAAACTGGGAAAATCTGTACAGACTACAGGTGACCCATACTATTTGGCATGAATGCATTTGCCCTCTCTACAATGAAGATTCAATGTGACATATTTTCTATCTGTGGCCTTGATAGTACACTTCAACAGACTATTTTTTTGTCTGCATATTTTTTTTCACCTAATTTTTTGTTCACCTATTGATGTTTCAGTTATATTGTTGTTGTCCTTATGCCTGTTTACCTTGCCTTGTGATTTTCAATTAATAGATATGTTTGTGCTCAACAGACATCAACGAATGCACTTTTGATGGGACCTGCAGTCAGATCTGTCGTAACTCTGAGGGCTCATACCAGTGTTCTTGTGTCATGGGATATCGACTCAAACCTGATGGGAGAGGCTGCAAGGCCCAGGGTGAGAAACAGAAAAAAGTTGAGAGAGAGAAAATACTCAGTCAAACAAGAAAGAAAGAGTAATGAGTTATTAGATCCACATAGCAGCAGACAGCATGTCTAGAAATATTCATCAGAGTTATTTTAATTACCAGGAAATCCAGATGCAGATACCTGTCTTTCTGGTCATGTCTGGACATATTTATTTGAAAATATTTGTAGGCCTAACTTTATGGTCTTGTCTAGACATATTTGTTTGTAAATATTTAAAAGCCTAACATTATGGTCTTGTCTAGATATATTTGTATGAAAATATTTTAGGCCTAACATTATGGTCTTGTCTAGACTTATTTGTTTGAAAATATTTATAGGCCTAACTTTATGGTCTTGTCTAGACATATTTATATGAAAATATTTAAAGGCCTAACATTAAGGTCTTGTCTAGACATATTTGTTTGAAAATATTTATAGGCCTAACATTATGGTCTTGTCTAGACATATTTGTGTGAAAATATTTATAGGCCTAACTTTATGGTCTTGTCTAGACATATTTGTTTAAAATATTTATAGGCTTTAGCTTTCTGGTCTTGTCTGGACATATTTATTTGAAAATATTTATAGCCTCATATTTCTTGTCTTGTCTGGACATATTAAAAATATTTAAAGACTTTGGCTTTCTGGTCTTGTCTGGACATATTTGTTTGAAAAAATTTATAGGCCTTAGCTTTCTGATCATGTCTGGACATATTTGTTTGAAAATATTTATAGGCCTTAGCGTTCTGGTCATGTCTAGACATATTTGTTTGAAAATATTTATAGGCCTTAGCCTTAGCCATCTTGTCATGTGTGGACATATTTACTTCATCTCATTGTTTATATGTGACTACATTCTAGGAACATTTGTACATGAAACAATCAATCTCATTGTTTTTTTTGTGTGACTGCATTCTAGGAACATTTGTACATGAAACAATCAATCATCTCATTGTTTATTTGTGACTGCATTCTAGGAACATTTGCACATGAACAATCAATCATCTCATTGTTTATTTGTGACTGCATTCTAGGAACATTTGTAAATGAACAGTCAATCATCTCATTGTTTATTTGTGACTGCATTCTAGGAACATTTGCACATGAACAATCAATCATCTCATTGTTTATTTGTGACTGCATTCTAGGAACATTTGCACATGAACAATCAATCATCTCATTGTTTATTTGTGACTGCATTCTAGGAACATTTGTAAATGAACAGTCAATCATCTCATTGTTTATTTGTGACTGCATTCTAGGAACATTTGCACATGAACAATCAATCATCTCATTGTTTATTTGTGACTGCATTCTAGGAACATTTGTAAATGAACAGTCAATCATCTCATCAAGACAGCAGAGGGACAGGAAACAAGATGGGCAGAGCACTTCAGAGAAACGCTGAACAAGGAAATACCAGAGACACAATTGAATGTTCCTGAGGCTGAAAACGATCTAGATGTAAATACAGACATTCCACGAAAAGAAGAAATCATCACAGCAATCAAAGGGTTAAAGAACGGTAAAGCTCCAGGCCATGATAACTTAAATGCAGAGCTATTTAAGACAGACCCTGAGCTAGCAGCAGAACTATTAGAACCACTATTTGCACAAGTGTGGAAAACGGGGACAACACCATCAGAGTGGAAGAAAGGAATAATTGTCAAATTGCCCAAGAAGGGAGATCTTGCAGACTGCAATAATTGGAGAGGAATCACTCTTCTCTCAGTTCCCAGCAAAATACTAGGCAGGATAATTATACAGAGAATTTCAAAGGCAGTAGACTACAAACTGAGGAAAGAACAAGCAGGATTTAGAAAGAACAGAAGATGTGTAGACCATATATTCACTCTCAGGAACATTATAGAGCAGTGCTCAGAATGGCAAAGACAGCTTTACATAAATTTTGTTGATTTTGAAAAGGCTTTTGACAGCATACATAGGGACAGTTTATGGAAAATACTGAGGGCTTATGGAATTCCAAGCTGCATAGTGTCAATCATAAAAAGCCTCTATGCCAACTTTACGTGTAGTGGTTGGGCAGAGCAACCTAACCTTCGAGGTGAAGACAGGAGTACGACAGGGATGCCCCTTATCAACCACTCTATTTTTAACAGTCATAGACTGGGTGATGCGCCAGACAACAGAGGACAGTCCAAGAGGAATAAGATGGACTACATTTTCTACATTGGAAGATCTGGAATATGCAGATGACATTGCACTGCTGGCACATTCACATCAACACATCCAGGAAAAAATGGATAGACTTAATAAAATTAGCCAGCAGGTGGGCTTGAACATCAATTTAAAGAAGTCTGAGGTCATGACGCTCAATGTGAGCAACCCTGAGCCCATATCAGTAAGGAATCGGCAACTGGTACAGACAGATACCTTCACATACCTAGGAAGCATAGTAACACCAGACGGTGGGGCAGGCAAAGACATCAACATCAGAATGAATAAGGCAAGAACAGCCTTCTTTAGCCTAAATAACATCTGGAAGTCCTCCCAATACAGCACAAGCACAAAATTAAGATTATACCAGAGTTGCGTGCTTTCTGTGCTTCTCTATGGTGCGGAATGCTGGAGAGTCACAGAGAAGGAAATGTCAAAATTGTCCTCTTTTCACACAACATGCCTAAAAAAAAATTCACCGCATCTTTTGGCCGAATACCATCACCAACCAAGATCTGCTTACTCGTAGCAAGCAAGAGGACATGCACACCATCATAGCTGGCAGACGCTGGAGCTGGGTTGGTCATGTCCTCAGAAGAGACCCCGATGCCATCACAAGAACAGCTATGTTTTGGACCCCTGAAGGAAAGCGAAAGAGAGGCCGGCCAAAAACAACTTGGCGGAGGACTGTGGAGGCTGAGATGCAAAGAATGAACCAGAGTTGGGGCACTGTACGAAGGATGGCCACCGACCGTGCAAAGTGGAATCAATTTGTTGTTGCCCTACAAGACGCCACTAGGCGTGATGGCCACTGACTGCTTTGACGGTCGGTGGTTAAGGATCGAAGAAGAAGACATTCTAGGAACATTTGCACATGAACAATCAATCATCTCATTGTTTATTTGTGACTGCATTCTAAGAACATTTGCACATGAACAATCAATCATCTCATTGTTTATTTGTGACTGCATTCTATGAACATTTGTAAATGAACAGTCAATCATCTCATTGTTTATTTGTGACTGCATTCTAGGAACATTTGCACATGAACAATCAATCATCTCATTGTTTATTTGTGACTGCATTCTAGGAACATTTGTAAATGAACAGTCAATCATCTCATTGTTTATTTGTGACTGCATTCTATGAACATTTGCACATGAACAATCAATCATCTCATTGTTTATTTGTGACTGCATTCTAGGAACATTTGTAAATGAACAGTCAATCATCTCATTGTTTATTTGTGACTGCATTCTATGAACATTTGCACATGAACAATCAATCATCTCATTGTTTATTTGTGACTGCATTCTAGGAACATTTGTAAATTAACAGTCAATCATCTCATTGTTTATTTGTGACTGCATTCTAGGAACATTTGCACATGAACAATCAATCATCTCATTGTTTATTTATGACTGCATTCTAGGAACATTTGCACATGAACAATCAATCATCTCATTGTTTATTTGTGACTGCATTCTAGGAACATTTGCACATGAACAATCAATCATCTCATTGTTTATTTGTGACTGCATTCTAGGAACATTTGTAAATGAACAATCAATAATCTCATTGTTTATTTGTGACTGCATTCTAGGAACATTTGCACATGAACAATCAATCATCTCATTGTTTATTTGTGACTGCATTCTATGAACATTTGTAAATGAACAGTCAATCATCTCATTGTTTATTTGTGACTGCATTCTAGGAACATTTGCACATGAACAATCAATCATCTCATTGTTTATTTGTGACTGCATTCTAGGAACATTTGTAAATGAACAGTCAATCATCTCATTGTTTATTTGTGACTGCATTCTATGAACATTTGCACATGAACAATCAATCATCTCATTGTTTATTTGTGACTGCATTCTAGGAACATTTGTAAATGAACAGTCAATCATCTCATTGTTTATTTGTGACTGCATTCTATGAACATTTGCACATGAACAATCAATCATCTCATTGTTTATTTGTGACTGCATTCTAGGAACATTTGTAAATGAACAATCAATCATCTCATTGTTTATTTGTGACTGCATTCTAGGAACCTTTGCACATGAACAATCAATCATCTCATTGTTTATTTGTGACTGCATTCTAGGAACATTTGCACATGAACAATCAATCATCTCATTGTTTATTTGTGACTGCATTCTAGGAACATTTGCACATGAACAATCAATCATCTCATTGTTTATTTGTGACTGCATTCTAGGAACATTTGTAAATGAACAATCAATAATCTCATTGTTTATTTGTGACTGCATTCTAGGAACATTTGCACATGAACAATCAATCATCTCATTGTTTATTTGTGACTGCATTCTATGAACATTTGTAAATGAACAGTCAATCATCTCATTGTTTATTTGTGACTGCATTCTAGGAACATTTGCACATGAACAATCAATCATCTCGTTGTTTATTTGTGACTGCATTCTAGGAACATTTGTAAATGAACAGTCAATCATCTCATTGTTTATTTGTGACTGCATTCTAGGAACATTTGCACATGAACAATCAATCATCTCATTGTTTATTTGTGACTGCATTCTAGGAACATTTGTAAATGAACAGTCAATCATCTCATTGTTTATTTGTGACTGCATTCTAGGAACATTTGCACATGAACAATCAATCATCTCATTGTTTATTTGTGACTGCATTCTAGATATATTTGTATCATTGTTGGACCATGGAACTACCACTACAGATGACCCCCCTAGAGAAAGTCAACACCAAAACTCAAACTATTTCTGTAACAAATAGTTTTACTTGATGAGGTTGCCAACCCCATACACAACCTCATATTAGTTGCCTTTTATGACATGTGTGAGGAAGCAGTATATGGGGGCTGTACGTTAACAAGACCAAAGTAAATGCCACACGTGATAACATTTTATTTTAACATATGAACAAGACCTAAATAAATGCCACACCTGCAGATGAAGTTAATACATTTTATTTTAACATATGAACAAGACCTAAATAAATGCCACACGTGCAGATGAAGTTAATAAATTTTATTTTAACATATGAACAAGACCTAAATAAATGCCACACCTGCAGATGAAGTTAATACATTTTATTTTAACATATGAACAAGACCTAAATAAATGCCACACGTGCAGATGAAGTTAATACATTTTATTTTAACATATGAACAAGACCTAAATAAATGCCACACGTGCAGATGAAGTTAATACATTTTATTTTAACATATGAACAAGACCAAAATAAATGCCACACCTGCAGATGAAGTTAATACATTTTATTTTAACATATGAACAAGACCTAAATAAATGCCACACGTGCAGATGAAGTTAATACATTTTATTTTAACATATGAACAAGACCTAAATAAATGCCACACGTGCAGATGAAGTTAATACATTTTATTTTAACATATGAACAAGACCTAAATAAATGCCACACGTGCAGATGAAGTTAATACATTTTATTTTAACATATGAACAAGACCTAAATAAATGCCACACCTGCAGATGAAGTTAATAAATTTTATTTTAACATGAACAAGACCTAAATAAATGCCACACGTGCAGATGAAGTTAATACATTTTATTTTAACATATGAACAAGACCTAAATAAATGCCACACATGCAGATGAAGTTAATACATTTTATTTTAACATATGAACAAGACCTAAATAAATGCCACACATGCAGATGAAGTTAATACATTTTATTTTAACATATGAACAAGACCTAAATAAATGCCACACCTGCAGATGAAGTTAATACATTGTATTTTAACATATGAACAAGACCAAAATAAATGCCACACCTGCAGATGAAGTTAATACATTTTATTTTAACATATGAACAAGACCTAAATAAATGCCACACGTGCAGATGAAGTTAATACATTGTATTTTAACATATGAACAAGACCAAAATAAATGCCACACCTGCAGATGAAGTTAATACATTTTATTTTAACATATGAACAAGACCTAAATAAATGCCACACCTGCAGATAAGGTTAATACATTGTATTTTAACATATGAACAAGACCAAAATAAATGCCACACCTGCAGATGAAGTTAATACATTTTATTTTAACATATGAACAAGACCTAAATAAATGCCACACGTGCAGATGAAGTTAATACATTTTATTTTAACATATGAACAAGACCTAAATAAATGCCACACCTGCAGATGAAGTTAATACATTTTATTTTAACATATGAACAAGACCTAAATAAATGCCACACGTGCAGATGAAGTTAATACATTTTATTTTAACATATGAACAAGACCTAAATAAATGCCACACCTGCAGATGAAGTTAATACATTTTATTTTAACATATGAACAAGACCTAAATAAATGCCACACATGCAGATGAAGTTAATACATTGTATTTTAACATATGAACAAGACCAAAATAAATGCCACACCTGCAGATGAAGTTAATACATTTTATTTTAACATATGAACAAGACCTAAATAAATGCCACACCTGCAGATGAAGTTAATACATTTTATTTTAACATATGAACAAGACCTAAATAAATGCCACACCTGCAGATGAAGTTAATAAATTTTATTTTAACATATGAACAAGACCAAAATAAATGCCACACCTGCAGATGAAGTTAATACATTTTATTTTAACATATGAACAAGACCTAAATAAATGCCACATGTGCAGATGAAGTTAATACATTTTATTTTAACATATGAACAAGACCTAAATAAATGCCACACCTGCAGATGAAGTTAATACATTTTATTTTAACATACGAACAAGACCAAAATAAATGCCACACCTGCAGATGAAGTTAATAAATTTTATTTTAACATATGAACAAGACCAAAATAAATGCCACACCTGCAGATGAAGTTAATAAATTTTATTTTAACATATGAACAAGACCTAAATAAATGCCACACCTGCAGATGAAGTTAATAAATTTTATTTTAACATATGAACAAGACCTAAATAAATGCCACACGTGCAGATGAAGTTAATACATTTTATTTTAACATATGAACAAGACCAAAATAAATGCCACACCTGCAGATGAAGTTAATAAATTTTATTTTAACATATGAACAAGACCAAAATAAATGCCACACCTGCAGATGAAGTTAATAAATTTTATTTTAACATATGAACAAGACCTAAATAAATGCCACACCTGCAGATGAAGTTAATAAATTTTATTTTAACATATGAACAAGACCTAAATAAATGCCACACCTGCAGATGAAGTTAAATTTTATTTTAACATATGAACAAGACCTAAATAAATGCCACACCTGCAGATGAAGTTAATACATTTTATTTTAACATATGAACAAGACCTAAATAAATGCCACACCTGCAGATGAAGTTAATACATTTTATTTTAACATATGAACAAGACCTAAATAAATGCCACACCTGCAGATGAAGTTAATAAATTTTATTTTAACATATGAACAAGACCTAAATAAATGCCACACGTGCAGATGAAGTTAATAAATTTTATTTTAACATATGAACAAGACCTAAATAAATGTCACACGTGCAGATGAAATTAATACATTTTATTTTAACATATGAACAAGACAAAAATAAATGCCACACGTGCAGATGAAGTTAATACATTTCATTTTAACATATGAACAAGACCAAAATAAATGCCACACGTGCAGATGAAGTTAATACATTTTATGTTAACATATGAACAAGACCAAAATAAATGCCACACGTGCAGATGAAGTTAATACATTTTATTTTAACATATGAACAAGACCAAAATAAATGCCACACGTGCAGATGAAGTTAATACATTTTATTTTAACATATGAACAAGACCAAAATAAATGCCACACGTGCAGATGAAGTTAATACATTTTATTTTAACATATGAACAAGACCAAAATAAATGCCACACGTGCAGATGAAGTTAATACATTTTATTTTAACATATGAACAAGACCAAAATAAATGCCACACCTGCAGATGAAGTTAATAAATTTTATTTTAACATATGAACAAGACCAAAATAAATGCCACACCTGCAGATGAAGTTAATAAATTTTATTTTAACATATGAACAAGACCTAAATAAATGCCACACCTGCAGATGAAGTTAATAAATTTTATTCTAACATATGAACAAGACCTAAATAAATGCCACACCTGCAGATGAAGTTAATACATTTTATTTTAACATATGAACAAGACCTAAATAAATGCCAACATGTGCTACAGATTAATAACTTAAACATATGTTTAACATAAATGAAAATACATGCCACATGTGTGTATGAACATGACATAAAATGCCATATTTATAAATCAGTATGGAACAGATGCCATATTTGTAAACTGTTGACAACATTCAGGTGGAGAAGCCTACCTAATCTTTGCCAACCGTGTGGACATTCGGAGAGTGACCCCTGACAAGGCTGAGTACACATCCATCCTTCAAGGACTGCAGAATGCTATTGCCCTGGACTTCCATCATGAGAAGGGGCTTGTGTTTTGGAGTGATGTCACTCTGGATGTTATAAAGAGAGCTCACCTCAATGGCAGTAATGTGATGGACATTGTCTCTGATGGATTAGAAAACCCAGGTCTGTTCAGTTTATTATTGTCTGTACCAGTGTCACATTTATTATTGTCTATATCAGTGTCACATTTATTATTGTCTACATCTATTATTGTCTATATCAGTGTCACATTTATTATTGTCTATATCTATTATTGTCTATATCAGTGACACATTTATTATTGTCTATATCTATTATTGTCAATATCAGTGTCACATTTATTATTGTCTATATCAGTGTCACATTTATTATTGTCTATATCTATTATTGTCTATATCAGTGACACATTTATTATTGTCTATATCTATTATTGTCAATATCAGTGTCACATTTATTACTGTCTAAATCAGTGTCACATTTATTATTGTCTATATCTATTATTGTATATATCAGTGTCACGTTTATTATTGTCTATATCTATTATTGTCTATATCAGAGTCACATTTATTATTGTCTGTATCTATTATTGTATATATATCAGTGTCACATTTATTATTGTCTATATCTATTATTGTCTATATCAGTGTCACATTTATTATTGTCTATATCTATTATTGTCTATATCAGTGTCATATTTATTATTGTCTATATCAGTGTCACATTTATTATTGTATATATCAGTGTCACGTTTATTATTGTCTATATCTATTATTGTCTATATCTGTTATTGTCTATATCAGTGTCATATTTATTATTGTCTATATCTATTATTGTCTATATCAGTGTCATATTTATTATTGTCTATATCAGTGTCACATTTATTATTGTATATATCAGTGTCACGTTTATTATTGTCTATATCTATTATTGTCTATATCTGTTATTGTCTATATCAGTGTCATATTTATTATTGTCTATATCTATTATTGTATATATCAGTGTCACGTTATACCTCTACACCTCACGGTAGAAGGGGAACGACTAAGTAAGTAAGTAAGTAAGTGTCACGTTTATTATTGTCTATATCTATTATTGTCTATATCTGTTATTGTCTATATCTATTATTGTCTATATCAGTGTCACATTTATTATTGTCTTTATCTGTTATTGTCTATATTTATTATTGTCTATATCTATTATTGTCTATATCAGTGTCACATTTATTATTGTCTACATCCATTATTGTCGGCGTCTGTGGCCTAATGGATATGAATGCAGTTTCATAATCCAGATATACCAGGTTCGAAACCTGTGTGGATTTTTAACAATGGTATAAGCGCCGTACCATTCAGAAAGCAATGGCAAACTACTGAATGAAAAAATTGCCTAGAAAAATCACAAACAGCCAATAAAAGCTGGGGTTGATTGCCACGTCCTGTAAAGGATAAGCAACTAACTTTAACATCCATTATTGTCTATATCAGTGTCACATTTATTATTGTCTATATCAATGTCACATTTATTGTTGACTATCTCGGTGTCACGTTTATTATTGTCTATATATATTATTTTCTATATGTGTCACGTTTATTATTGTCTATATATATTATTTTCTATATAAGTTTATAAACTAATAAAACGGTATTGAATCAGTTTTACAAATAACAGTTCTCATGTGAACTGTTATTTGTAAAACTGATTCAATACCGTTTTATTAGTTTATAAACTTATATTCCTTACCAGTTTTACTGCAGCCCCTTAATTTATTATTTTCTATATCAGTGTCACATTTATTATTGTCTATATCTAATAATAATAGCCCCTACAGTCATAACTGACTATGGGAATGCGGCCCTGAGGTGACAGCCCTCAGCTGCTTACTTTCCTGGATAGCATCGCCACTTGATGCGATTGACAGCTTCATCCTCCCAGGTTGCTGGATTTATGTCCGGTGCCCACATGTCTCTCTTGCACACATCTTTGAATCTCAGCTGTGGTCACCCAACTGTTTTTTTGCCATCTGTCAGTTGTCCGTAGAAGATATCTTTCGGGATGCGACCATCTTCCATGCGGCGGACATGGCCAAGCCAGCGTAGTCTGCGCTGTCTAAGCAGTGTATACATGCTTTGAAGGCCAGCACGTGACAACACCTCGACATTTGTCACTTTATCTTTCCACGAAATGCCGATTATGTGGCGCAGACACCGTAGATGGAAGGTATAGAGCCTTCTTTCTTGCTTAGCATAGGTTGTCTCACTATCATACAGAAGTGTGCTGGTGATGCAAGCATTATATACCACAGCTTTGGTCTTCATTGTGAGTTTGAAGTTTCCCCAAACATGCGATGAAAGGCGAGCAAAGGTAGCTGCAGCTTTGCCAATGTGGCTGTCAATTTCTATGTCCAGAGAGAGTTTGTCATTGATGGTAGACCCCAGGTATGTGAAGTGGTGCACCACTGCCAATTCATAGTTATCGATAGTAATAACTGGTGCAGCACCCACATCTTGACTCAGCACATTTGTTTTCTTTAGACTTATTGTGAGGCCAAAGTCCTTGCATGCTTGGGTGAAGCGATCCATCAAGCTCTGAAGCTCCTGTTGGCTTTGACTGACGATTGCAGCATCATCAGCGAATAACAAGTCTCTTATAGTGACCCTTCTGATTTTTGTTTTTGCCTTCAGCCTTGCGCGATTAAACAGACAGCCATCTGACCTAGTGTAAAGGCATATTCCTTCAGTTGCATCTCTGAATGCATGTTTCAAGAGTAAGGCAAAGAAGATCCCGAAGAGGGTTGGAGCCAGGACGCAGCCCTGTTTAATGCCACTGCATATGTAAATGGGCTGTGAAGTGCTTCCAGCATACTGGACTGTTCCCTTCATGTCCTCATGGAATGACTTTATCATGTCCAGCAATTTAGCTGGACAGCCTATTTTCAGGAGGATTTTGAAGAGTCCATCCCTACTAACCAGGTCAAATGCCTTTGTGAGGTCTGTAAAGGCGATATTTAAAGGTCTTTTCTGCTCTCTTGATTTTTTCTGAAGCTGGCGGAGAGAAAAGATCATGTCTGTTGTTGATTTGGAACTTAGCATTACTATCAACTGTAGCCAGAGTCCTGACTATATGTTGAATAGTGCCATGTTAGGGTCTACCCCAAAGTGCGCTGTTGCTGCTGCATGATGTCACCACCTGTGAGAAGTGTTAGTGGAAATACCTGCAGAAAAAATTTGTGTTAATGTCCTGGCTGTCCTGAAAAGTAGAAAACTAACTAACACACTTCATATCAAATATGTATGAAAATATTCCACAAAAATATATACAAGGTATGGGCAACACTGAAGATTGTAAAAATGTAAACAAATATGTAAACTAACTAATTTCTAACTAATTAAATTAAATGTCTAAAATGTTTATATAACCTAACTAATCTGTTAGTTCTCAGGGCTGTATCTTGCTTACTATAACTACTTTTTGATTTTTCAAGACTATTTCACAATTTCCTACACACGATGTTTCTGAAATATCGCGAACCTGTATTATGTCAATATAACCTTTACTCGCACGCGTGTGTCTTGACACTTGATCAGATTGTTCATGCATGTGTTGTTGGAATTCACCAGTGGTTACTTGGGATGATGTAAACAAATATTTCTTCTCTTTTGACGCAGGACTTCTTGCTTTTGCTGACTTTTTTTTATCTCTTGTTTTTCTTCCTCTGCTGTGCTTCTTGCTTGATGCAGGACTTCTTGTATTTTGCTGATTTGCTGTACTCGTTGATCTGCTGTACAATTTCTTCCGCTGTGCTTCTCGGTCTGCTGCTTAGTGTAGGGCTGGTCACAGGCACCAGATACGTATATGTGGCCGCTGACATACAAGCTGATGATGATGATGATTGTCTACTATTTCATATTTCATTTTTGTTTCTTGTGTTGATCATATAGTGGGTTCATATCTCTACCCTAAACAAAAGGCAGCTTATTTGTAGTAAGGAAGAATTCTTTCTCCTTATATAACGACAACAGAACGTACTGACACTTGATGGATGATTTCAACAGTTGATGAATGACTTCACTCTGACAACAGTAACAGTCAAATGTTGAATTTTATTTACACGATCAAAAGGGTTGAAGAGAAATGATATGCCCAACCTTCCTCATGAGGCTGGCAGCCTTTATACAGCAAAATTTCAATAGGCAATAATACAATGTCATTTTTACTCTCTCTCTCTCTCTGTCACTGCTTCTGTATTCATACTGTCTCTAGTGGTTATGGTGGTCATGCTTGAGAACCACTGTTGTCAATATTTTACTTGTCATAATGTTCTTCATATGAAATCGCTGTTTCTTCTATTGCTCTGACTTTTCTTCTGATTTCTGCCTTGGCATATCTCAGTGAGACTGGCCTACCGCCAGGGATGTAGCTTTACCAAGTTATTCTTCTGTTCGCTAGTCTGTCACTTGTCTACTGCACTTCTCTATTGGGTATGAGACTAAAAAAATGTTCAACTTATCTGGGTTTTCGAAAATACACAATTTCTCTCACTGGCAACATTGGTATCTTGTCCTCAGAATAAGTAACAAAACTGTCATACATAATTGTGGCATGAATTGTGATTTAGACGCCTAGACCAGTGCTCTTCAACCTTTTAATACTTAGTGCCCACTTCTGTAACTTTCGTGAGGGTAAAATTTCCTTACCGCCCACAAATATTTAAATTGAAAAAAAAGTTACATACCCTACATAAAACAATAAAATTAATTGAAATCACCTTTAATTTAATGAGATCCTTGAGCCTGATGCTGAGAAACTAAATGTTGGATATCTGGTTCGATTTTCGTAAGGAACAAGCGAAGGTCTCCTCTTTCAGTGATTTTGAGACAGTTTCTCTGTTTGGTGACAATATGATTCACTTAGCATTAAAGCCTGATTCCACTAGATATGAGGTAGGGAAAGGTAGCAGTAAATTAAATATCATTTTCCACATATTTGGATATAAGGCAGGCATTTTTTTAATTTTGCCAGTTTTTGGTATCCACCACTATTGAAATTCGATTTGCTCTCTTCATCATATTTAAGTTCTTATAGTTCTTCTTGACATGTTATATCAGCCTCAGCAGCATTTGCAGAAAAAAGGATTCACCATCCAGTCATACACCTTCAAGTTCAAAATATCACTAAATCGTTTTTCCATATCAAATTTAAGTTCATTGAGGTGACTACTGAACTTTTCAATCTCCTCTGAAGTTACATCATCTTTTATTGATGACAATTCCGGAAACTCATGAAATTCCCTCTTCAAAAGATTATGACGCAAAAGATCAAGTTTTTTTATAAATAATGACACAACATTTTTGCAACTGATAAATGTTATATTGGCTCCTTGAAGCTGCAAATTAATGTCATTAAATTTCTTAAAAATGCCTGCCAAATAAAATGCATCATACTTTATTGTTTTTAATTATTGACAGAGACCAGCCTCATTTTCACTTTCAAAAAACTGTATGACACTCTAATATAATTCAACAAAACGAGTCAAGCATGCACCCTTTGAGAGCCAACGAACTTCTGTGTGTAACAGTAACCTAATAAATTGCTCATTATTGTCCTGGCACAGCTGTCAAAACATTCTATCATCTTTGGCATTCGATTTGATCTTATTTATAGCCCTAATTGTTATACATAATGATGAATGAAGGCTTGTACTCAAATGTTTTCCTACAAGATATTGCCTATGTACCACACAATGAATACACACAATGTTTAGCGCTTCCTCCTTCAAATAAGCAACAAAACTATGATAGCGACCTATCATTGATGGTGCTCCATCAGTAGCGCACGCAACAATATTGTTCAAGGGTATATTATTTTTTGCAAAGTACGATTTCACAGCAGTAAATATTGATAATCCTGTTGTATCTGTAATAAGATTTAAAGTGAATAACTTTTCTTCTTGCAATGTACTGTTTTCATCAAGGTACCGTACATATGCCATCAATAAAACATTATTATCTGCAATGGTAGACTCGTCCAACTGCATGAAAAATGATGAGTTTTGGAGAATAGCTATAAGTTTATTTTCAACATTAACCGCCATTTTGTCAATGCGTCGCCTTACTGTGGTATCGCTAAGGGGCAATGTTTTTATAACTTCAATTGGATCCTGATGCATTACTGTTGAGAAATTCTTTGATAGAGGGTATTATCAAAGTTTCTCCAATGTTATGGCTTTTACCACTTTTTGCAATTAATTGTGATAAACGATAGCCTAAGCTGCAGTTAATCCATCTTCGTTGTTTGCTTTTTGTTTCTTGAATGATGCCGTTATTGAAGAACGATTTTGAAATCTTTCATACAGTTCTTGAAAATATTCAGTGGGCTTATCTTTATCTTTTGGATGCTTTGTAGCAAGATGTTCTTGTAATCGACTTGATTTCATTGCTTCGTTAGAAAATGTCTTGTGGCACAGTAAACATATACTGTTCAAAAAAAGAAACGCAACATTATTGCAGTGGTAATGGACACCAAATTTCAAACTTGTACCAACATTTTATTTTACGGAATTAATGTTTCAATCTTGGCATGAAGAAACTTTCAGACTTTAACATTGAAATGATGTTCATTAAATTTGGTTTGGACTTTTATTCTTTGCGACTGAGGCATCCGTTTCAGTAAGGTGTATGGCCTCCTCTGGCCTGTATCAGAGAACGACATCTCCTTGACATGGATCCGATTAGCCATTGGATCTGTTGTTGTGGGATGGCTGCCCACTCTTCCCGCAGTGCAAGAGACAACTGTCGGAGATTGGCTGGAGCCATGTCTCGCTGGCGGAGTCGTCTGTCGAGTTCATCCCATAAGTGTTCTATGGGGTTCATGTCTGATGACATGTCTGGCCACGGAATGGTCTGGACGTTGTTGTCAGCGAGGAACTGAGTGGTGAGTTGTGCCACGTGAGGTCGAGCATTATCCTGCTGAAAAATTGACCCTCGTGCAGCCAGAAGTGGAAAGACGTGAGGACGAAGAATTTCAGCGATGTATCGTTTGGCATTCAGGCGTCCTTCAATTTGCACCAGGTCACTTCTTCCCATGAAGTTGATCGCCCCCCACATCAGTACACCTCCACCACCATGTGGAGGAGCCTCATCAACGCTGTTCTGGGCGTAGAGCTCATGGACTCTGCGGTAAACTCTTCTCCGTCTATCGTGTCGCTGGAGCACAAAAAATGATTCATCACTAAACCAAACCCGTCTCTAGTCATTCCCAACGGTCCATTGACGATGCTGGTTCGCCCACTACAGTCGGTTCTGACAATGCCGGTCCGTAAGAACAGGACCTCTGTAGGGTCTTCTAGCCCAAAGACCAGAGTCGTGCAGCCGGTTCCTGACCGTTTGATCTGAAATTCGACGAGCTGCTAACATTGACTGGACTGTGGAGGACGCAGATGCAAGTCGATTCCTGGGGTGACGCAGCCATATGAAGCGGTCTTTGGCAGGAGTTGTGACTCTGGGTCTTCCACTGCGCGGCCGGTCTGCCACTGAGCCAGTTTCTTGAAATCGCCTCCAAAGGCGACTAATGGTGCTTCTAACCACATTAAATTGTCTGGCCACTACACTTTGTGACTGTCCAGTCTGTAAACGTCCAATGATGATGAGTCGTTGTTCTGTAGTGAGATGAGCCATACTTGCGCATTGAATTTTCAACTGAATTTATTCGAGGAGCGTCAATCTTTTATAGGCATTCAATAATATGGTCAGAGAGTTTTGTGTTCAGTAAGTTTCACGGGATTTTCATGAACCTGTCACGAGTTATTGTCAAAAATGTTGTTTTGACCTTGACCTCTTTCATGACCTCACGATTCATGAGGTGAATTGTTACGGTATATGATATTAACGCCGTCTGCTAAAGGTTACCAGACGTGCAATTGTAAAGGTTAAGACATTTAATATATTGCGATAGATGTTTCAATTACTGAACGCTTCATACACGATCGATTATGACGTGTATAGCGTTGTTTAGGTCACAGTCGGTAACTAAGAAACGCTACCCTTTTGTACTTGACCGCCAAGCTGAATAGCTGCGTTTTTCTAACCTTCCAAATTAATGGCAGGATATAGCCATTTTATGTGCATTTTTGATGGATCAGGGTCAGTCCGAGAACTCTATATGAGAGGGAAATTATTGGAGGTTAGTATTTAACTAGAATCCTCAGAAGGATGAGAATAATCGTCAAATTCGTATGAATATATTCAGACTCGCAGTCTCACTGTCGGCAGGTAGCCATGTCTATCTGCTCGTGCATATAGCTGTGATGTTCTGACGACAATACTGCATTGTATCCTCATAACGGACATTGACACATAACCAGCAGTCTACGTTGTTGATTAATTTATGCATGACTTATATGGACTTACGCTCTACCCCTATTGGAATTGATCATCATGTATGTATCACTGTGAATAAATGTATGGACTCAATGAACCGACTTATCACGTCAATGGAATTACAAGTTCAATATAATTGCAACTTTCAAATGTTTGCTCACACGTTTTTCTACCCCACCCCGCATTCGCGTAAAGCAACACCAATTGACACGATGAAAATATTGAATGAAACCATATAAGAACTCAACTAACATGGCCAGAATTTATAACCACTTTATTGACATTATATGGAACATTGTTGTCAAATTGAATGTTCCAGAACAACAGAGAAGATCGCCTTCAACAGATGGTGTCCATTGATTGGGGATCGAAAAAAAAATTCGGAAATTAACAATTGTTTACATTTGAAGGACGATCACATGATGTGCTGAATTATGACCTATAACGCATAGTTACCACAAGAGGTCAACCTTACGTCACCAAAGTTCGTGTACATGCCATACAAGTTGACAGCAGCAAGCCTAGTTTCTACGGAGGAAAAAAATAACAAAGTCAACGAATAAACCCTGTATATGCATCAAGAGCAAACAGTCAGACATACTTCTACACCGTTGGTGCATACCGTCATCGACAGGAGTCCGAACTGAGCACAAAAGATAAGTCATTTAAGTGTGACCTTTGTCGGTCGATAAATAACAGTGCTGAGTCCATTTTGCTTTGATCAGGCATGTCTATGTATTTTCATGTATATATGTTAAATTTGTTTTCCATCGTATGTATTTGTTATTAATTCATGGGAGGTAGGGAGGATGAACTGAAATTAAATTCTGCGGCTCTCACGATGCCTGAATTGATTTCGGTCGTTTCTTAGGGCAGTTAAACGATTGCACCTTTGGAAACCCCATTGAGGTTTGACATTGGACTTGTTGTCCAAATCTGCTATCGTTTGACGATTTGCGTTAGCTGTACTGTCCCGTAGATAATTGGTGTATTTTATTCGTACTCAGTTAATAATTTTATTCAGTTCTGTACCATGTTCGTTACTATTCGTCCAGTCTCCTCTGACTATCATTTATTTTATGATTGTTAAATTTTCGTCCGTTATGAGTCCTGTGACGTCATCATTTTTCGCAGTCATTTTTTTTTGTGTGTACTTTGAATATTCAGTTGACCTCGGGTCAGACCTTGACCCTTCATTTGGTCTGTGACATTTCCGCTTGTTTTATTTAGTTCATAAATTCATTTTTAATTGTGAAAATGTCTTGTTTGCGTCTTAACATTGTTTGTACCCCTTAGTTGCATCATTGTTTTGTTTGTCCTCATAATATATATTAATACTACATTAATAATATGATATTATATGCAATAATACACTTGTAATTTAATTTAATTAATTTTTTCTGATAATTAAGGTTAATATACTTTTCTGGTACTAAGAGAGTGACTTAGTACCTTGAACAATATAATTACTAGGAATTATACCCAACATTATTGGATATTGAGATTAATTGTGTGATATAATTACATTATATTTAACAGATATCATAACTATTTATGATATAGTATTATTTAGATACAATATTGTTACAAAATATTGTCTATTAGTTGAACTTAGACATTAAGTTCAGTACTATTGTGATTACTTATATTGAATATTTCTAAGTTGAGTAAGTATAATAATTACTCTGAAGCTACTATTGACTATTTTAATCAGTAATTATCAATAATTACTTACAGATAAAAGTCAAAATGCTTACTATAGACCATTTCGTTAAAATTGGTCGGGAATATGGTTATAAATCTCAAGAACTTCGTCAGTTTGCCGAATCAGAACTGGAAAAATATGAAAGAAAAGAAGAAGAGAAAAAAACTGCATTAAAGAAAGAGGAAGCAGAACGTGAGATGAAGCAAATTGACAAGGAAAATAGATTGAGAGAGATTGCTCAACGTGAAAGAGAAGAGCAAAGAGCAATCGCCAGACAGGAAGAAGAGAATAAATTGAAACGAGAGGAAATTATTTTACAACAAGAAATGGAATTGGCGCGTATTAAATTGGAGACAGCAAGATTACAAGCACAAAGTGCTGATGCAAACCAGAATAATAACGCACAAAATGGATCATCATCCAGCCAACCTAAACATTTCTACAACTTTAAATTACCCATTTTCAACTTGAACGTCGACGACCTTTCATCGTTCCTGTCACGTTTTGAACAGACTTGCAAAACAAACCATTTGCCTGAAGAGTCATGGGTACTCAAGTTAAATGAATTCTTGGTTGGAGAACCATTGACAGCTTCTCAAAATGCTGACCCATTAATAGCAAATAACTACGGTGCTATTAAGTCCTTGCTTTTACGAAGGTTTCACCTGGACGAGGAACACTGTAGGTTGAAATTTAAGGGAATTTTACCTGAATCTCCAAAAGATTTTGCAGGATTCATTGCGAACATACGCAATACATTTAATAGATGGGTTGAACTGGCAGAAGTCAACAAATCATACGACAAATTAGTTGATTTACTACTACGGGATAAGGTATTATCTTCGGTTAGCCAGCCATTTTTTGCATATTTGCAGGAGCGTAAACCAGGTACTATGGACGAGTTAGAAAAAATTTCTTTAAACTACTGTTCGGCACATCCGAATGCAACCATTTCTAACTCCTCATTAAGAGAACCTCTACCTGTGGCGTCTAATATGGCCTACAATCATAATAACAAACAAAGACATCACAGTGTAGACAGAAGCAGGTTCCAAAGAAATCACAATGTTAACTTTCAGAAGGGACATAATAATGATTTCAACAATAAAAATGAGTTCAACAGAGGTAGATCACGAGATAGAAATTATTCACCTCAAACAAACTACCACAATGGTCAACATAACACTAATTATAATCGATCACATACTCCCAATAATAATAATAACTGGAATGGTAATAATCATGGCTCGAGACATCGAGATAATAGTTACTATAGAGGACGACGAGATAATTCTAACAATTATACTCGGAATCGATCTCATTCTCGGGGATCATCTCATTACAACCATAATACAGGGGCGGCAGTTACAAATAATACTACCCCTATAGCTCAGGTCCCACTTGACAATAATACAACACAGTCTTCTGCTGCATGTTTTGCTATTAATTATAATGTGGCAAATAGTTGCCAACAATGCAATCTTATTTTTCAGAAGGCGAAAGAAACAGTGCTTAACTGCGGACATATTACACCAGAGGTAGGTCTTGCAGTCAACGATGGAACAGGCCTACTAATTTTTAACAGGGGATTAGTTAATGGATCCGTCGTCTCAGTGCTGAGGGATTCGGATCCACAACGATTGGTGTACGACAGTCGCTGGTACATCCTAGCTGTGCAACGGGGGAATATGTCCGTTGCATGACTTTTGGTGGAACAATAGAGTTTTACCCCACAGCTATTATTCATGTTAACACTCCTTTTTTCACAGGGAACGTAAAAGTATGTATGCTAAAAAAGCCTATAGCTGATCTGATGGTTGGTCGTATACACGGCAGTAAAGATTGTACTCCAGATGAGATTATAGAATGGGAGAAACATAACCTATGCACTGGAAACGCCGTGACGACTAGAGCGCAGACTCAACTCATGGAGAAAGTTGATGATAATAAAATGGATGCAGACAACCAAGAGGAATTTGTAGTCAATTCACCTATTGACAGGGAAACATTTGCAACCAAACAAAAAGAGGATAAATCTTTAAAAAAAATTTTTAAGTTGGTTGATAAAGTTGACAATCTATCCTCAGGTAATAATAACAAACATTGTTTTGTTATTAAAAATGACATATTGATTAGATGTTTTAATGACAAATCACAAATGAAACAACAAGTTATGGTCCCATATACTTTTAGACGGTACATTCTTCAACATGCACATGACTCACATTGTGCTGGACATATGGGATATACTCGAACACGATCTCGAGTACTGTCTTCATTCTTTTGGCCAGGGGTGTCAAGAGATATTTCGCAGTATGTACGTTCCTGTACTACATGCCAAGAAGTGAAAGCACGTGGAGCTTTTCACACGGCGCCTATTCAGGCTTGCGATATCTCAGTAAGACCTTTTGACAAGATGGCAATAGATATTATTGGTCCATTGCTACCATCGGCCAGAGGACATAGATTCGTCCTTACGTGCATTGATTTGTGCACACGATGGCCAGAAGCTATCCCATTAAAGACCACCACTACCACAGATGTAGCTGATGCACTACATCTCATCTTTTCTAGAATAGGGTTTCCTAGAAAACTTTTATCAGACCATGGGTCACAGTTTATATCTGACACCATGAAGGAAGTCATGAAAACTTGGAACATTGATAGGAATTTAAGTAGTATTTATCATCCGATGAGTAATGGTGCGGTTGAAAGACTTAACCGTACACTTAAACAACTACTACATAAGGTTACTGCTAAGCACCCTCATGACTGGGACAGAGCACTCCCAGCTGTTCTATTTGCTTATCGGGAGGTACCGCATGAACAAACTGGCTTCTCTCCCTTTGAATTAGTTTTTGGTGCTCCCCCAAGAGGTCCTATGGGACTAATAAAAGACTTATTAATTGACGAGGAGATGACTCAGGACACTCAGTCATCTTACGAGTACGTGATTAATCTTCGGAAGAACATTATTGAGTCTTGCCAGTTGGCAACAGCTTCTTCTGAGGCTGCAAAAGCTAAGGCTCGATCTCTACAAAATAGGTCTCGACGATTACGCCAATTATTCCCAGGCGACGAGGCTTATGTGTTACTTCCTCACAATAACAATAAATTATTGATATCTTGGAATGGTCCTTACAAAGTCATTGATAAAATTTCCGACGTTGATTACGTCTTAGATATCAAGGGACACAAAAAGATATTTCATATTAACATGCTCAAGCAATTTCATACACGTCCTGAACACTTACAGTCAATTTTTCATGAACTAGATGACAACACAGTATCTACTTGTCATTATTCTAACTTATCTGTCATCCAGGAAGAAGAATCTTCTTTTCCTGAGGTACAGTTACCGTTACCTGTACCAGTAGTTCAACCTACTGAATCTTGGCGGGATGTAACCATCTCTTCAACGGTTACACCGCAACAGCGTCTACAGATTGCTAATCTATTACAATCTTATCCAGATGTGTTGACCGACGTCCCGGGTCGCACATCGGCTATCAGTCATGACATTACTCTCAATGATGATACACCTATTCGTGTACATCCCTATTCTGTTCCTTTACATTTCCTTGCTAAAACTACTAAGGAACTTGAACAGATGTTGTCTCTGGGAATCATTGAGACTAGTAATTCGCCATTCTCTTCTCCATTAGTGATTGTCCGGAAGAAGGACAATAACATCAGACTATGTGTTGATTATAGAAAATTAAATGCTAAGACTATAGTTGACAGCGAACCACATCCACTTATCGACGACTTACTGCCACGTCTATCCAACGCAACTATATTTAGTAAGATAGACTTAACTAAAGGTTATTGGCAGATACCACTGACCGAAAAGGCTAAGTACTACACCGCATTTTCCACTCCACAAGGTCTATACCAGTGGAATGTGATGCCTTTTGGGCTTGTTAATGCGCCAGCTACCTTCATTCGCCTGATGCGACAAATTTTATCAGGTAGACCAGACGTTATTACATATATTGACGACATATGCTTGTTTAGTTCGTCGTTTGAGGAACATGTTTCGGGACTTAGATATGTTTTCGACACTCTAAGGAATTATCATCTAACTGCTAAACCTACAAAGGTGCAAATCGCGTGTAATGAGATAACCTTTTTGGGACATATCATTGGATCGGGATATATCCGAACGTTACCTAGTACAGTCTCCAAAATTCTAAACATAGCAGTTCCTCAGACGAAGAAACAGGTCAGGAGTTTGTTAGGACTTGTTCAATATTACAGTAGATTCATACCAAACTTGTCATCCATCACGGCTGTATTGTCTTCATTGTTAAAAAAAGATATGCCGGTGAAGGTGACATGGACTGGTACATGCAATGAAACTTTCAACAAAATTATAAATTTGTTCTCGCATGAACCAATTTTAAGACTTCCCGATGCTTCCAAAAGATTTTTCTTACGAACAGATGCTAGTAACTACGGCATTGGTGCATGCCTGCTCCAGAACCATGATGGCATTCTACATCCTACCTTATACATTTCAAGAAAGCTGAAGCCGGCAGAAACAAAGTATTCAACAGTCGACAAGGAACTTTTATCTGTGATCTGGGCAATAACCAAACTTGAAAAGTTCTTGCTCGGTGCTCCCTTCACCATACAGACGGACCAACGTGCTGTAGCATCCTTGCGTCGATCTAATCATAAAAGCCAGAAACTCGCCAGATATTCAATCATCCTACAGCCATTTGAATTCTCCATTGAACATATTCCTGGCACTGAAAATTGTGTGGCAGATGCATTGTCACGTAATCCTATTGACGACGAATAATCAACATTGACACTCTTAAACTATTTCAATCAGCACTACATTGGATTGAACGAAGTATCAACTATAAAGGAACTAACCTTGCCTTCAATTTAAACTTTATATACACTATATGCATCACAGAATTGAACTACAAGACAATCAAGGTATATATACTGACATTCGAACGTCGTCTAACGTCCATACACGATATATGAATATTCGTTGAACAATCATGGAACAATATCTGACGACAAGTCGAACTTATTATCCTATGTGCACTTAATTCTTGGATGCTAGGATAAATGACATTTCTTTCCAACGTAAACGTTTGAACATTTTTGCCTAAAAGAATTCATCAGGATCAAGACTACGGATGGATCATCATATCCTATACTAATTAATTAGTTAACTTAACTTCTTAATTGAATTATTATCAATAAAATGAAATGTGAGAAAAAAATGAAATGAAAGAACAAAAAAAAGAACGAAATATAAAAAGAAGAAATTATGAAAAGAGAAAATAAATCTCACACAAGTATTAGATTAATATTTTTTTTTAATGTACCTATACATTATTTAGTTAGTTAAATTAGATAGTTATTATTCACTAACACTTAACACACACAATTAAGTTAAAACTTATATTCGAATTTCTTTCTATTTCTTCTCACTTATTTTGTCTTTTTCTTCTCTCATAACATCGCGTTACATTAGAACCTTAATAATTTAACTCTTAATTTAATTAATTAATTTAATTTTAATTAGTCAAATTAATTCCTATATGACATACTAATACGACAGACCTTACTTTAATTTAATTTTATCATTCACTATTAACATTGGACATTTATTTAGTTGATATAATAATATGTATAATATTGATATATAATGTGATTTATGTTAGATGACTATGACAAATAGTTAGTTGACACGACCGCAACACGGTTCTACTCAGAACATCGTCGGCCATATGTCACAATTGTGTTAAATTTTTTTGAAAAATTGTTAAGTCGGATAGATATTGAAAAAAAATCTATCGATTTTTTTTTCCCCGGTGTACAGGGAATTGTTACGGTATATGATATTAACGCCGTCTGCTAAAGGTTACCAGACGTGCAATTGTAAAGGTTAAGACATTTAATATATTGCGATAGATGTTTCAATTACTGAACGCTTCATACACGATCGATTATGACGTGTATAGCGTTGTTTAGGTCACAGTCGGTAACTAAGAAACGCTACCCTTTTGTACTTGACCGCCAAGCTGAATAGCTGCGTTTTTCTAACCTTCCAAATTAATGGCAGGATATAGCCATTTTATGTGCATTTTTGATGGATCAGGGTCAGTCCTAGAACTCTATATGAGAGGGAAATTATTGGAGGTTAGTATTTAACTAGAATCCTCAGAAGGATGAGAATAATCGTCAAATTCATATGAATATATTCAGACTCGCAGTCTCACTGTTGGCAGGTAGCCATGTCTATCTGCTCGTGCATATAGCTGTGATGTTCTGACGACAATACTGCATTGTATCCTCATAACGGACATTGACACATAACCAGCAGTCTACGTTGTTGATTAATTTATGCATGACTTATATGGACTTACGCTCTACCCCTATTGGAATTGATCATCATGTATGTATCACTGTGAATAAATGTATGGACTCAATGAACCGACTTATCACGTCAATGGAATTACAAGTTCAATATAATTGCAACTTTCAAATGTTTGCTCACACGTTTTTCTACCCCACCCCGCATTCGCGTAAAGCAACACCAATTGACACGATGAAAATATTGAATGAAACCATATAAGAACTCAACTAACATGGCCAGAATTTATAACCACTTTATTGACATTATATGGAACATTGTTGTCAAATTGAATGTTCCAGAACAACAGAGAAGATTGCCTTCAACATGAGTACAATTCAGGTAACCACGAGAAGTTAATGACCAGGTGGACACAGTCGATAGGTTGACTGATGTCCAATCAGCGAATATCTTTTATAAAAGTAACACCAAAAAAGTTGCGTTTCTTTTTTTGAACAGTATATTAGAAGCTGTTTGTTTGTAATAGATTCGATGAAACCCATCTGCAGATATTCTGGTAAATAGCCACTAGCATATTTCTTTTTTTGAGACATGGTTTCAATATTTGTTGCACAAATTATTCAAATTCACCACACAAGAATAATAATAATACGAAAAAATCAGAAATCTCATCAATGGCAATACCTTACTTACTTAGTTGTTCCCCTTCTACCATGAGGTGTAGAGGTTTGGAAGAGAGAGCGCCAGACTATCCTATCGGTTGTCTTCCTCCTGGCCTGGTTCCATTCTAGTCCTCGGTCCTTCAAAGATTGTCTAATGTTGTCCTCCCAGCGGACTCTGGGGGTCTGGATCCCTGGCTCTTTGTTTCCCATGCTTGTCGTGGTAGCCGATCTCCCATTCTGCAGACATGGCCAAACCATCTTAGTTGGGACTGTTCTACTTGGGTCTGCAGGGGGTGGGATTTTAGGCCTTGACGTATCGTCTGGTTGCGGACCATGTCTCTTCTTGTTACTTCAACCACCTTTCTCAGATACCTCATTTCTGAGGTTTGGATCTGGCTTTTGTGGGTTGTAGTCATTGCCCATGACTCGCATCCATATGTCAAGACTGGGACATAGGTGGAGCGGTATACAGCCATCTTCGTTTTCTTACCAACCTCTCTCTTGCTGAGAATCCTCGATTTATGGACTGAAAAAGTCTCCCAGCTGCTGCTTTTCGAGTGGCCAACTATTCTTTGATGCCTCCCTTTCGGTCTATAATAGCTCTGAGGTATTTAAAGTGGTCGACCTGCTCCAGGAGCTTTTCTCCCAGCTTAATCTGATGTCTTCTTTCTTCTCGTGATATCACCATGGATTTTGTTTTAGAGCTGCTTTTGACCATCCCTCTCTTCTCCAGCTCTTCCTTCCAGACTTGCAGGTTGGATTGGAGATGTGCCTCTGATTTAGCAATCAGGGCAACATCATCAGCAAATGCCAGCTCTGAAATACAGAGTATCACATATTCTCTATATTTCTCTGTCCTGCTGTGTTTTTAGCTCCTAAGTATTGTTTCCATGCCATTTTCTTCTCTCTTATTTTCTCTTTGACTTCCTCTGTCCACCAAGGTGTCCGCTTTCTCTTGTTCCCAAGTTGGACTTCACCACATGCTTCTGCAGCAGCTGTCTTTATGATGTCCTTGAATTTAAGCCAGAGGGTTTCCAAGTCATCAGGTTGTTTGTCTGTGTTTCTCACCGCTGTAGCAATAAGCCCCTGATATCTGGTCTTAATTTCTGGCTCTCTCAGCTTGTAGGTCTTAATGCTCATTTCTCCCGTTCGTTTACTTGGTTTCTTGTGTGATGTTGGGCAGTTCCTAGGCTGAGCAACTCTTTCAGTTGTTTGTAAGCAGGTAGTGATCACTTCCAATCTCTGGCCCCCTCCAGACTCTAGCATTCCGGACATATTTGAATGATCTCCTCCTAACAATGGCATAGTCGATCACTGACTTCTCATTCTTTGTTGGTTCACATCTAGTGTATGCATGTATGCACTTATGGGGGAACTTTGTGTTTGTGATGATCAGATTCTGCTCACTGCAGAATCTAAGGCGTCGCTTTCCATTGTCATTGAGAGTATCTTCTCCATATCTTCCAATAACTCCACCCCATCTAGCATGGTCATTTCCAACTCTGGCATTGAAATCTCCGAGCATGATAATTTCATCTAGGCAGTCATCCACTGTCCTTTGAAGCAGCTCGAAGAATTCCTCCTTGACCTCTGCTCTCTCATCCTCATTTGGCCCATACACTATGACCAGGTTGACTATGGTTTCTCCTTCTTTTAGTTTTACAACCATAATGCGCTCTGAGACAAAGTTCCATCCCTTGATACTATCTTTTTGGTTTTTGGCCACAATGCAACCCATGCCCCCTTTAGCTCTTTCAAATGTGGGTACACCACTGTAGAGCAGCGTGTTGCCATCGAGATCCATGACTCCTTGTCCTTTTTTCTTTGTTTCCGTTATAGCCAGGATTTCTAGTTTTGCTTTCCTCATCTCTTCCACCAGCTCCTCTTCTTTCCCATTTATACTTCTTGTGTTCCAAGTTCCATAAGTCGTTGTCCGTTCCAGTTCGTCGCCTTTAGAATCAGTCCGGTTTTCTCTCTTGTAGTTCGCGTAATCATGATTTAAAGCAAACAGGTGATTGGCCTCTTAATCCTTTGCATGGTGGAGGGGCTGCCTCCTTACGGCCTCCATGCAGGCCGCCCTCCTCCTTTTTCAGCCGGGCTTGGCACCGGCCTAGGCGTAGTTCAGTGGCAATACCACGCACCAGCAATATATGTTTCGACTGAGTCACAGAGCAGGGTTGTGAAATAAAAAAAAGCCAAACACTGTCACAAAAAAAGCTAAAAAGTAAAGCCAAATAGTAAAAAGACAATAAAAGAAGCCAGATTTGTGGAATTTGGCATCACAAAAGCAGAATTCTGTGACAGAGGCTGTGTGCACCAGTGAACCAATATCGTGGCGCGTTGAATGAAAACGTTTTGGCACAATCTTGTTTAATGTATGTTCAATACCCGTACAGCCGTATGCACTCCGAGCATTCAACCAATAGCATGGCACGACGAATAAAATCGTTTTGGAACAATTTTGTACTGTATTATTTGCCGTATCTCACAAATATTTTTTTAACTTTTTATTTTGTGATTTAATTTACAACGTTTTTACAAATTTATGTTTGATTACAGTAACATTACAATATTTTACATAGTTAAAAATTAATGCAGCTTAAAAGTTTAAAATACATAATTCAAATACTTTTCTCTAAAATGATAGTAACTTTTTCTTTTCACATACATTCTCTCACAAATTTGAGTTTGTATATTTTTAATACAAGCTTCGTCTGTTTAATTCAAATGTTATCTCAGTGTTAACATACGGCTGTGAGAGTTGGAAAATAACAAAATCATTGGAGAACAAGCTGAATACATTCGAGAACAAATGTCTTAGAAAACTCATGAACATCAGTTGGAAAGAATTCAGGACTAATCGACAAATAAGAGAAGACTCTAGGCAGAAATATGTCTCCGACTATATAAGGAAAAGACGATGGTCATATATCGGTCATGTCCTACGAATGCAAAACAACAGAATACCACTACACCCAGGTAAGAGGAAAAAAGGAAGACCAAAAGAAACACTCAGAAGAAACACTCAGAAGAACAATAATAAGAGAAGGAAGAACGCTGGGCCTAAATAATGTGCAAGAGCTAAGAGGAGTGGCGTCACAACGAACAACCTGGAGAGCACTGGTTTCTGCCTTATGCGCCGTGTTTGGCGCTTAAAGAATTTATTATTATTATTATTATGTAATTATTCTGCCGCCCACCTGAAAGCTTAAATCGCCCACTAGTGGGCGGTACTGCCCAGGTTGAAGAGCACTGGTCTAGACGATAGTTCGTTTTTCTGTCACCACAGAAATCAACCAAAACCATTGGCATATCGTCTGATGATAACTTCAAATTCGCAGCCACTTCTAAAATACTATCTTTAACACGGCTCAAGCAAACTTGTTTCTAAATGCTGTCACGTCTGAGATCCGACTGATTTACTTTAAAACTTTGATTTTACCACTACAACTATTTCCTAACATTTTCGAACAACTTTGTCTGACAACAGCTCACCCAAAATATAAATTTCCCATGCAAAGTCTCTTCGCTCCCGTAGCTGAACTCCCCAAACAAAACAGAAAAACGTAACATTGTAATTACTCACTCAAGGTCAGCTAACCTAAACATTGCACTAAAGGGATGTCAACTCTACTCTTGTCTCCTCCTTCTAGTTCTATAGATTATTTCCCTTAGACTACAAATAAATTCAGTTAATAGTCATCATAAATCTTTACTCTCATAAAAAATTAACTCTACTCGAAAATTTTTTCTTAATCACTCTGACGGTTACATATGTACTGTTTGCTGTAGGTACTGTTGGCTGTATATACTGTTTGTAGTATGTACTGTTTGTAGTATATACAAATCATTAGAGAGTCTTTCACGTGCGAATCCAGAAACCTTATTTATGCTATCATCTGCAAGAGGTGTGGCATTACCTATATTGGTGAAACTGGCAGGCGTTTGGCAGACAGGTTTCGTGAGCACTTGAATGACATCTATCATGGCAAACATTTACCAGTGGCCCTTCATTTCAATAGGCCTGACCATTCAGGTAAATCCGATATCCATGTCACGGCCCTCCGTTCATGTATCGGGGATGACCGGACTCGCTTTTCGTTAGAGAATCGTCTTATTTTTCAAATGGGCGTTTTATGTCCTGAAGGTCTCAATGTTTAACATCATTTTGCAAAAAGTCTGGTAGCTTTTCTCTCTTTTTCATTCTTCTTTATTCTTTGTTTTTTTTATCTATCTTCTTATGTTTTGGTTTTGGTTCGTTTCATATCCTTTTGTATCTCTTTAAAAATTGTCGCTATCTTATACGTCACTTCCTTCGAGATTTCTTGGAGAGAGTACTGCGGTCTTGTGTATTCCAAGCATATATGGTTCTAGCTAAGTGACTTTTACTTGTTCCGAAGTTTTGTTCATTCTCTTTTTTTCATTTCGTTTATTATTTACTTTCTTGCTTCGGTATTTTTGTTAGGTTTTTCGATTTTCTTGTATTATCATTGTACTTTTTCCATCTGCTTGTATCGCTCATTTTGTATTGTTTCTTATCACCGTATGTTTTTTTAGTACCTAGGCCTATATGTAATTCTTGTCTTTGTCACCTGTTTGTGGCTGACGAAGGGTAAAACCCGAAACGTCCCTTGTTTCATGTGAACTGTTATTTGTAAAACTGATTCAATACCGTTTTATTAGTTTATATACTTATAGTATATACAGTTTGCTGCATGTACTGTTTGCTGCATGTACTGTTTGCTGTAGGTACTGTTTGTATGAGTAATATGTACTGTTTGTAGTATGTATTATTTGCTGTATGTACTGCTTGTAGGATGTATTGTTTGCTGTATGTACTGTTTGTAGTATGTACTGTTTGTATTATTCACTTTTAGCTGTATGTACTGTTTGCTTTATTTACAATTTGTAGTATGTGAATTAGAAGTTATCATCGGACGATATGCCAATGGTTTTGGTTGATTTCTGTGGTGACAGAAAAATGAACTATCGTTTAGACCAGTGCTCTTCAACCTGGGTGGTACCACCCACTAGTGGGCGATTTAAGCTTTCAGGTGGGCGGCAGAATAATTACTTGCTGTATTAAAAACATCCAAAATATACAAACTCAAATTTGTGAGAGAATGTATGTGAAAAGAAAAAGTTACGATCATTTTAGAGAAAAGTATTTGAATTATGTATTTTAAACTTTTAAGCTGCATTAATTTTTAACTCGCATGCTGACAGCTACGAGGAGCCACAGGTGAGAGCTGAATGCCAGGTTTGGACCAAAGGTGGCCGAGCTGCCCTGAAAAGGGCATGACAGCTCCTTAACCAGAGGTACTACCAATACCTGACATCCCAAACCCCCGGGAAACGGCTTTGACAGGCCGGCTAAACTAGGTGAGGGTAGCCGACTGGTTATAAACCTTCGGTGAGTTAGGGTCTGCCTACCCATGCATGCGAAGACTGGATTCGGTAGACTGCGCGGAAGAAACCACCTGTTGGTTCAACGGGCATGACGGCGATTACCAGCAACGCGCTGTGGAGCGTAAGGAGCATGGCGAGGCACGTAGAAAGCCATGGTCATCCACTGCACCTGACTTCATCTCCAGTCGTCTTGACTTGTCTTGCCACTGGATTAAGATGGACCCAGGCGAGAGAGTGAGGTCGACGAATTGCGCAACTCTTCCTCACTTTAAACCAAATCACTGCGCAAGTCACTCTTTCATCCACTCATCCATCCACTCACAACAAGTCCTGTGGCGATGGGCGAGCGGCGAAGCGGCAGGCGTGGGTGCGCTGGCAGTCGTAGTCGCAGACCTACACACAGGCGGCTCAGGCCATATGGTCGTCTTCCACTGATCGGAGCAGCAGTGGGATTCGGCAGCCCCCTGAGTGACTGAGCAGCCCTCTTTAGGAAAGCACTGCTCACCTCCATGGCATGAGGAAGGGGCTAGAAAAGGTGCCCTAAACATTGCCTGCTCCACCATTACCTAACCAGCTTACCGCGGTTGGTGGGTACCCTACTTCAGCGGGCGACACATAAGAAAAAGAAAGGACAGATTTTTCCCCCTCATTCTAGGCGCATGGAATGTGCGCACTCTACTCGACAAAGACTTTAACACAAACAGACCCGAGAGGCGAACTGCCCTGATTGGGAGAGAACTGGCCAGATACAACATTGACATAGCAGCACTGAGTGAAACTCGACTTGCAGGCGAGGGCCAACTTTGCGAAAAGGGTGCAGGTTATACATTCTATTGGAGCGGAAGAGGAACTGAAGAAAGACGAGAAGCAGGGGTTGGATTTGCAATCAAAACAGCAATTATTGGCAAGCTAGCGGAGCCCCCAAAGGGAATAAATGACCGACTCATGACGGTCAAGATCCCGCTGCTTTATGGAAGGAAACATGCCACCATCATTAGCGCGTATGCACCAACTATGACAAACCAGGATGACGTCAAGGATAAGTTTTACGAAGAACTACATGCAGTCATTGCATCAGTTCCCAAAGCAGATAAGCTTATTATTCTTGGTGACTTTAATGCAAGAGTAGGCTCAGATAACATCTCCTGGAATGGCACTATCGGAAAGTACGGCGTGGGTCGCTGTAACAGCAATGGACTTCTTCTCCTCCAGACTTGCGCAGAACATGACCTCCTTGTCACCAACACCATTTTTCGACTTCCTATCCGCAACAGGACCTCCTGGATGCACCCTCGCTCGAAGCATTGGCACCTAATTGACTATGTAATTGTTAGGAAGAAGGACAGGCAAGATGTCCGGGTGACCAAGTCCATGTGTGGTGCCGAATGCTGGACTGATCATCGCCTCATTGTGTCTAAACTTAAAATTCGTATCCAACCAGCCAGGCGCCCTCAGGGAAAGAAAACTCAAAAAAGGCTGGATATTACCAAACTAAAGAAGACAAAAATTAAACAGTCATTCACTGACACCCTAGAAGACCGTCTCAAATCTATCTCGTTAGACGGCCAAAGTGCGGAAACAAATTGGACAGCCCTAAGCGAGCAGATCTACAACACTGCTACAGAGGTCCTGGGTCCCGCCATCAAGAAACAAAATGACTGGTTTGATGAGAACTCAGATGATATAAAGAAGATGTTGGCTGAGAAACACCATCTCCATAAAGCATATTTAAATGATCCAAAATCTACATCCAAGAAAGACGCTTTCAACAACATGCGTAGAATCGTCCAACATAAACTACGCCAGATGCGGGATTCATGGCTGAGTAATAAAGCAGATGAGCTCCAAGGCTTTGCTGACAGCCATGACTTGAAAAATTTTTACCATGCACTCAAAGCGGTCTATGGTCCAACATCATCAGGATCATTTCCCCTCCTTAATGCAGATGGAAAAACACTAATTACAGACAAGGAAAAAATTCTCCAACGCTGGGTCGAACACTTTAATAATATTCTGAACCAGCCATCATCTATTAACGATGAAGCCATCAACCGACTGCCCCAAATTCCTATAAATGAAGCACTAGATGATATACCGACTTTGGAGGAGACTCAAAAAGCGATTCGTCAACTTTCTAGTGGAAAGGCCCCCGGCTCCGATTCAATTCCTGTTGAGGTCTATAAAGATGGCGGTACAGTTCTGATAGAGAAACTTCACATGATCTTCCAGCAAATGTGGCAGAGTGAAACCATCCCACACAATCTCAAGGATGCGTCAATTATACATCTTTATAAACGTAAAGGTAATCGCCAAGACTGTAACAATCATCGAGGCATCTCACTACTATCAATCGCTGGGAAGATATTTGCCAGAATCCTTCTTAATCGCCTTACGGCTCATCTTGACAAAGGTCTTCTACCTGAAAGTCAGTGTGGATTCCGGAAAGAACGTGGAACCACCGATATGGTGTTCGCTGCAAGACAGCTTCAAGAAAAATGCCAAGAACAGCACTGTGACCTGTACACAGCTTTCATCGACTTGACAAAGGCGTTCGACACGGTCAGTAGAGAGGGTCTATGGAAGATCATGGCAAAATACGGCTGCCCAAAGAAATTTATCTCAATAGTGCAGCAACTGCATGATGGAATGCAGGCTAGAGTTCAGGAAAACGGTGAGCTATAGGAGCCTTTCCCCGTCTCAAATGGAGTTAAACAAGGGTGTGTACTTGCACCGACTCTTTTCAGTATCATGTTTTCTGCTATGCTGACTGATGCTTTCAGAGACGGGGACACAGGAATCGACATCAGATATCGTATTGATGGAAAATTGTTTAACCTTAGGAGGCTTCAAGCAAAAACCAAGGTCAAATCACACACCATCAGGGATCTTCTGTTTGCTGACGATTGTGCCCTCAGTGCTGGCTCAGAGGCTGATCTGCAGCGTAGCGTTGATAGATTCTCCGAAGCCTGCTCCAACTTTGGGCTTACCATCAACACGGGGAAAACAGAAATCATGTACCAACCAGCTCCTGGCACAATTTATACTGAGCCAGTCATCAAGGTAAATGGTGAGAAACTGAATGTTGTGAACAGGTTCACATACCTTGGTAGTACACTATCCCAGAACATCGTCATTGATGATGAGGTGAACACCAGGATCTCCAAAGCCAGCAGCACATTTGGCAGACTATACACCAACGTTTGGCATCGAAGTGGCATTAGTCTACAGACAAAGCTGAAGGTATACAGAGCTGCGGTGCTTCCAGTGCTGCTTTATGCATGTGAAACATGGACTGTATACAGGCGCCACGTAAAAAAGCTCAACCACTTCCATACAGTCTGTCTCAGGAAGATAATGAACATCAAATGGCAAGACAAGATCCCAGATACCGCCGTTCTTGACAGAGCTGGTATCCCTAGCATCGATACTATTCTGATGCAGTCACAGATTCGCTGGGCAGGTCATGTAGTCCGCATGCCAGACCATCGACTGCCAAAGATACTCTTTTATGGTGAGATGCAGAAGGGTAGACGCTCCCATGGTGGCCAGAAAAAGCGCTTCAAAGACACGCTTAAGGCTTCATTAAAAACCTTTGACATAAACCCAGACACATGGGAAGCTGCTGCGCAAGACCGAACTGCTTGGCGCACATCTCTTCGTAAAGGTGCAGTGGCATGCGAATCTTCCAGAAGAGCAGCAGCGGAACAGCGGAGACAAGCTAGAAAAGATCGTGAAACAAAACCTTCACATGAAGCAAACATTCCCTGCCCACACTGTCCGAGATCCTTCCAGGCCCGCATTGGGCTCATCAGTCACATTCGTACTCATAGACTATCCTAACATCCTAATAATTGGATGAACAGAGTGGTCTTCATCACTTGTGATGGACGAACAACAATTTTTAACTATTAAAATATTGTAATGTTACTGTAATCAAATATAAATTTGTAAAAACGTTGTAAATTAAACTACAAAATAAAAAGTTAAAAAAATATTTATGAGATACGGCAAATAATACAGTACAAGATTGTTCCAAAACGATTTTGGTACTGTTTGTTGTATGTACTGTTTGTAGTATGTATTGTTTGTTGTATGTACTGTTTGCTGTATGTACTGTTTGCAGTATGTATTGTTTGCTTTATGTGCTGTTTGTTGTATGTACTGTTTGCTGTATATTCTGTGTGTTTATAAAACAATAAAATCTTATTTTTTTTAAACTAAGGAGCATAGGTCACCACTGTTTGCAATCTTGCAAGAAGCCTGCAATAGTGGTGACTTAAGGGGCTGCACTACAGTGAAAACTAACTTTTGTTCTAATAACATTTTCAAACTTTTTATGTGCTCAATAGACACAGTGTATGTTTATGAACCAAATTCTACAGTTTATTTTGTTAAAAAACGTGGTTACCATGGTAACCAAAAAAAAACATCCGCCATATTGGATTTTCACCACTTTTCAAGAGCTAAAAACTTATGTTTCCCATTGATCAAACATTATCAAATTGCACACACATGTTGTGACTGACAATTAAAACAATTTGTCAGATGCTTTTTTTGATAAGTTTAAAATTCTATTTTTAATGATTTAAAAACAAAATACACTTTATTTGTATTAAAAAAATGAAAAAAAAATATTTAAAAAAAATATATCAAAGCAAATTACCAAAATATCAAAAAAAAGCATGTGACAATTTAAAGGTATATATGTGTACTCTATGCATGCCAAATTTCAGACTGATCTATTAGATAGTTTGTAAAAAATAACATTTTTTTGTTAATAAAATGTTAGTTTTGAGAAAAATGCATTTTAGTCACCGAGTGACTTGTCTTGTCCAATATACTCCATTCTGGGGGGCTGAATGTGTTTAAAATTGTCCAGCACTATATGCTGCACCTCCTTCAGCTTCCTGCAGCTCCTCCTCTCGCCTTTATCTTGCCTAATTTTTCTTCTTTCCTTCTACATGGTAACCAAAAAAAACAACCGCCATATTGGGTTTTTCACCAATTTTCAAGAGCAAAAATCTTATGTTTACCATTGACCAAACTTTATCAAATTGCACACACATATTGTGACTGACAATTAAAACAATTTGTCACATGCCTTTTTTGACAAGTTTAAAATTCTATTTTTAATGATTTAAAAAAAAAAACACTTTATTTGTATGAAAAAAATGAAAAAAAAATATTTTTTTTTTTTTTTTTTTTTTTTTTTTTTTTTTCTTAACCAGCGGCACTTGGGCTTTCAGCCCCTTCGGCCCAATGACATGTCATTGCGAGGCTGGGGAACCTGAGGACTTTCCTTCCAACCCGGTCAGGAGCTTTGCTCCTTCCCATCCACAGAGGGTTTATCACAGGAGCCGTTCAGGCTATTCAGTCAAATTTCCGGCCGTAAACATTTCTTCAAACGCCGACGCCCGGGTTTGAACCATGAACACCTGGTCGCCAGTACAACGCCGAAGCCATTACACCAGCGCGGCTCCCAAAAAAATATTTTAAAAAATATATCAAAGCAAATTACCAAAATATCAAAACAAAAGCACATGACAATTTAAAGGTATATATGTGTACTACATGCATGCCAAATTTCAGATTGATCTATTAGATAGTTTTTTAGTAATAAAATTTTTGGTTAATAAAATGTTAGTTTTAAGAAAAATGCATTTTACTCACCGAGTGCCTTGTCTTGTCCAATATACTCCATTTTGGGGGGCTGAATATGTTTAAAATCCTCCAAGACTATATGCTGCACCTCCTTCAGCTTCCTGCAGCTCCTCCTCTCGCCTTTGTCTTGCCTCTTGCCTAATTTTTCTTCTTTTTACAAGTTTGTCAGCCTCATGTTTCTGGCTGTTGGCCAGACGTTTCCTCAGTCGCACCTGTCCAAGGCGTATTGAGTTTGTTCCAGATGCTTGACCACACAGCCTTTTTATTTCTGAACTGGCTGATGGACCAAAGTTGAACTCTCCAACGGCCACAAGGACACTGAATTTGGCTTTTTTTAATGACACAAATTTCCGCTTGTTGCAATGACTCCATATAACATTGTGTAGGCTTTCATTTGCATTTTGTGTTGCACCTAGCTGACACCGCTTGAGCAAATGCTGATCAGTAAGACGCTCATAAATAGGGGCTAAGTGCTTATGGAGCAGGTTGTAGTCTAGCGGAGTGTGAACCTTGGTCTTGTGTGGTCCGACAGCTTCTCCTTTGGCGATGGAAGCCTGATAGAAACACCAGGAGTCTTTGCCTGGCGGACACAAATTATGTTGGGGTTTGTCGTTTGTCGAATACCCATGGTAGAGAGAAGCCATGATGGCTTGTTTCATCTCTGGGGCTGTACTATGCTTGCGGATGGCCCTGGTGTAGTAAATACACAATTTTCGTATGGCATTTTGGGTTAGACGACCACGGCCATTTCCCCCAAGGGTGACTTTTTGTTTCCTGCAGTCAGTAATCAGTGTCCTCAGTGCAGTGCCTAATCGCTTTGCAACATGGTTGACGCACTCTTCTTTGGTTATGTCAACTTCTGGTCCATACGGTTTGATGTCGCAGAGTCTGTTGTAGGCCTTGGAATCACCATCTGATAGCAAAACAGTGTAGCGTAGCTTGTGATTTGCCACTGAACGAAGAAAGATAACTTCACAGGCTTTTACCTCCATCATTCCGGCTGACCCTTCGTAATTACGGCAGCAGTCCTTCTGATGCTCTGCTTTCCATTTTTCAAATTTGTCAGGCTGATTTTTCAGTTGCCACTGTCCAGTATTCTCACAGGTGTGACAGAAGGAAGACATAACATGTGTATCGATGACCATGCCAGTCAAGATGTCGATAACACTGCCAACACCTATCAGTGACTTATGACCTCTAGTTAGCCATGTTGCATCAAAGCTGACAGCGATGTCAATGACTTCTTTTTTATTAATGGTACGATGCTGACTCTTAGCGTGTTCAGCTCGGACGATGCTGACGGAACGTTGAAATACTGTAGAGTGCATGGTATCCAAATGATCAAAAATTTGATCTGCATATTTATGAAATGTTTTCTGGTGCAGGCCAGGGAGGTCTAGGTTCTCACAGAAGAGATTGAATGTATATAGGCCCATTCCAGACATGAGGGCACCAAGAACAGCAGATTTGTTGATTGCATGTCCACGAAGGCCGCGGCCTTCTGGTTCCCTCTCGGATGTGTACATTCTAGAAATTGCTTTTTCACATGTGTGACACACAACTTCCAGGAAGAGAGAGAAACCCTTAGACTTGGTGTAGTCAGTTCTTGTTTGCAATGTGCTTTGCTTACACAAATTGCAACACACATTTTTAAGAAGGTTGTTGAAGAAAGAAATGTCCACAATGGTTTTGTACGTAGATTTAGGCTGGGCGCAGACAGTATTATGAGATGCAACATTCTTGCTCATGCTCAAGTTAATTTTTATATCAGATCGACTTGGGCCAGTGGTGAACGGCACTACTGGGTCTGCAATTTCAACCATAGGCCTATCGGATACTGGTATGCAGAAATTCCATGTTGTTTGTGTATCAGTTTGTGTATCATTCACCGCTGATTCTGTCTTACCTTTACCACTGCTAGAAATCACATACTGTCGACGCGACCTGGCAGCAGATATTTGCTTTGATCTCTTACCTATTCTTCCCATTTTGAAGTAATAGAACACAATTCACTGAAATTTAAACAAGAAAATTATCGCACCACGTTACATGCAGCAACAATTGTTGACGGGCGGAAATGGCTGTTGCTTTCTTCCACATTTGCGCACGCAGCCAAAATGTTGTTATGACCAATCAAAACAGGTGTTTACGTTTGCGTCTTCAATGGGTCGGGAATGAGGGCATGAGGTCACCACGTGACCACTCCTTATAAGGAAGTTAGCGTAAAATTACGGAAATTTTCAAACACACATCACTCAGAGCTATGAGAAAAAATAGTTTCGAATTTGCGATATTACGGCAGACAACGAAATTCCCTGTGTATCGATACCAAATAGTCCACGATTTGGGCAGTGTAACCAAGGTATTATTGAGCGACAAATCTTGCATTTTCGGCACAAATTTGCAAATCATAGCTGGGGGTGGGTACAGAAAATATGCTTTTTGATAAATCAAATGCATTTTTTATGTTATAAAACCTTGCTCAATCGATTCCTCGATGATTATTTAATAAAATAAGCTCAAAAGTAAAAAATCATCTTGACATATGGATGCGAGTCATGGGCAATGACTACAACCCACAAAAGCCAGATCCAAACCTCAGAAATGAGGTATCTGAGGAAGGTGGTTGAAGTAACAAGAAGAGACGTGGTACGCAACCAGATGATACGTCAAGGCCTTAAATCCCACCCCCTGCAGACCCAAGTAGAACAGTCCCAACTAAGATGGTTTGGCCATGTCTGCAGAATGGGAGAAGATCCGCTACCACGACAAGGATGGGAAACAAAGAGCCAAGGATCCAGACACCCAGGATGACCCAGAGTCCGTTGGGAGGACAACATTAAACAATCTTTGAAGGACCGAGGACTAGAATGGAACCAGGCCAGGAGGAAGACAGCCAATAGGATAGTCTGGCGCTCTCTCTTCCAAACCTCAACACCTCACGGTAGAAGGAGAACAACTAAGTAAGTAAGTAAGTAAAAAATCAATATTTTGTACATAAAATCCAGTTTTCTCTACCGGGGACCACCTTAACCATGAATTTTGTGTTTGCATGCTGAGGTTGCAGGCCCAGTGCACAACTATTCTTAGAGGTCTTTTATGGAATGCTGGGGTGGGGCATCGTGGTTCTGTCTGGTGTCAGGTCTCAGGATTCAACTTTTATGGGATGCTGGGGTGGGGCATTGTGGTTCTGTCTGGTGTCAGGTCTCAGGATTCAACTTTTATGAATAATAGGAATAAATAAAAAGGGTGGGCATACATTTGCTCCTATTCTTTCTTCAGGTGGACTTGCTGTAGACTGGATTCATGACAAACTGTTCTGGACAGATGCTGGCACTTCCAGGATTGAGGTATCAAACCTGGACGGCTCCTACAGGAAGGTCATTCTCTGGCAGAACCTAGAAAAACCAAGGGCTATAGCTGCCCACCCAAGACAGGGGTAGGTCACTCTTGTGATGTTTGGACTACAGCCTATAATGAAAATTTACTTTCAGATTTAATATAGTAAAACAAGATGTCATGTTCTAAACTAGGGTGGTCTGAACATTGAAACAACAAGTGTACAGGCAGACAGATTTCTTTTTGAAAGTTGTCATTTCTCAGAGAATCGTATGTTCAATATTTTGAATCATCCCAAGTATCTTAATCATGTTTGGTACTGCTTATTATTGCCTCTTAAAGATAGAAAAAAAATAAAAGTTTTTTTAAACTTTGGTAGAAAAATATTTCTAACCTTTATTTACATATGACATACCTGCATAAGTATCATTAAATACATCGTCAGTGTTTGCCTGTATCACCATTAGGACTTTAGATGTATTAAAATATAATAATAATAATATTCAAATAGAATAATGTCTTAGACTACTGTTTTATGTCAGATGTTTTTGTATTTACACATTTTGTTCTTTTTTTTTTTTTTTACTTCATTGACTTAACCAATGTTAGAAGTTATAGGAAGTATAAATGATATAAAATTACATGGATTATAGCCATTATCATAGCCAGTATCATAGCTACTATCAAAGCCAGTATCATAGCTAGTAAAATAGCCATTATCATAGCTAGTATCATAGCTAGTATCATAGCCAGATTTACTCCTTATGCAGCTTGAAACAACCACTGCAGCTGGCCCTCATGCACTAAAGCATTCATTGGGTGGTTCTTGTAACAATCTGATTTATGTGTTGAGGTTGACATGCAGAACCTCATACCACTTGCCTATTATTTGTTGAGGTTGACATGCAGAACCTCATACCACTTGGCTATTATGTGTTGAGGTTGACATGCAGAACCTCATACCACTTGCCTATTATGTGTTGAGGTTGACATGCAGAACCTCATACCACTTGCCTATTATGTGTTGAGGTTGACATGCAGAACCTCATACCACTTGGCTATTATGTGTTGAGGTTGACATGCAGAACCTCATACCACTTGCCTATTATGTGTTGAGGTTGACATGCAGAACCTCATACCACTTGCCTATTATGTGTTGAGGTTGACATGCAGAACCTAACACCACTTGCCTATTATGTGTTGAGGTTGACATGCAGAACCTCATACCACTTGCCTATTATGTGTTGAGGTTGACATGCAGAACCTCATACCACTTGCCTATTATGTGTTGAGGTTGACATGCAGAACCTCATACCACTTGCCTATTATGTGTTGAGGTTGACATGCAGAACCTCATACCACTTGCCTATTATGTGTTGAGGTTGACATGCAGAACCTAATACCACTTGCCTATTATGTGTTGAGGTTGACATGCAGAACCTAATATCACTTGCCTATTATGTGTTGAGGTTGACATGCAGAACCTCATACCACTTGCCTATTATGTGTTGAGGTTGACATGCAGAACCTAATACCACTTGCCTATTATGTGTTGAGGTTGACATGCAGAACCTAATACCACTTGCCTATTATGTGTTGAGGTTGACATGCAGAACCTCATACCACTTGCCTATTATGTGTTGAGGTTGACATGCAGAACCTAATACCACTTGCCTATTATGTGTTGAGGTTGACATGCAGAACCTAATATCACTTGCCTATTATGTGTTGAGGTTGACATGCAGAACCTAATATCACTTGCCTATTATGTGTTGAGGTTGACATGCAGAACCTAATATCACTTGCCTATTATGTGTTGAGGTTGACATGCAGAACCTCATACCACTTGCCTATTATGTGTTGAGGTTGACATGCAGAACCTAATATTTTTTGCCTATTATGTGTTGAGGTTGACATGCAGAACCTAATATCACTTGCCTATTATGTGTTGAGGTTGACATGCAGAACCTCATACCACTTGCCTATTATGTGTTGAGGTTGACATGCAGAACCTAATATCACTTGCCTATTATGTGTTGAGGTTGACATGCAGAACCTAATACCACTTGCCTATTATGTGTTGAGGTTGACATACAGAACCTAATACCACTTGCCTATTATGTGTTGAGGTTGACATGCAGAACCTAATACCACTTGCCTATTATGTGTTGAGGTTGACATGCAGAACCTCATACCACTTGCCTATTATGTGTTGAGGTTGACATGCAGAACCTAATACCACTTGCCTATTATGTGTTGAGGTTGACATGCAGAACCTAATACCACTTGCCTATTATGTGTTGAGGTTGACATGCAGAACCTAATACCACTTGCCTATTATGTGTTGAGGTTGACATGCAGAACCTAATACCACTTGCCTATTATGTGTTGAGGTTGACATGCAGAACCTCATACCACTTGCCTATTATGTGTTGAGGTTGACATGCAGAACCTAATACCACTTGCCTATTATGTGTTGAGGTTGATATGCAGAACCTAATACCACTTGCCTATTATGTGTTGAGGTTGATATGCAGAACCTAATACCACTTGCCTATTATGTGTTGAGGTTGACATGCAGAACCTCACATCACTTGCCTATTATGCATTGAGGTTGACATGCAGAACCTAATACCACTTGCCTATTATGTGTTGAGGTTGACATGCAGATCCTAATACCACTTGCCTATTATGTGTTGAGGTTGACATGCAGATCCTAATACCACTTGCCTATTATGTGTTGAGGTTGACATGCAGAACTTTATACCACTTGGCTATTATGTGTTAACATGCAGAACCTCATACCACTTGCCTATTATGACAGGGGGCAGTAGTCCTCTTCTTTCCTTGTCACTCAGAAAAGCCGAGGAACTACCCCAGGGTTTACATCAGGATTTACAGCTAGTATAAAGTGTGTTCAGTGTATGTACTCACAGATTATAATCAATATGATATAGTCAGCATACACTTTATAGAAGTATTGTGTACTCACAGATTATAGTCAGTATGATATAGCCAGTGTACACTTTATAGAAGTATTGTGTACCCACAGATTATAATCAATATGATATAGCCAGCGTACACTTTATAGAAATATTGTGTACTTACAGATTATAGTCAGTATGATATAGCCAGTGTACACTTTATAGAAGTATTGTGTACTCACAGATTATAATCAATATGATATAGCCAGCGTACACTTTATAGAAGTATTGTGTACTCACAGATTATAGTATATGTGATATAGCCAGTTTACACTTTATATAATTATTGTGTACTGACAGATTATAGTAAAAAATCTGTGCTACACAGAAGTAATGTGTACTCAGATTATAATCAGTATGATATAGCCAGCGTACACTTTATAGAAGTATTGTGTACTCACAGATAATTATCAATATGATATAGCCAGCTTACACTTTATAGAAGTATTGTGTACTCAGAGATTATAGTCTATGTGATATAGCCAGTGTACACTTTATATAATTATTGCGTACTGACAGATTATAGTCTATGTGATATAGCCAGTGTACACTTTATATAATTATTGTGACTGACAGATTATAGTCAATATGATATAGCCAGTGTAC
This sequence comes from Oreohelix idahoensis, assembly GCA_024509875.1. Classification (NCBI taxonomy): domain Eukaryota; kingdom Metazoa; phylum Mollusca; class Gastropoda; order Stylommatophora; family Oreohelicidae; genus Oreohelix; species Oreohelix idahoensis. Next base: position 154,522 of record JAMPIV010010023.1, read on the forward strand.
ACTTTATAGAAGTATTGTGTACTCACAGATTATAGTCAGTTGATAAAGCCAGTGTACACTTTATAGAAGTATTGTGTACTCACAGATTATAGTCAGTATGATATACCTGATAAGTCAGAAGAGTTCAGGACCACCACTGGTGTAAGGCAAGGTGATATCCTATCACCTTACCTCTTCATACTCCTTATGGACGATGTCATCAAGGCATGTAAGGAGAGAACAAGAAAGTATTCAGTGGGGTACTGGAAGATGAGACAGGTCTATATTTCGGAGCTGGCATTTGCTGATGATGTTGCCCTGATTGCTAAATCAGAGGCACATCTCCAATCCAACCTGCAAGTCTGGAAGGAAGAGCTGGAGAAGAGGGATGGTCATAAGCAGCTCTAAAACAAAATCCATGGTGATATCACGAGAAGAAAGAAAACATCAGATTAAGTTGGGAGAACAGGTCCTGGAGCAGGTCGACCACTTTAAATATCTCGGAGCTATTATAGACCGAAAGGGAGGCACAAAGAAGAGTTGGCCACTCGAAAAGCAGCGGCTGGGAGACTTTTTCAGGCCATAAATCGTGGATTCCTCAGCAAGAAAGAGGTTGGTAAGAAAACGAAGATGGCTGTATACCGCTCCACCTATGTCCCAGTCTTGACATATGGATGCGAGTCGTGGGCAATGACTACAACCCACAAAAGCCAGATCCAAACCTCAGAAATGAGGTATCTGAGGAAAGTGGTTGAAGTAACAAGAAGAGACATGGTCCGCAACCAGACGATCCGTCAAGGCCTAAAATCCCATCCACTGCAGACCCAAATAGAACAGTCCCAACTAAGATGGTTTGGCCATGTCTGCAGAATGGGAGAAGATCGGCTACCACGACAAGCATGGGAAACAAAGAGCCAGGGATCCAGACCTCCAGGACGACCCAGAGTCCGCTGGGAGACAACTTTAGACAATCTTTGAAGGACCGAGGACTAGAATGGAACCAGGCCAGGAAGAAGACAGCTGATAGAATGGTCTGGCGCTCTCTCTTCCAAACCTCTACACCTCACGGTAGAAGGGGAACGACTAAGTAAGTAAGTAAGTATGATATACCTGATGAATCAGGTATTTTTTTAAAAACTCATATGTTTTGTGAGGGAACATTTAGTTCTTGCTTGTATCTTGCAGCCTTATTACCTTATTACAGCACTTGCAAGTTCTGGTAACTATGACTTTTATACAAAAGTATGTTTTTCTGCACACTTGTCAGAATGATTTTTTGGACTGACTGGGGTACAACCCCCAAGATAGAGCGTGCTGGCATGGATGGAAGATTGAGAATGGTGCTGGCCAACTCCTCTCTCTTCTGGCCAAATGGCCTGACTGTAGACTACGCTGCAGAAAGGTTGTACTGGGCAGATGCCAAACATCATGTGATTGAATGTGCTAATCTTGATGGTTCTCATCGGCGGACAGTTATCAGTGAAGGTATTAATGCCAGCCAGCAAGTTAACTTTCACAGTTATTTTTCTTTTCCCTTATGCTGACACATTTTGTTGATCACTGGTTTTTAGTCTGTTCTTATGCAGATATTGCTTTGTTATGACTAGTCAAAAATATACATTTATATAACTGCATTTGTCATGTAAACCATTCATAACTACTTCTGTTATAAATAGGTCATAGATATTAATATATGTGTACAAATATAAACCATTGTTAATGACTTCTGTTCTAAATAGATCATAGCCATTAATATATATCTGCAAATATAAACCCTTCATAATGGCTTCTGTTATAAACAGATCAAAGCTATTAATATCTGGCTACAATTAATATTTCTACAATTATAAACCATTCTTAACATAATAATAATAATAACCCCTTCAGTCGTAACTGACTATGGGAATGTGCCACTGAGATGACAGCCCTCAGCTGCTTCTTTTCCTCGTGTTACTTTTGACGTTTTCTTTTCTCTTCTGCTTGTGGAGAAATTCTTTTGGCCCAATCTGAAGAGTTGCCATAGAGAGCCACTTGTAACAGTCGATAGCTTCATCCTCCCAGGTTGCTGGATTTATGTCCAGTGCCTTCTTGTCTCTCTTGTACACATCTTTGAACCTCAGCTGGGGTCGCCCAGTTCTTCTTTTGCCATCTGCCAGTTGTCCATAGAAATATCTTTAGGGATGCGGCCAATTTCCATGCGGCGGACATGGCCAAGCCAGCATAGTCTGCACTGTCTAAGCAGTGAATACATGCTTTGAAGGCCAGCACGTGACAGCACCTCAACATTTGCCACTTTGTCCTTCCACAAAATACCAAGGATGTGGCGTAGACACCGAAGATAGAAGGTATTGAGCCTTCTTTTTTGCTTAGCATAGGCTGTCCTTTTCTCGCTGTCATATAGAGTACAATGGTGACGCAGGCATTATATACCGCATCTTTGGTCTTCATTGTGAGTTTGGAATTTCCCCAAACACGCAGTGTGAGACAGGCAAAGGTATCTGCAGCTTTTCTAATGTGGCTATCAATTTCTGTTTCCAGAGAGAGTTTGTTATTGATGGTAGACCCCAGGTGCGTGAATTGGTGCACCACTGCCAATTCATAGTTATCGATAGCGATAACTGGTGCAACATCCACATCCCAGCACATTTGTTTTCTTTAGACTTATTGTGAGGCTAAAGTTCTTGCTTGCATGGGTGAAGTGATTCATCAAACTCTGAAGCACCTGTTGACTTTGAGTGATGATTGCAGCTTCATCAGTGAATAACAAGTCTCTTATAGTGACCCTACTGATTTTTGTTTTTGCCTTCAGCCTTACGAGTTTAAACAGTTGGCCATCTGACCTAGTGTGAAGGCATATTCCTTCAGTTGCATCTCCAAACACATGTTTCAAGAGCAAAGCAAAGAATATCCCAAAGAGGGTTGGAGCCAGGATGCAGCCTTGTTTGACACCACTGCATATGTCAAAGGGTTGTGATGTTCTTCCAACATATTAGACTGTTCCCTTCATGTCGTCATGGAATGACTTTATAATTTTCAGCAATTTAGTTGGGCAGCCTATTTTCAGGAGGATTTTGAAGAGTCCCTCCCTGCTAACCAGGTCAAATGCCTTTGTGAGGTCTATAAAGGCAATATATAAAGGCCTTTTCTGCTCTCTTGATTTTTCCTGAAGTTGGCGGCGATAAAAGATCATATCTATTGTTGATCTACCAGCTCAGAAACCATACTGTGACTATGAATATATGCGCTCATCTTACTTATGTAGTCGCATTAAGATGACTGGTGAAAACCTTATCAACAGTACTGTGAAGAGAGATGCCTCTGTAGTTATTGCAATCACTCTTGTCTCCTTTATTTTTGTATAGTGTTACAATCTTGGCATCTCGCATGTCTTGAGGGATAGTTGCCTCTTGCCTGCACTGGCACAACACCCTATGCAGGGGATGTAATAGTGTGCTACTGCAGCATTTGATTAAATCAAGAGGAATCCCATCACTGCCTGGTGCTTTGCCAGAGGCCAAGCTATCAATGGCCTTGCTGAATTCTTCCAAAGTTGGGGCAGCATCCAGCTCCTCCATAATTGGCAGGCATTTAACAGTGTCAAGGGCTACACAGAGATAAATATCAGCTACGTTCCACATACAGATGAATATCAGCTATATTCTACACAGAGATAAATTTCAGCTCCATTCTACACAGATACATTTCAGCTCCATTCTACACAGAGATAAATGCTGGCTGCATTCTACACACTGAGATAAATATCAGCTACATTCCACACAGAGATAAATATCAGCTACATTTCACACAAAGATAAATATCAGCTACATTCCACACAGATATAAATATCAACTATATTCTACACAGAGATAAATATAAATATCAATTACATTTTACTCACAGAGAAATATGGGCTATATTCTACACAGCGATAAATATTAGCTATATTCTACAACAGAAACTATTATAGAGAGCTATATTCTACAACAGAAACTATTATAGAGAGCTATATTCTACAACAGAAACTATTATAGAGAGCTATATTCTACAACAGAAACTACGAGGGTCGTTCAAGTCAAACCGGGACTTTTGTTTGTACAAACTAAAAGAACAAATTTGTAGGAGTGAAATTGCCATTTTTTTTCGATATAATCCCCTGCAACATTTATACACTTATCCCAGCGTTTAATTAATGCTTGAAAAGCTTTAGCTTAGAAAGATATGTCGGTACTCCTGAACCATCGTAGGACATCCAGCTTCACTTCGTCATCAGTGCTAAAATGCTGACCTCCAAGGAACTCTTTCAGGGGTCCAAACAGGTGGAAGTCGCTCGGAGCGAGGTCTGGGCTGTAAGGGGGATGTGGCAATACCTCCCACCCGAGTTGCTGTAATTTGCACGTGGTGCGGTGAGCGGTATGTGGTCGTGCGTTATTCTGTATAAACAGGACGCCTTTTCTTATCAATTTTCCGAAATTTTTGGGGTGGTGGTGAGTCCGTATGCTTCCACTGCATGGATGCTCGTTTTGATTCCGGAGTGAAATGATGCACCCAGGTTTCATCACACGTAATGAAGCGATTCAGAAAATTCTGGCCTTCACTGCCAAAACGATCCTTCAACTCAGTGCAGACTTGAACTCTTCTCTGCCGGTCAAAAGCGGAAAGCTGTCTTGGCACCCAACGTGCACTAACTTTCCGGAAATGCAAATTTTCGTGAATGATAGTCTGCACCGTCCCCACAGAAAGATACGAGTATGTCTCTTGTGCAATTTCACGACAGGTTATGCGACGATTTTCCAGGATCAGGCGTTCCACACGCTGGATGTTCACACAAACGACTGCTGTGGGCTGGGAGCCGCCACGGCCGGGATTGTCGTTCACGGATGTACGGCCTTCTTTAAAACGTTTACACCATTCAAATGTCTTACTGCGACTGAGTGTCTCATCACCGTACTGTGTTTGCAGTCTTCTGTAAATTTCTGCGGGTTTCACGTCTTCTTTCACAAGAAACTTCATTATAACACGCTGTTCCATGCATGCACTAACTCTGTTGTTCGCCATTTTCATTATCTATCAGGGACTGACCCGTGACACGTACGCCACCTAACGGTAATAACGGTAACGGTAATACGAGTAGGTCACACTTGTTACTTACTACTGTCAGTAGTACTACCACGCTAGCATTCCTTCCTGTACTTCCAGAACAAAAAGTCCCGGTTTGACTTGAACGACCCTCGTATTATAGAGAGCTATATTCTACAACAGAAACTATTATAGAGAGCTATATTCTACAACAGAAACTATTATAGAGAGCTATATTCCATACAGGTCTGCCACATCCCTTTGCCCTGACCATCTTTGAAGACGAGTTGTACTGGACTGACTGGTACACAAAGAGTATCAACAAAGCCAACAAGTTCAGCGGGAACCGAGTAGAGACAATTAGATCAAGCCTATTCTTTCCCATGGACATTCACACTCTCCATCCACAACGTCAACCTCCAGGTGTTTAATTGTTTGTTAGTTGTGATGCTGTTGCAATATGTGTGGATTTATTAGTCATGTTGCTGAGGTACTTCTTCAGGATCTGTGTTGGCTGATGTAGTTCATTTCCTTCCACAACTTCCTATAATTTGTGCTGTTGTTTATGTTTCCATGTTATGTTGTATCTTCTCTTCTTCTTCTTTGATCCTTAGCCGCCGACCGTCAAAGCAGTCAGTGGCCATCACGCCTAGTGGCAACAACAAATTGATTCCACTTTGCTCGGTTGGCGGCCATCCTTCGTACAGTGCCCCAACTCTGGTTCATTCTTTGCATCTCAGCCTCCACAGTTCTCCGCCAGGTTGTTTTTGGTTGGCCTCTCTTTCGTTTTCCTTCAGGGGTCCAAAGCATAGCTGTTCTTGTGATGGCAACGGGGTCTCTTCTGAGGACATGGCCAACCCAGCTCCAGCATCTGCCAGCTATGATGGTGTGCATGTCCTCTTGCTTGCTCCGAGTAAGCAGATCTTGGTTGGTGATGGTATTCGACCAAAAGATTCGGTGAATTTTTCTTAGGCATGTTGTGTGAAAAGAGGACAATTTCGACATTTCCTTCTCTGTAACTCTCCAGCATTCTGCACCATAGAGAAGCACAGAAAGCACACAGCTCTGATATAATCTTAATTTTGTGCTTGTGCTGTATTGAGAGGACTTCCAGATGTTGTTTAGGCTAAAAAAAGGCTGTTCTTGCCTTATTCATTCTGATGTTGATGTCTTTGCCTGCCCTGCCGTCTGGTGTTACTATGCATCCTAGGTATGTGAAGGTGTCTGTCTGTACCAGTTGCTGATTCCTTACTGATATGGGCTCAAGGTTGCTCACATTGAGCGTCATGACCTCTGACTTCTTTAAATTGATGTTCAAGCCCACCTGCTGGCTAAACTTATTAAGTCTATCCGTTTTTTCCTGGATGTGTTGATGTGAATGTGCTAGTACTGCAATGTCATCTGCATATTCCAGATCTTCCAATGTAGAAAATGTAGTCCATCTTATTCCTCTTGGACTGCCCTCTGTTGTCTGGCGCATCACCCAGTCTATGACTGTTAAAAATAGAGTGGTTGATAAGGGGCATCCCTGTCGTACTCCTGTCTTCACCTCAAAGGTTAGGTTGCTCTGCCCAACACTACACGTAAAGTTGGCATAGAGGCTTTTTATGATTGACACTATGCAGCTTGGAATTCCATAAGCCCTCAGTATTTTCCATAAACTGTCCCTATGTATGCTGTCAAAAGCCTTTTCAAAATCAACGAAATTAATGTACAGCTGTCTTTGCCATTCTGAGCACTGCTCTATAATGTTCCTGAGAGTGAATATATGATCTACACATCTTCTGTTCTTTCTAAATCCTGCTTGTTCTTTCCTCAGTTTGTGGTCTACTGCTTTTGAAATTCTCTGTATAATTATCCTGCCTAGTATTTTGCTGGGAACTGAGAGAAGAGTGATTCCTCTCCAATTATTGCAGTCTGCAAGATCTCCCTTCTTGGGCAATTTGACAATTATTCCTTTGTTCCACTCTGATGGTGTTGTCCCCGTTTTCCAGACTTGTGCAAATAGTGGTTCTAATAGTTCTGCTGCTAGCTCAGGGTCTGTCTTAAATAGCTCTGCATTTAAGTTATCATGGCCAGGAGCTTTTCCGTTCTTTAACCCTTTGATTGCTGTGATGATTTCTTCTTTTCGTGGAATGCCTCAGGAACATTCAATTGTGTCTCGGGTGGTTCCTTGTTCAGAGTTTCTCTGAAGTGCTCTGCCCATCTTGTTTCCTGTCCCTCTGCTGTTGTGATGAGATTTCCTTGCCTATCTCTTACTAATGTAATATTGTTTGCACCTCGTTTTCCGCTGATGAATTTAGTTATTTTGTATACTGTGCTTTGTTCATTTCTCAGTGCTGCCTCTTCTGCCTGTCTTGCAAGATCGTCTGGGAAATTCCTTTTGTTGGCTCGGGTTTGGCGTTTAACTTCCTTGTCCAGCTGACTGTACTGTTCGCTATATAGTTGCTTTAACCTGGGGGACTTCGCTTCTGTTTTCTTTCTTTTCATTTCTTTTCTCAGTGTTATGGTGTTTAATGTTTCTGGTGTTATCCAGTCTTGCTTCTTCCTTTCCTGGAATCCCAAGCATGATTTGCTGCTTTCCTTATATATTGTTGAAATGGTGTTGAATTTCTGGTCTATATCATCAGTCAATGTCTTTTCCTGACTTTTGGCAAATTGATATCGTTTCTTTATGTCAGCCGCAAAAGCTTTTCTGGTAAGGGGGTCCTTCAATTTGCTGATGTAAAGCCTTTTTTATGTAGTTACAGTTGGTCCAGCCCTTCTTAGTTTCACTTTCAGTTTTGCTACTACTAATGATGATCACTTCCCACATCTGCACCTCTTCTTACCTTCACATCTTGTAATGCATGTCTCCATCTACCGTTAATCATGATGTGGTCTATCTGGTTTCTGTCCCGACCATTTGGTGATTCCCATGTTAATTTGTGAATTTCTTTATGTGGGAAAAGTGTTCCTCCAATGACCAGGTTGTTAATACTACAGAAACTTATTAATTTATCCCCATTTTCGTTTGCTGTTCCGCTGCCGCATTTCCCCATTACTCTTTCATTATATGTATTGTGTGTACCAACTTTCGCATTGAGGTCTCCCATTACTATAATAAGATCATATCTAGGTGTGTCTTCCATTTCTTTCTGCAGTTGTTGATAGAATTCATCCTTGACCTCTTCATCGCTGTCATTCGTTGGTGCGTATCATTGTATTATTATAGTATTGGTGAATCTACCTCTCAATCTTAATCTTATCAGTCTGTTGTTGATGGGTTTCCATTCCAGTAATGTCCTTTCTATTCCTTTCTGTAGAATAATGGCTACACCTTCATTGTGATGTCCATCCTCTCTTCCAGAGTAAAGTACTGTTTCTCCTGTTGCTGTTTTAACTTTTCCTGCCCCTGTCCATCTGCTCTCGCTTATCCCTAGAATGTGTAACCTATAGTTTCTCATTTCTGCCGTGACCTGTTTTAGTTTACCCGTCTCATTCATTGTCCTGACATTCCAAAATCCTATTCTTGTATCATGTTTTGCGGTCAGGACGTCCGTTCTTATGTCAGTGGCTTCCTTTCGGCTTTCACCACTGACAGTCATACGAGCCTCAGACTCCGGATGTCCGTCCCGCAGCAAAGTTTGTTTATTCGTTGTTGTTTCCGTAACTTCAATTTCTTTTTACATAGACAGGAGTGTCAGCCCTATGCTAAAACCCCCAACCTGGAGGACCAGGATGTCTGCTTTGGTCTGACCCCTGCCCGCGCAAATCTGTCCAGCTTGGTAGAACCTTCCAGGAGTAAAACTCCCGCTGGCATAGCTCTGGGGGTAATCAGGGTATGCAAGCCGCCATACCTCGACAAGGTATTGACACCGGTGATGGCAGCTTATGTTGTATAACTAAATTAAAAACACTTCCAGAGAGGTTGATGGATTCATTGATTGTGGGGAAAAATGGAGATGCTAATTGTTTCATTGATTGTGGGGTTTGAGTGAGGAAAAAATGGAGATGCTAATTGTTTCATTGATTATGTGGTTTGATTGGGGAAAAGTGGAGATGCTGATTGTTTCATTGATTGTGGGGTTTGAGTGGGGAAAAGTGGAGATGCTGATTGTTTCATTGATCGTGGGGTTTGAGTGGGGAAAAATGGAGATGCTGATTGTTTCATTGATTGTGTGGTTTGAGTGGGGAAAAGTGGAGATGCTGATTGTTTCATTGATTGTGTGGTTTGAGTGGGGAAAAGTGGAGATGCTGATTGTTTCATTGATTGTGGGGAAAGCAGCACCACCTCAGATTGGGTAAAAAGAAGCTCTCACAATAAGCAGAAGAGAAAAGAACACGTTGTAAGGAACACCTGGCATAAAAACAGCTGAGGGTCATCACCTCAGGGACACATTTCTTTAGTCAGTTATGACTGAAGGGAGCTGCTCCTGCTGCTGCTGATGATGATGATGATCTGTTTTTACTTCTATAGCATTTCTTTTAATGGTCTTTTAACATATATGGTATTGTTTGTACTTTTGCCTTCTACAAATCCACACTGTTCATCACCAATTTCTGGTTTTATTCTACTTCTCACTCTTCTGATAACTATTAATAGCATTTTGATCACATGACACATAAAACTAATTGTGCAATGTTCTTCACATTTGATAGCTCCAAGTTTCATCAGTAAATCTAGGAATATGAACTATAGTAGACCATAATGTAATGTAACCACTGTTGTAGATGTCATTCAGCAGTTTTATTATCATGTCTGTTCCTAATTCTCCCATAGCATCCATTTCCTGTAGTGTCATTTTATCTAGTTCAGGGGACTTACTTTTCTTCTTATGGCTAATGGTGTTCTCAACTTCTGCCATAAGCATTAGTGGCCCTTTAAAGTTGTCGAAATGTGTAGTTCTGATCTTTTATCATCATTGAGCTTATCTGTGTATTCTGTTTATCTTTCTGTTACACTCTCTTGACTCATTGATATTGTTTCTTCTGTTGGTTTCAACCAGTCAGTGGCTGTTCATGTTTTTCTGTCTGTTAACTTACTTATTGGTCTATTCTGTGGTAGCACTTTATTTCTGCTGTCTGTTCATGGAATAGTTATTAATAGTCATCCAGTTAACATTGAAAGAAAATAGATATTACAAAAATAAAATAATGAGTGTACTAAAATGTTAATGTGTGTTTCTGTGAATTTATCTTGGCTTATTTGTCTGCTTATGATCAGCTGAGAACAAGTGTGGTCTATAATTAGTCTTGGCTTATTTGTCTGCTTATGATCAGCTGAGAATAAGTGTGGCCTATAATTCGTCTTGGCTTATTTGTCTGCTTATGATCAGCTGAGAACAAGTGTGGTCTATAATTAATCTTGGCTTATTTGTCTGCTTATGATCAGCTGAGAACAAGTGTGGTCTATAATTAGTCTTGGCATTTGTCTGCTTATGATCAGCTGAGAACAAGTGTGGTCTATAATTAATCTTGGCTTATTTGTCTGCTTATGATCAGCTGAGAACAAGTGTGGTCTATAATTAGTCTTGGCTTATTTGTCTGCTTATGATCAGCTGAGAACAAGTGTGGTCTATAATTAGTCTTGGCTTATTTGTCTGCTTATGATCAGCTGAGAACAAGTATGGTCCATAATTAATCTTGGTTTATTTATCTGCCCAACTAAGATGGTTTGGCCATGTCTGCAGAATGGGAGAAGATCGGCTACCACGACAAGCATGGGAAACAAAGAGCCAGGGATCCAGACCTCCAGGACGACCCAGAGTCCGCTGGGAGGACAACATCAGACAATCTTTGAAGGACCGAGGACTAGAATGGAACCAGGCCAGGAAGAAGACAGCTGATAGAATGGTCTGGCGCTCTCTCTTCCAAACCTCTACACCTCACGGTAGAAGGGGAACGACTAAGTAAGTAAGTAAGTTATTTATCTGCTTATGATCAGCTGAGAACAAGTATGATCCATAATTAATCTTGGCTTATTTGTCTGCGTTTGATCTGCTAAGAACAAGTGTGATCCATAATTAATCTTGGCTTATTTGCTTATGAACTGATCAGCTGACAACAAGTATGGTCCATAATTAATCTTGGCTTATTTGTCTGCTTATGATCAGCTGAGAACAAGTGTGGTCCATACAATGGAGGATGTAGCCATCTGTGTCTACCTCACGAAAGTGGCTACAGCTGTTCCTGTCCTACTGGCCTAGTCCTACACAAGGACAGGAAAAACTGTGCTGAGGGTAAAGTAGACAGCGTTTTGTCAACATTTTGTGCATTCTGCCAACATTGGTAACTTGTTAGCATATCTGATTGCAAGACAATATATGAACATTGGGGTGTGTAGAGTGATAGTGACATTGTAGACATAAATATAAAACAGATCAAGTTTTACAAAAATGATTTTACATGTTGAAACAAGACAACTCAAACATACAAGTAGATTTAAAGTTGACAACTTTAAAATGTTCTTTCTTTACTCAACAGTTTTAGACACATTTGTCCTGTTCTCAACACAATCTGACATCCGTCGCATTTCTCTTGATGTTGGTGAACTCACTGATGTTGTTATACCTCTGAGTGGTGTTGATAGCGCTATTGGTGTGGAGTTTGACAGCGCCACAGACTCCATTTTCTGGTCAGACATCGGAGCAGACAACATAGGCCAGGCATCATGGGATGGAAGTAATGAAAAAGTTAGTATTGTTTTAACATATTAACTCTAAAATGTAACTGATACTTCATATATCAACTCTGACTTGTAACTAATACTTCATATGTCAACTCTGAACTTTAACTGATGCTTCATATTTCAACTCTGAACTTTAACTAAATCTTCATATCTCAACTCTGAACTTTAACTGATGCTTCATATCTCAACTCTGAACTGTAACTTATACTTCATATATCAACTCTGAACTGTAACTGATACTTCATATATCAACTCTGACTTGTAACTTATACTTCATATATCAACTCTGAACTGTAACTGATACTTCATATCTCAACTCTGAACTGTAACTGATACTTCATATCTCAACTCTGAACTGTAACTTATACTTCATATCTCAACTCTGAACTGTAACTTATACTTCATATCTCAACTCTGAACTGTAACTTATACTTCATATCTCATCTCTGAACTGTAACTTATACTTCATATCTCAACTCTGAACTGTAACTTATACTTCATATCTCAACTCTGAACTGTAACTTATACTTCATATCTCAACTCTGAACTGTAACTGATACTTCATATCTCATCTCTGAACTGTAACTTATACTTCATATCTCAACTCTGAATTGTAACTGATACTTCATATCTCAACTCTGAACTGTAACTGATACTTCATATCTCAATTCTGAACTGTAACTGATACTTTATATCTCAACTCTGAACTGTAACTGATACTTCATATCTCAACTCTGAACTGTAACTGATACTTCATATCTCAACTCTGAACTGTAACTGATACTTCATATCTCAGCTCTGAACTGTAACTGATACTTCATATCTCAACTCTGAACTGTAACTGATACTTCATATCTCAACTCTGAACTGTAACTGATACTTCATATCTCAACTCTGAACTGTAACTGATACTTCATATCTCAGCTCTGAACTGTAACTGATACTTCATATCTCAACTCTGAACTGTAACTGATACTTCATATCTCAACTCTGAACTGTAACTGATACTTCATATCTCAACTCTGAACTGTAACTGATACTTCATATCTCAACTCTGAACTGTAACTTATACTTCATATCTCAACTCTAAACTGGAACTGATTGATTTAAGCTTAAAATTTTGCCTCAGTGAACAAAAAATGCAGAAGCATGTGTGCTAAAGAATGTGGCAGTATCTTACAGAAGTATCTGCTAAAAATGTGGTTATATCCTCCCAGAAGTATCTGTGCTAAAAATGTGGCTATATCCTCCCAGAAGTAACTGTGCTAAAAATGTCAGGATATCTTCCCATAAGTATCTTCCCAGAAGTATCTGTGCTAAAAATTGTGGGGGTATCTTCTCATAAGTATCTGTGCTAAAAAATGTGGCAGTATCTGCCCAGAAGTATCTAAAAAAATGTGGGGGGTATCTTCCCATAAGTATCTGTGCTAAAAAATGTGACAATATTGTCCCAGAAGTATCTGTGCTAAAAAATGTGGCTATATCCTCCTAGAAGTATCTGTGCTAAAAATGTGGCTATATCCTCCCAGAAGTATCTGTGCTAAAAATGTGGCTATATCCTCCCAGAAGTATGTGTGCTAAAAATGTGGCTATATCCTCCCAGAAGTATCTGTGCCAAATATGTGGCTATATCCTCCCAGAAGTATCTGTGCTAAAATATGTGGGGGTATCTTCCCAGAAGTATCTGTGCTAAAAATTGTGGGGGTATCTTCCCATATGTAACTGCTAAAAATGTCGGAGTATTTTCCCAGAAGTATCTGTGCTAAAAAATGTGGGGGTATCTTGTCAACACTACACATACAATGTTAATATGAGAATACAGTAGTATTTCATTTTTTTATATTATCTAGTAACAAATATTTAATGCCCCTGTTTGATCACATGACCAGGTGATTGTAGGTACTAGTCTAGACTCACCTTCAGGGATAGCCTTGGATTGGGTGGCCCGTGTGTTGTACTGGACAGACAGTGGCAATGACCGCATTGAAGTCTGCACTGTAGACACAAAACTGAGAACTGTTCTCATCTGGAGGGACTTGGACCACCCTAGAGACATTGTGGTACATCCAGAGAAAAGGTGAGGTCAAACTTTTGTATTTTCTGTATCAAAATAAGTAATAATGTATCATTTCAGAAGGAAATGAAGAAAATATGTACAGAGAAGCCAGCCTTACTAATTTGAGCGATGAGTGCATTCATAACTTAGAGAAGTGAGTCTGGTTAAGTGAAACATGAATTCACAAGTTCAGAGAATGTGGTCTAGATAAGTGACAAGCTAATTCACAGGTTGAGAGAAATCAGTTTATATAAGTAAAAAGTTAATTCACAGGTTAAGAGAAATCAGTCTAGTTAAGTGATAAGTTAATTCCACAAGTTCAAAGAAGTCAGTCAAGTTAAGTGACAAGTTAATTCACAAGTTCTGAGAAGTCAGTCTAATTAAGTGACAAGTTAATTCACAAGTTAAGAGAAATCAGTCAAGTTAAGTGGCAAGTTAATTCACAGGTTCATAGAAAACAATCTAGTTAAGTCACAAGTTGAGAGAAATTAGTTTAGTTAAGTGACACATTATTTCACACAAGGTCAAAGAAGTCAATCAAGTGAAAAATTAATAAATTAATTCACAAATCCAGAGGTCCGTTTAGTTAAATGACCAGTTAATTCACAAGTTCGGAGAAACCAGAGGTGTTATAGAACAGAAGAGAAAGTACATGCTCCTAGAGATGTTATAGAACAGAGGAGAAAGTACAAGCTCCTAGAGGTGTTATAGAACTGAGGAGAAAGTACAAGCCCCTAGAGATGTTATAGAACAGAGGACAAAGCACAAGCCCATAGAGATGTTATATAAAAGAGGAGAAAGTACAAGTCCCTAGAGATGTTATAGAATAGGAGAAAGTACAAGCCCCTAGAGATGTTATAGGACAAAGTACAAGCTCCTAGAGATGTTATAGAACAGAGGAGAAAGTACAAGCCCCTAGAGATGTTATAGAACAGAGGACAAAGCACAAGCCCATAGAGATGTTATATAAAAGAGGAGAAAGTACAAGCCCCTAGAGATGTTATAGGACAAAGTACAAGCTCCTAGAGATGTTATAGAACAGAGGAGAAAGTACAGGCTCCTAGAGCTGTTATAGAACAGAGGAGAAAGTACAAGCTCCTAGAGGTGTTATAGAACTGAGGAGAAAGTACAAGCCCCTAGAGATATTATAGAACAGAGGACAAAGCACAAGCCCATAGAGATGTTATATAAAAGAGGAGAAAGTACAAGCCCCTAGAGATGTTATAGGACAAAGTACAAGCTCCTAGAGATGTTATAGAACAAAGGAGAAAGTACAGGCTCCTAGAGCTGTTATAGGGCAGAGGAGAAAGTACAAGCTCCTTGAGGTGTTTAGGAGAAAGTACAAGCTCCTATAGATGTTATAAAACATAGGACGAAGTACAAGCCCCTAGAGATGTTACAGAACAGAGGAGAAAGTACAGGCTCCAAGAGGTGTTATAGCACAGAGGAGAAAGTACAAGCCCCTAGAGATGTTATAGAACAAAGGAGAAAGTACAAGCTCCTAGAGATGTTGTAGAACAAAGGAGAAAGTACAAGCTCCTAGAGATGTTACAGAACAGAGGAGAAAGTACAGGCTCCAAGAGGTGTTATAGCACAGAGGAGAAAGTACAAACCCCTAGAGGTGTTATAGAACAGAGGAGAAAGTAAAAGCCCCTAGAGATGTTATAGAACAGAGGAGAAAGTAAAAGCCCCTAGAGATGTTATAGGACAGAGGAAAAAGTACAAGCCCCTAGAGATGTTATGGAACAGAGAAGAAAGTACAGGCTCCTAGAGGTGTTATAGGAGAAAGTACAAGCTCCTAGAGATGTCATTGAACAGAGGAGAAAGTACAGGCTCTCAGAGATGTCATAAAACAGAGGAGAAAGTACAGGCTCTCAGAGATGTCAAAGAACAGAGAAGAAAGTACAGGTTCTCAGAGATGTCAAAGAACAGAGGAGAAAGTACAAGTTCTCAGAGATGTCATAGAACAGAGGAGAAAGTACAAGCTCTCAGAGAGGTCATAGAACAGAGGAGAAAGTACAGACTCTGAGAGATGTCATAGAACAGAGGATAAAGTACAGGCTCTCAGAGATGTCATAGAACAGAGGAGAAAGTACAGGCTGTCAGAGATGTCATAGAACAGAGGAGAAAGTACAGCCTCTCAGAGATGTCATAGAACAGAGGAGAAAGTACAGGCTCTCAGAGATGTCAAAGAACAGAGGAGAAAGTACAGGCTCTCAGAGATGTCATAGAACAGAGGAGAAAGTACAGGCTCTCAGAGATGTCAAAGAACAGAGGAAAAAGTACAGGCTCTCAGAGATGTCATAGAACAGAGGAGAAAGTACAGGCTCTCAGAGATGTCAAAGAACAGAGGAGAAAGTACAGGCTCTCAGAAAAATAAACGCCATAACTGTGGAGAAAGTACAGAGTTTGTCTGTTATTTCTTTTATTTTTCAGGTGCCTTCATAACATTCCATAGATTTGTCAAGTTTTAGAGTGTGCTAGAGAATACCAAACCGAGAGACATGCCCTCTTGGCACTGTGAAATAGCCTGGCCTGATTTGTCAAGACACTATTTTCTTCTTTTTTGTTGTTTTTCTGGGATTGTTGTGTTGAGCTGTTATAAGGCAAATATTTTTTCTTTACAAGTTACCTTGTAACACAGTGTGCTTCTTTGATTGTTTGTTTTACTTGACTGAGTGTTTGTTCCCCTTGACTATGTCTGCCTGTTTGAATGTTCATTCCGCTGAGTTATTATTTGTGCAGTACCAGAGAAGAGAATCTTTGTTCAGCTGTTTAAGTCTTCTTTTCTTGTGTGTCTCAGGTTTATGTTCTGGACTGACCTGGGAAAGGCTGCAAGGATAGAACGAGCCGGAATGGATGGAAGTGAACGACAGATTATAGTGGGTGGGGACACAACTTGGCCGAATGGTCTAGGTCTGGACTTTGAAACTGACCGCATGTACTGGGTGGATGCAGGGACTAATGCACTGGAATCTTGCACTCTGAGTGGACTTGATAGAAAGGTTCATCTGTTCATATTTTAATGCCAAAATATCACTTGTCATTGTTTACTTTAACATCACGTGTCAATGTTGGAATATTGTATATAGATAGAACATGAACTTCACAGGTCACAAAGTTATTATAAGATAATAATCTTATTAGTATAAGTTAATAACTGTGTGGACTGTGAGGTTTGAAGATGTTTTTGTTTTCCATTCTCAGTTTTTGTGTACATGAGAGACTGACAGAAATATCACAACTACATATCAGCATTTACCGAGAGCTAGTTTTGATTGTTATTGTTGAAGAGTATGAATGCTAATTTTGCTCTTGTGCGCTGGTTGTATACACGCCGGATGCCTCCTCTCATACGTCGATCTCTGCTGGCCTTACGTTTTATTTCAAATTCCAGCAATCTTAGCCTTGATGATTCATCAGTTGCAATGTCATTCTCTAATAGGTGATCATTAATTGCCCTCAGTATCTCGACCTTATCCATATCCAATGCACCTTCTATGGGTGCTCTTGAAGCTAATCTGTCAGCTGTTTCATTGCCGTGTACGCCTGCATGACCAGGACTGTAGATCCACACCAGTTCCTGAAGATTCGAGGCTTCTACGGAAGTTTTTCATTCATGCAGGAGCCATCCACTTCCAAAGCATGAATAGTGAGTCTGATACAATAACTGCCCTTGTTAATTAAGATCTCAGACAGCCACCTTAAGGATGCAGTAGCTACCTCTACCTCCATTCTCATGCTGGAGGTTGTTATCATGTAAACACTTATTTCAGCAATGATTCTGCTCTTTACTCCCCATCAGAGCAGAGAACCCCGACCCTGATTTCTCACCACAGATTACAGACCCATCAGTGTACACAATGACATCATCCCCAGCATGATCATTTATCAGCTGATCAATTTCCAGCTCTGCTCTCCCATTCGCCCAAGTTCTGCACTCTCCACCAAGGCTGATGATGACTTCCTGGTAGTTCATCCAGTTTTCACCTGACTTACACCACTCTTCTCCCTTGAACATATTTTCAACTGTGGTCACCTGTCTAATAGTTGCCTCTGTCTGTGCTATCCATGACATCCCTCTTTTTATTCTTGCTTTTTTTATGTCAGATATGTTCCCATGCAGGGGATACCTTTTGTCTGTGGTTATTCGCATATTAGCTTTTGTCTGGGCCATCACATATCTGGATCTAACTGACAGCAATCCAAGCATGTGCCTCATTGACACAAAGGGGGTCTCTCGTACAACCCAAGACTATAGGTCTGTTTTGATTGTATCAGCTGTGAAATGTTTGAGTGTACACTGAGATCCCCTTTTGACTGGCTTAACCACAGCCTCAAGACAGTGTTGTCTAAATGAGGAGTCTGATCAACAGTGGCCAGTCAGCATCAGAGGGGCATCTTGATTATAAACCACAGATACCATAACCTGGTCATATTTTGCAGGTTCAGCTAGTAGTGAAAAACATGACACAATTTTGGAAATTGTGAACTGTTTAACAGTCGACCAACACTATTCCTGGCATAAGCATTGTGTCTTCAATATCCAGATGTTTTAACGACCGAGGAAAGTCAGCTACTATAACGTGTCTGCTTGACACCCAAGTACAACTTAACCGTTAAGTAAAACAAAAACCAAGACACCCAAGCCATTAACATGATGAGAATGACCAAACAGTGACAGTATATTTTTATTGTGTGAAATCTTGTAAGATACTAATATAACCAAAGGTACTAAATGTTTACTTGACATCATTGATCAATCAAATATATTGATTTTTTTATAACTGCAGTTATTTAATTATTGAAATTTCCAATTATAATTTTGTTGTGTGGTCTAAGAAATATTTACAAATTAAAATTGGTAGGAATAAATACGAGCTGCACTCACAAATTATATAACACCCTTGGAGCACAGGATAGGTCTAGCCAGAAGGTGACTTACTTCACCGCTCTATTCTACACTTCACCGATAATCGCACGATACTACACCCAAGGACACGAAAAGAACCCAAAATACTGTCTCTAAAAAAACGTCTCCTCTACAACAAAGCCAAGCTGACTCACGCAATTCTATCAAATAATGCCCCGCCGTACCTACGATCATTGTTTCAAACCAGTAGAAGAGAGAGACTACAATGACATCAGTTACGTCTGCCCAAACCTAGGATCAACCTGTTCAACAAGAGTCTAGCCTACTCTGGAGCATACTTGTGGAACAGCCTTCCACACCACATAAAAAACCTATATACACAATACTCATTCAACAAAGCACTTTTCAAACACTTGATCAACACCGATTATCTACCCCTATAGAAGCAGCCTTTGTCAGTCCACATCTCATCTATATGTCAACCTTTCTTTTCCTCTTCCGCTCGTTATTACGAGGGACGGTCAAAAAGTAATGCCTCGTAATTTTTAATTTCATTCAGTAGGCAAGAAAACAGATAAAATTCACATTGAAATGTAGCCCCAAGTCTAAACTTCAAAAATTTATTTCTCAATGTAGTCTCCGTTATTTGTTACAGTTTTTGTCCATCTTCTCACAAAGGCATGTATCCCCGCACGGTAAAAATTTGTGTCCTTTTTCCTAAACCACTGGCATACGGCGCGTTTAAGGGTCTCGGTGTCCTCAAAGTGACGTCCGCGAAGATCTTCTTTCAGTGGTTCGAACAGATGGAAGTCAGAAGGTGCAAGATCGGGATTGTAAGGGGGATGTGGTAATAATGTCCAGCCAAATTCTGCAATCGCATCAATGGTGCGTTTAGCGGTGTGTGGCATGGCATTATCGTGCAACAGTAGTGCAGTTCTCTGATCTTTTAATGGGTAAAGTCGCCGAAGACGACCTCTAAGTTTCTTCAAAGTTTCAATGTAACGGTCTGCATTCACCGTGTTTCCCTGTTCCAAGAAGTCAACAAGAATCACACCCTTCTCATCCCAAAACACGGAGGCCATAACTTTCCCTACAGATGGTGAACTTTTGAACTTCTTTCTTGTCGGCGATGTTGTGTGATGCCATTCCATTGACTGCCTCTTGGATTCTGGTTCAAAAAAATGAACCCAAGTCTCATCACCTGTCACAACATTCGATAAAAACTCTTCTCCTTCAGTTTCGTAACGGTGCAGGAGGTTGATGGCTATGGTTTTCCTTGTTTCTTTATGTCTGTCTGTCAACATTCTGGGTACCCACTGTGCACATACTTTTGAATAACCCAGGTCTTTAATGATGTTCTGGACACTGCCTTTACTAATGGACAACATGGAAGAAAGTTCATCCAGTGTTACCCGACGATCACCACGAATGATGCCATCAACTCGTTGAATGTTGTGTGGAGTCACTGCGGTAGATGGACGGCCAGTCCGCTTTGCGTCAGCCATTGAGGATTGACCTACTTCAGCTTCGTCACAATGATGTACCCAACGTCGGACAGTGCTAACATCCACTGTTGAATCTCCATAAACATTCTTCAAACGTTCGTGGATGCGAATTGGGGTCTCGCCTTCAGCATTGAGGAATTCTATGACATAACGTTGTTTTAACCGAACGTCTTTGGCAGCCATTTTAAAACTGTTACAGTGGTGCCACCTGTTACTGAAACAGGTTGGTAATGCTATACAGTGCAGAAGAGTGTTTGAGGAATCCTGCTAAATTTACAAATTGCACACCGATGCAGTATTTACATACATAAAAAATAGGCATTACTTTTTGACCTTCCCTCATATCTATGTGAACAATTTGTTTTATATCCATGTAGCATTACTATATAATGTAATGTACTTTTGAAATATGTAATGTATTTGTTTGCTTAAATGTGATGATGTGTATGAGAATGAGCAGATATACATTTTTACTGCTCGAAGATGTGTCCTGCTACAGAAGTGCATAAGAAATTATTATTATTATTTCATTTTCCCTCAAGAATGTACGGATATAAGCGAGAATGTGTTTATGTAATTTGTGTATTGATGTTTAATGACACATTCAAAAATGCAGATTAATTGTTGATGAACACATGAGTGAGTGTCGGGATACAGAATGAAAGATAAAGGGCTGGATGGTCGGACAGACCTGGGTCCCCAATTCTTTACCCTTTTAAATAAAGTTATGTCCATCTATCTCTCCTACTGATTCTGCTCTTGGGTTAAGGAGGGCAAAGAAATAACACCAAGTCTCACCTCCTTCAATAGCAGACTGTCAAATACTTCATGAGTTCTGATACCATGCCACCTAATCTGATTATGTTCGAAATCATGATTTACTGTACGGATATAATTTTTTTTTTTTTTTAAATTTAATTTTTTAATTTAATTTAATTTTTTTAAATTTCATTTTATTTTATTTTATTATAATGTTTGTTTAATGAAAAATACTTAATTTTGATTATGACTGCATACTGTAAACGTACGCTGTTATATTACCTTTATAATGTTGCATACCTTCATATTAATGCTTTAAGTAACATGTGGGAATGACAGGATATAATATGCAAGATAAATGAGAGTGGAAGGGCAGAATGTTAGACGGGCCTGCACGCCCAATTGTTAACCCTTCTAAAATAAAGTTTGTTCGTTCGTTGACCGCTCTCTTCTACAGCTACCATCTAGAACTGTGCAGTTAACTACCTGACTTGTCCTGACTTCTACAGCTACCATCTAGAACTGTGCAGTTAACTACCTGACTTGTCCTGACTTCTACAGCTACCATCTAGAACTGTGCAGTTAACTACCTGACTTGTCCTGACTTCTACAGCTACCATCTAGAACTGTGCAGTTAACTTGTCCTGACTTCTACAGCTACCACCTAGAACTGTGCAGTTAACTACCTGACTTGTCCTGACTTCTACAGCTACCACCTAGAACTGTGCAGTTAACTACCTGACTTGTCCTGACTTCTACAGCTACCATCTAGAACTGTGCAGTTAACTACCTGACTTGTCCTGACTTCTACAGCTACCATCTAGAACTGTGCAGTTAACTACCTGACTTGCCCTGACTTCTACAGCTACCATCTAGAACTGTGCAGTTAACTACCTGACTTGTCCTGACTTCTACAGCTACCATCTAGAACTGTGCAGTTAACTACCTGACTTGTCCTGTGCCATTCCTACTACTAGTTTTCTCCATGTCTGGAAACTATGCTTTCTAATTATCTATTAAACATCAATCTCATCACAGCCTGTATGAAATATGCACTGGTTGTCTGTGAAAAGCAGTTCATTTAGGTGACTGCTCATTTAGATGACATGTTTCATTTAGATGACATATTTTATTTAGATGGCATAGTTTATTTAGATGACATGTTTCATTTTGATGACATGTTTCATTTAGATGACATATTTTATTTAGATGGCATAGTTTATTTAGATGACAAGTTTCATTAAGATGACATATTTTATGTAGATGGCATAGTTTATTTAGATGACATGTTTCATTTAGATAACATTTCATTTAGATGACATGTTTCATTTAGATGACATATTTCATTTAGATGACATGGTTCATTTAGATAGCATGTTTCATTTAGATGATATGTCTCATTTAGATGACATATTTCATTTAGATGCCATGTTTTATTTAGATGACATGTTTCATTTAAATGGCATGGTTCATTTAGATGACATGGTTCATTTAGATGACATATTTCATTTAGATGACATGGGTCATGTTCATTTAGATGACTACTTTCATTTAGATGGCATGGTTCATTTGGATGACATGTTTTATTTAGGTGACATATTTCATTTAGATGACATGGCTCATTTAGATGACATGGTTCATTTAGATGACATGGTTCATTTAGATGACATATTTCATTTAGATGACATGTCTCATTTAGATGACATGTTTCATTTAGATGGCATGGTTCATTTAGATGGCATGGTTCATTTAGATGACATGTTTAATTTAGATGACATGGTTCGTGTAGATGACATGGCTCTTAGATGACATGGTTCTTTTAGATGACATATTTAATTTAGATGACATTGAGCGCATGTTTATAGTTGTAACTAATCAGATCAGTTTTATGACATTGTATCTGTTTTATACTAAACTCAGACATCACCAATTTGAAAGAACAGTACTTATATTCTTTTTTTTGGGGTGGGGGAAGATGGGTTAGCTCTTTAAGGAGCATGAGCTTACAGCAGCAGTTATTCCTCTTACCTAGTAGTGGAGCCACGGTAGCACAGTGGGTAGTGCACTGGCTTCCTAGCTCGGTGGTCCATGGTTCGATCCCCAGTTGAGTTGGGATTTTTTTTAGACCGCAAACAGCTCCGGGGTCTACCCAGCCTCAAAAATTGGGTACCAGAGCAACTCTGGGAAGGTTAAGGCGGCTGGCGTGATGCTGACAACATCACCCCTAGTGTGCCGATGGTCAAGAAAATATGGGCCTAACACCATATTCCCAATATGCCTCAATGGGCGTGTAACGGGATCCTAAACGAGAGCACTTCAAGTGCTCATGGAATGATGATGGTTTCTTGGATTTTTTTTTTAAACATGTTAACGCTGCTAACATCTTCATGATGTGTTGCCTTGCCCATCTTCCTATGCAGGTCATTATTTCTACGGGCCTCCACCACCCGTTTGGTGTGACTGTCTTTGGCAAGTCTGTCTACTGGACAGACTGGGACACTGGTGGTATCCACTATGCTGACAAGGACACAGGAGGTAATCCTGGAGTTCTGGCATCAGGGTTTGGCCACATTATGGACCTCAAGGTGTTTCACAGGAGCAGGTCAACAGGTGTAGTGTTTTTTCTTTGTATGCACATTCATGACTGTATATGTGTCAAGGTCAAGGTGGAGATACGTTAGTGGCTCTTGGCACATATTTTTTCCTGTGAGTCAGATCATCAACCATGTTAGACAGATATTGTGCCGGGTGAGTCAGATCATGAACTGTGTGAGACAGACATTGTGCCGGGTGAGTCAGATCATGAACTGTGTGAGACAGACATTGTGCCGGGTGAGTCAGATCATGAACTGTGTGAGACAGATATTGTGCTGGGTGAGTCAGATCATGAACTGTGTGAGACAGATATTGTGCTGGGTGAGTCAGATCATGAACTGTGTGAGACAGAATTAGTGCCGGGTGAGTCAGATCATGAACTGTGTGAGACAGACATTGTGCTGGGTGAGTCAGATCATGAACTGTGTGAGACAGATATTGTGCTGGGTGAGTCAGATCATGAACTGTGTGAGACATATTGTGCTGGGTGAGTCAGATCACGAACTGTGTGAGACAGAATTAGTGCCGGGTGAGTCAGATCATGAACTGTGTGAGACAGACATTGTGCTGGGTGAGTCAGATCATGAATGTGTGAGACAGACATTGTGCCGGGTGAGTCAGATCATGAATGTGTGAGACAGATATTGTGCTGGGTGAGTCAGATCATTAACTGTGTGAGACAGACATTGTGCCGGGTGAGTCAGATCATGAATGTGTGAGACAGATATTGTGCTGGGTGAGTCAGATCATGAACTGTGTGAACGAACGAACGAACGAACTTTATTTTCAAAGGGTAAAGAATTGGGCGCGCAGGCCCGTCTAACATTCTGCCCTTCCACTCTCATTAATCTTGCATACTATATCCTTTCATTCCCACATGATGCTTTAAGCATTAATTTTTTTTTGTTTTTTTTTTTTTTTTTTTTTTTTTTTTTTTTTTTTTTTTTTATCCATTAAATTAAAAAATGAGTAGGGGTTTTTTTTTTTTTTAACCCAATGACATAGTCATTGGGGGAAGGTAAAATATAACTTTAATTACAATAAATAAAAAATTAAATCCTTAAAATACCACAGAGGGTTTATCACAGGAGCCGTTCAGGCTATTCAGTCAAATTTCCGGCCGTAAACATTTCTTCAAACGCCGACGCCCGGGTTTGAACCATGAACACCTGGTCGCCAGTACAACGCCGAAGCCATTACACCAGCGCGGCTCCCAAGCATTAATTTAAAGGCATGCAACATTATAAAGTTACCATAACAGCATTCATTTACAGTATGCAAGCATAATAAATAAAAAAATGAGTAGGGTTGTTTTTTTTTTTTTTAAACAAACAAGCTAGTAAATGGGGGAAAAAAGTAATAATAAAATAAAATAAATAAAACAATAAATAAAAATAAATAAATTCTGTATACCGACACTCACTCATGCGGTCAATCCGTCTACAATTAATCTGTATTTTTGGTATGCGGGTACATTCTCACGACTCACATTTCTAAAGTACAGTATTATGTGGGTACATTCACACATACATTACATTATATAATAATATTTAAAGTGAATATAATAATGATATTACATGGATATAAAACAAATTATTCACACACAAAAATGAGCGGAAGAGGAAAAGAAATGTTGACCTATGGATGAGATGTTGACAGGCAAATACTGTTTCTATGGGGGTAGATAATCAGTGTTGAGGAAGTGTTTGAAAAGTGCTTTGTTAAAAGAATATTGTGTAGGTAGGCTTTTTAGGTGGTGTGGAAGGCTGTTCCATAAGTAGGCACCAGAGTAGGCTAGACTCTTTTTGAACAGGTCGATCCTAGGTTTGGGCAGACGTAACTGATGTAATCGTTGTCCCTCCCTTCTACTGGTTTGAAACAATGATCTTAGGTACGACGGGGCATTGTTAGATAGAATTGTGTGAGTCAGCTTGGCTTTGTTGTAGAGAAGACGTTTTTTTAGCGACAGTATTTTGGGTTCTTTGGGTGAGACAGATATTGTGCTGGGTGAGTCAGATCATGAACTGTGTGAGACAGAATTAGTGCCGGGTGAGTCAGATCATGAACTGTGTGAGACAGACATTGTGCTGGGTGAGTCAGATCATGAATGTGTGAGACAGATATTGTGCTGGGTGAGTCAGATCATGAACTGTGTGAGACAGACATTGTGCCGGGTGAGTCAGATCATGAATGTGTGAGACAGATATTGTGCTGGGTGAGTCAGATCATGAACTGTGTGAGACAGATATTGTGCTGGGTGAATCAGATCATGAACTGTGTGAGACAGATATTGTGCTGGGTGAGTCAGATCATGAACTGTGTGAGACAGACATTGTGCCGGTTGAGTCAGATCATGAACTGTGTGAGACAGATATTGTGCTGATGAGTCAGATCATGAACTGTGTGAGACAAATTATGTGTATGCGACAAGATGGTTTAGTATTGATGATGTTGATAAGATAAGATGATAGGAAACTCTTTACAGAGCGATACAACAGGAGGCAATTTGATCATCAGATGAGTTCCCCCCCATCGGACAAGTGTTTCGGACCAGTATACTCCTTCACACTCTAAGGGGGGTGGGCCCACTTGGGTCATGACTCCCAAGTGTCGCAGCCTCCTGTTGTCTTGTATCGAAAATGAACCCATTTCACTTTGGTAGCAACTTTAAAATCCACAACTCCGCCAGTTGTGGAGGCAATTGTGAAAGTAACAAAGAGAAGACAAATTATTCCGTTCGTTCTGTCGCACACAACTACGGACAGACACGGACACACCTGCGCGAAGCCGACGAGGCTAGCCACTGCGCGCTAGCAACTGAAATTCTGTGCCTAACACCTCTTATAATATACACCGCCTGTTGCTCGTCAGTCACAACCCTTTCATCAGTACAATGAAAAACACAACGTACTATGGACGTAGAAAAATTCCTGGTGTTTTCTGTACCGCAGAGTTTACTGTCACGCTTTCCATAGCCCATTGCGGTTGTTCCACAGCCAGCACAATGCCTTTTCAGCAGTTTCACTAAGCCTCTTCAGTGCCCTTGTTCTCGACTGTCCCCTCAGCCCCAACAGTTTCAATAAATCATACACTGATGCAGCCACGAGCCCTCTTTGGCACCCACCTCAACAGCCATGACCCTTGCAGTGAACCCATCGTGTCTCAGATCCGCGGCCAGATCATTATACTTGGCCGCTTTGAACGAATGTTGCTCGTCCAATCTGGATTCAAATGGCACAGTCAGTTCAATCAGTATAACCTGAAGTGATGCTGAAGAATGAAGCACTATATCCGGCCGTCTCCGCGATTTTCTGATACTCTGTGGATGTGCCCCTTGTCCAGGTAGGTCTACCGCCATCTCCCAGTCGTTTGCACAGCCAAGAAGAGATGGTAAACTACTACCTGGTTTACTCGGTTTGGGGTGTGCTGACTTTCCTGCCCTCAGAAAGTATGTATTTGTGGTGCTCAGCCTGGCTTTGCTATTTGCCTTCATCCTTGCCAGGTCTATAGTTGCAGCAAGCTCATTTAGCACTTTGTTGTGGTGCCAAGTGTATCGCCCTTGCCCTAATGACACCTTACATGCTGAGAGTACGTGTTTAAGTGTCTGCCTCCCCTGGCACAGGGGGCACTGCTCATCATCCGACTTTCCCCATCTCACATGGTTTGTGGCCAACGGCAGCAGGTCATACATGATCTAACAATGAAGCTGAGCCTAAGAGGTGCCATATGCCATATATTATTCCATGTCAAGGATCTCTGCAGGGCTCCTTCCCATGTAGTCCATTGGCCTTGTTGGGCCTGCTGCACTGCTTTTTGCAACCTCTTATCATTCTCAGCTCCTCGTATCTCCTGAACTACCATGTCTCTGCGCTCCCTGCTTGATGCCTTGGACCACCAGCGGATGTCTCCATGACCAAATCTCCGTCTATTCGTTTGTGTGTATCCGATTACCTCCCTCAGTTTGAGCGACTCTTGGGCAGCATCAACAGCTTCTTCCACTCTCCACTTCCTTCCCGTTTTCAGTGTGGGCTGAATGGACTTAACCACGTCATCTGCTGACTCGCGTAGCATCATTGCAAGCCTTGCCTTTACAACTTTGTACTCTTCAACAACTGACTTGAAGGGAAGCAGAAGTTTTGACTTGTTGCAGTACAATGCTACATCTGACAGACCTGGTGGTACCCCTAGCCATTTCCTCATGAACTTGTTGACCTTCTGCTCTATAGCTTCCACTGTACTTGTGCTTATTTCATATTTAAGCAGTGGCCACAGCAACATAGGTATCAACATGAACTGGAGGCACCACAGTTTGAATTTTCCCAGGAGTCTGCTTTGGTCTATGATCTGTAGCCCTCTGTCTGTTGCACCGCCTTCGAGTCTTTTAATGAGGCATCGTACACCCTGCCAAGACTTTTAACAGGTTCATCAATGACAGTAGGGATTCTCTGGTTGGAAACCATGAAGATGACCTCTGCTATCTTCCCTTTCCTGACTGATAGGCTTCTCGACTTCTTGGGTTTGAAGCTCATTCTGCACCAGCTGACTAGTTCATCCAGGCGTGCTAACATCCTCCGGGCCTGATGTTCATCAGTTTAGTATTGATATTTGTATGTGACATAATGGTTTAGTGTT
Organism: Oreohelix idahoensis; assembly: GCA_024509875.1. NCBI lineage: Eukaryota > Metazoa > Mollusca > Gastropoda > Stylommatophora > Oreohelicidae > Oreohelix > Oreohelix idahoensis. The sequence goes on from JAMPIV010010023.1 coordinate 182,667, forward strand.
GATGATGTTGATATGTGTATGTGAAAAGATGGTTTAGTGTTGATGATGTTATTATGTGTATGTGACAAGATGGTTTAGTGTTGATAATGTTATTATGTTGTATGTGACAAGATGGTTTAGTGTTGATGATATTATGTTGTATGTGACAAGATGGTTTAGGGTTGATGATGTGTGTATGTGTATGTGACAAGATGGTTTAGTATTGATGATGTTATTATGTGTATGTGACAAGATGGTTTAGTGTTGATGATGTGTATATGTGTGTGTGACAAGATGGTTTAGTGTTGATGATTTTATTATGTGTATGTGATAAGATGGTTTAGCGTTGATGATGTTATTATGTGTATGTACAAAGATGGTTTAGTGTTGATGATGTGTATGTGACAAGATGGTTTAGTATTCATGATGTTATTATGTGTATGTGATAAGATGGCTTAGTGTAGATGATGTGTATATGTGTATGTGACAAGATGGTTTGGTATTGATGATGTGTATATGTGTATGTGACAAGACAGTTTAGTGTTGATGATGTTTATATGTGTATGTGACAAGATGGTTTAGTATTGATATTGTTATTATGTGTATGTGACAAGATGGTTTAGTATTGATAATGTTGATATGTGTATGTGACAAGATGGTTTAGTATTGATGATATGTATATGTGTATTTGACAAGATGGTTTAGTATTGATGATGGTAATATGTGTATGTGACAAGATGATTTAGTATTGATGATGTTTATATGTGTATGGGACAAGATGGTTTAGTATTGATAATGTTATTATGTGTATGTGACAAGATGGTTTAGTATTGATAATGTTGATATGTTTATGTGACAATATGGTTTAGTGTTGATGATGTGTATCTGTGTATGTGACAAGATGGTTTAGTATTGGTGATGTTGATATGTGTATGTGTCAAGATGATTTAGTGTTGGTGATGTTATTATGTGTATGTGACAAGCTGGTTTAGTGTTGATGATGTTATTATGTATTTGTGACAAGATGGTTTAGTGTTGATGATGTGTAAATGTGTATGTGACAAGATGGTTTAATATTGATATGTGTATGTGATAAGATGGTTTAGTGTTGATGATGTTATTATGTGTATGTGGCAAGATGGTTTAGTGTTGATGATGTGTATATGTGCATGTGACAAGATGGTTTAGTATGGATGATGTTGATATGTGTATGTGATAAGATGGTTTAGTGTTATGATGTTGATGTGTGTATGTGACAAGATGGGTTAGTATTATGATGTTGATGTATGTATGTGACAAGATGGTTTAGTGGTGATGATGTCGATATATGTATGTGACAAGATGGTTTAGTATTGATGATATTTATATGTGTATGTGACAAGATGGTTTAGTATTGATAATGTTATTATGTGTATGTGACAAGATGGTTTAGTATTGAAAATGTTGATATGTATACGTGACAAGATGGTTTAATGTTGATGATGTTATTATGTGTATGTGACAAGATGGTTTAGTATTGATGATGTTGGTATGTGTCAAGATGATTTAGTGTTGATGATGTTATTATGTGTATGTGACAAAATGGTTTAATGTTGATATGTGTATGTGACAAGATGTTTTAGTGTTGATGATGTGTATATGTGTATGTGACATGATAGTTTAGTGCTGATGATATTGATGTGTGTATGTGACAAGATGGTTTAGTGTTGATGATGTTATTTTGTGTATGTGATAAGATGGTTTAGTGTTGATGATGTTATTATGTGTATCTAAAAAGATGGTTTAGTGTTGATGATGTGTATATGGGTATGTGACAAGATGGTTTAGTATTCATGATATTATAATATGTATGTGACAAGATGGTTTATTGTTAATGATGTGTATATGGGTATGTGACAAGATGGTTTAGTATTGAGGATATTGTTATGTGTATGTGACAAGATGGTTTAGTATTGATAATGTTATATGTGTATATGAAAGATGGTTTAGTGTTGATGATGTGTATATGTGTATGTGACAAGACAGTTTAGAATTGATGATGTTTATATGTGAATGTGACATGATGGTTTAGTGTTGATGATGTGTATATGTGTATGTGACAAGATGGTTTAGCATTTATGATTTGTATGTGACAAGATGGTTTAGTATTGATAATGTTGATATGTATATGTGACAAGATGGTTTAGTGTTGATGATGTGTATATATGTATGTGACAAGTTGGTTTAGTATTGATGATGTTGGTATGTGTCAAGATTATTTAGTGTTGATGATGTTATTATGTGTATCTGACAAGATGGTTTAATGTTGATGATGTTATTATGTATTTGTAACAAGATGGTTTAGTGTTGATGATATGTGTATGTGATAAGATAGTTTAGTATTGATAATATGTGTATGTGATAAGATGGTTTAGTGTTGATGATGTTATTATGTGGATATGACAAGATGGTTTAGTATTGATGATGTTGATATGTGTATGTGTCAAGATGATTTAGTGTTGATTATGTTATTATGTGTATGTGACAAGATGGTTTAGTGTTGATGATGTTATTATGTATTTGTAACAAGATGGTTTAGTGTTGATGATGTGTATATGTGTATGTGTTAAGATGGTTTAGTATTGATAGTATGTGTATGTGATAAGATGGTTTAGTGTTGAGGATGTTTTATGTGTATGTGACAAGATGGTTTAGTGTTCATGATGTTGATATGTGTATGTGACAAGATGGTTTAATGTTGATGATGTTGATGTGTGTATGTGACAAGATGAAATAGTGTTGATGATGTTATTATGTGTATGTAACATAATTGTTTAGTGTTGATGATGTTGATAAATGTATGCGACAAAATGGTTTAGTATTATGACATTGATGTATGTATGTGACAAGATGGTTTAGTATTATGATGTTGATGTGTGTATATGACCAGATGGTTTAGTGTTGATGATGTTGATATGTGTTTGTGACAAAATGGTTTAATGTTGATGATATCAATGTGTGTATGTGACAAGATGGTTTAGTGTTGATGATGTTGATGTGTGTATGTGACAAAATGGTTTAATGTTGATGATGTTATTATGTGTATGCGACAAGATGGTTTAGTATTGATGATGTTAATATGTGTATGTGACAAGATGGTTTAGTGTTGATGATGTTGATATGTGTATCTGACAAGATGGTTTAGTATTGATGATGTGTATACATGTATGTGACAAGATGGTTTAGTGTTGATGATGTGTATATCTGTATATGACAAGATGGTTTAGTGTTGATGATGTTGATATGTGTATGTGACATTATGGTTTAATATTGATGATGTTGATATGTGTATGTGACAAGATGGTTTAGTATTGATGATGTGTATATGTGTATGTGACAAGATGGTTTAGCGTTGCTGATGTGTATATTTTGAATTCGTTTTTGGAATGTCAGAACTATGAATGAGGCAGGAAAGCTGAGACAAATCAAAGCAGAGATGAGGAACTACAAGATACATATCTTGGGAATAAGCGAGAGCAGATAGACAGGTAATGGGAGAATAAAAACAGCTACAGGGGAAACAGTACTTTATTCTGGCAGAGAGGATGGTCAGCACAACGAAGGTGTAGCCATTATCCTGAAGAAAGGAATGGAAAGGTCTTTACTAGAATGGAAACCCATCAACAACAGACTGATAAGAGCAAGACTGAGAGGGAGGTTCACCAACACCACAATTATACAATGCTATGCACCAACAAACGACAGCGATGAAGAGATCAAGGACAAGTTCTATCAACAGGTACAAAAAGAAATGGAAACTACACCCAGGTACGATCTCATTATAGTAATGGGAGACCTAAATGCGAAAGTGGGAGCACACAATAATTATAACGAAAGAGTAATGGGGAAATGCGGCAGTGGAACAGCAAATGAGAATGGGGACAAATTAATAAGCTTCTGCAGTATTAACAACCTGGTCATTGGAAGAACACTTTTTCCACACAAGGAAGTGCACAAGTTAACATGGGAATCACCAAACGGACGAGACAGAAACCAGATAGATCACATAATGATCAATGGCAGATGGAGACATGCACTACAAGACGTGAAAGTAAGAAGAGGCGCAGATGTGGGAAGTGATCATCACCTAGTAGTAGCAAGACTGAAAGTGAAACTCAGAGCTGCTGGGCCAGTTGCAGTCAAACAGAAAAGATACAACATCACAAAACTGAAGGATCCCCTCACCAGAAAAGCTTTCATGGTCGACGTAAAGAGAAGATATGAGATTATCAAAAGCCAGGAAAGAACAGAGACCGATGTTGACCAGAGATTCAACACCATCTCAACAATATACAAGGAAAGCAGCAAGTCATGCTTGGGATTCCAGGAAAGAAAGAGCCAAGACTGGATAACACCAGATACGCTAAACACCATAGTGAAGAGAAAGGAAATGAAAAGAAAGAAAACAGAAGCTAAGTCTCCCAGGTTAAAGCAACTATATAGCGAACAGTACAGTCAGCTGGACAAGGAAGTTAAACGTCAAACCCGTGCTAACAAAAGGACATTTCTGGATGACCTTGCAAGACAGGCAGAAGAGGCAGCACTGAGAAATGAACAAAGTACTGTATACAAAATAACTAAAATCATCAGTGGAAAACGAGGTGCAAACAATATTACATTAGTAAGAGATAAGCACGGAAATCTCATCACGACAGTAGAGGGACAGGAAACAAGATGGGCATAGCATTTCAGAGAAACTCTGAATAAGGAACCACCAGAGACACAATTGAATGTTCCTGAGGCTGAAAATGATCTAGATGTTAATACAGACATCCCACGAAAAGAAGAAATCATCACAGCAATCAAAGGGTTTAAAGAATGGAAAAGCTCCTGGTCATGATAACTTAAATGCAGAGCTATTTAAGACAGACCCAGAGCTAGCAGCAGAACTATTAGAACTACTATTTGCACAAGTCTGGAAAACAGGGACAACACCAACAGAGTGGAGAAAAGGAATAATTGTCAAATTGCCCAAGAAGGGAGATCTTGCAGACTGCAATAATTGGAGAGGAATAACTCTTCTCTCAGTTCCCAGCAAAATACTAGGCAGGATAATTATACAGAGAATCTCAAAAGCAGTAGACCACAAACTGAGGAAAGAACAAGCAGGATTTAGAAAGAACAGAAGATGTGTAGATCATATATTTACTCTCAGGAACATTATAGAGCAGTGCTCAGAATGGCAAAGACAGCTGTACATTAATTTCGTTGATTTTGAAAAGGCTTTTGACAGTATACATAGGGACAGTTTATGGAAAATACTGAGGGCTTATGGAATTCCAAGCTGCATAGTGTCAATCATAAAAAGCCTTTATGCATCCTTTACGTGTAGCATTGGACAGAGCAACCTAATCTTTGAAGTGAAGACAGGAGTACGACAGGGATGCCCCTTATCAACCACTCTATTTTTAACAGTCATAGACTGGGTGATGCGCCAGACAACAGAGGGCAATCCAAGAAGAGGAATAAGATGGACTACATTTTCTACATTGGAAGATCTGGAATATGCAGATGACATTGCACTGCTAGCACATTCACATCAACACATCCAGGAAAAAATGGATAGACTAAATAAGTATAGCCAGCAGGTGGGCTTGAACATCAACCTAAAGAAGACAGAGGTCATGATGCTCAATGTGAGCAACCCTGAGCCCATATCAGTAAGGAATCAGCAACTGGAACAGACAGATGCCTTCACATACCTAGGATGCATAGTAACTCCAGACGGCAGAGCAAGCAAAGACATCAACAACAGAATGAACAAAGCAAGAACAGCCTTTTTTAGTCTAAACAACATCTGGAAGTCCTCTCAGTACAGCACAAGCACAAAATTATATCAGAGTTGTGTGCTTTCTGTGCTTCTCTATGGTGCGGAATGCTGGAGAGTTACAGAGAAGGAAATGTCGAAATTGTCCTCTTTTCACACAACATGCCTAAGAAAAAAATTCTCCGAATCTTTTGGTCGAATACCATCACCAACCAAGATCTGCTTACTCGGAGCAAGCAAGAGGACATGCACACCATCATAGCTGGCAGACGCTGGAGCTGGGTTGGCCATGTCCTCAGAAGAGACCCCGATGCCATCACAAGAACAGCTATGCTATGGACCCCTGAAGGAAAATGAAAGAGAGGCCGACCAAAAACAACGTGGCGGAGGACTGTGGAGGCTGAGATGCAAAGAATGAACCAGAGTTGGGGCACTGTACGAAGGATGGCCGCCGACCGAGCAAAGTGGAATCAATTTGTTGTTGCCCTACAAGACGCCACCAGGCGTAATGGCCACTGACTGCTTTGAAGGTCGGCGGCTAAGGTTCATAGAAGAAGAAGATGTGTATATGTGTATGTGACAAGCTGGTTTAGTGTTGATGTGTGTATATGTGTACAAAACAAGTTGTTTTAGCACTGATCATGTTTTTGTGAGCGTGAAAAGATGGTTTAACAGGTTAACTCACAGATATCTTTTTAGTGTCACCTGGCAGTGAGTCTCGTCATTATTTTGGATAGAGGCTACTTGTTTCCACTGACCAGTATTTTTCTTTATCTAGTTCCTACCCCATGTAGAAGAAACAATGGAGGCTGTAGTCATATCTGTCTCTTGTCTCCATCAGCCCAGGGATATGCCTGTGCATGTCCTACAGGTCTGCTTTTGGCTCATGATTTCAGGCAGTGTCAAACAGGTAACCAAGACATCACACTTTTGTCCCCATATTTCTTACCTTTATTTGTGAACTACAGGTGTGGGGTATTTTAAAAACCATTAAATTCTGGCATATTATTATTGTTTCATTCACGAGATGAATGGACAACACAGACATACAGTAGGAAGAACTAGGACTTGGAAAGTCAAGAACGGAAGAGAATGTAAATGGGCCAGGCTTGTAGCAAAGTTTTAAGGGCTCAGAAAACTGAAGAGACACAGTCAAGAACAGAAGAGAATGTAAATGGGCTGGTCTTGCTGCAAAGTTTTAAGGGCTCAGAAAACTGAAGAAGACAAAGGATAGCAGATAGTTTCTTCTTATTATTTGTTGCTCCTTCTGTTACAGAAGAAAAGTTTTCTTGGTCTTACCAAGTCTCTAACACATCATTCCTCTACAGCAGTTACTGCTATGGGACTACGTTGACCTTGGTCTTACCGTCTAGCAGAAAGTCAGAGCACACATTTTTATGTCAAATTGTTTTATTTTTTTAAATTGAAATTGCTATTTAAGTTTGTCACTTATTTAAGACATGACTTTAGAATTCCTGAATATTGATGGATGATTATGTTTATCACATAGTGCAGACTTAAGTGTGCTTCAGGTAATTGGTAGATTATTAAGTTTATCAAACACATGGAGAATTACTTGTGCTACAGGTAATTAGCAAGTGATCAAGTTTATCACATATTGCAGACATAAGTGTGTTTCAGGTAATTGGTAGGTGATCAAATTTATGAAACACATGGAAAATTACTTGTATTCCAAATGTTTACTAGATGATCAAGCTTGTGGAGAAATAATTGCACCCCTAGATAGTTGGTAGAAGGTCAAGTTTATCAAGCATGTGGAGAAATAGTTGCGCCCCTAGATAGTTGGTAGAAGGTCAAGTTTATCCAATCTTGGAGACACTTGTTGCTCCAGGTTCTTTGTAGATGATCAAGGCTGTTAAATACTGGAGATATACTTTTGCTACAGGTAATTGGTAGTTGACCAAGTTTATCAAATATTTATGATGTACTTGTGCTCTAGGTAATAGGTAAGTTATCACATTTATCAAATACTGGAAATGTACTTGAGCTACAAACAATTGGAAGATGATCACATTTATCAAACAATTGTAATTCAGGTAATAGATGATAAGGTCATTCCTTTGTCCTTAGTCCAAGTGAGAAGTACACTACCTATTTTTGGTCACCCTACAGTTATATCACCCCACCATTTTCTAAAAAAACCATGAGATTTCTACTTCACCCCACCATTTTCTAAAACACCACGAGATTTCTACATCACCCCACCATTTTCTAAAACACCATGAGATTTCTATATCACCCCACTATTTTCTAAAACAGCAAGAGATTTCTACATCACCCCACCATTTTCTGAAACACCACGAGATTTCTATATCACCCCACCATTTTCTAAAATGCCAAGAGATTTCTATATCACCCCACTATTTTCTAAAACGCCAAGAGATTTCTACATCACCCAACCATTTTCTGAAACACCATGAGATTTGTACATCACCCCACCATTTTCTAAAACACCAAGGGGATTTCTATATCACCCCACTATTTTCTAAAACACCAAAAGATTTCTATATCACCCCGCCATTTTCTAAAACACCAAGGGAATTTCTATAAATGTATATTAACTCATGCCAGGCCATCCTGACTTGCCTCATTTATTCAAGCTGCCTTTCCATGTTTTATTCGTGTCTCCAGTTCTCTTGTTTTGTTTCTGGGTTTCCCTCCATTTTTTGTCATTCAGAAACTACAAAACAACGAAGGCTCTACAATGCTATCAGCTGGTTTCCCCAATAAAGTTTTGATCTTTGCATCAATTCCCCATTAGTGGCTCTGTCCATACCAATATATTTTTTGCATGCACTCATTTATATTGGAGCCACCACTCCAAACCTAGCATTACATGAGCAGATATGGTAACTAACACAGAATGCTTAGAAGAGCTAAAACATAAAGCAATATAATAACAAACAGAAGGAGGAGACAGCGTTCACTGGACATGTGATAAGAAGAGGAGTTCTTGAGAACATCATGACCCAGGGGAAAATATAGGGATCAGGAGCAGATGAACACAGAAAGAAAAGATATTGAAAAACTTGACTCTATGAAAAGTGATCAGCAACTAAACTGATAGAGAGCATAACAAACTGAAATCTGTGGATGATACATGATCACTTATGCCTCAAGGCATGACATCTGAAAGCTTGAACCATTTATGAAAGTCTGTAACTATAAAGAAAGAATGGCCATTATTAAAATTTTGGGTAGAAGGAGGTTTTAGTAGACAGGAAGCTGCCATGTTGCCAGACTGTCTACCCATTTTTAAGCTACAGCTAGCCTTAAACTAACTGCAACCCCATTTTGGGGGGTCAGAGTGGCTTAAAGGTATGGCATCCACCTCTAATTCTAACGATACCGGGTTCGGTTCCCAGTACAGAGAATATATTTGATGAACATTTTCTCAGAACCAATAGGTCCTAATGATGTCATACTTCGCCCTGATCTCCTGGGTAGTGAGATCAGATGCCTAGCTTCTCGGAAAATGGCAATGAAAATGATCCTTCAATCAAACCAAACCACAGTTTGTCAGACACCAAGAAAAATATGATTACTTAAGTTTTTTTTTTTTTTTTTTTTTTTTACATACACATTTAATGTTTTAAATTAACTTGTAGGTGTTTTGGAATAAATGGTTAGAACAGTCGTCGTTGCAAGTAAGCAAATGGGGGGAGAGAGTTGATTACATAATCTGCAGTTATAAACACCATACATAATAATTATGACCCATCAGGTGTTGAGCAGAATATTTTTGTCCATTAACTTTAACAAATAATCAGTTGGTAGATTATCAGGTGTGTCATGGAGAAGTACTGATATGTCCAGATAGTTAACATCAAGTTTATCAGAATGGAGAAGTACTGATATGTCCAGATAGTTAACATCAAGTTTATCTGAATGGAGAAGTGCTGATATGTCCAGATAGTTAACATCAAGTTTATCTGAATGAAGAAGTGCTGATGTGTCCAGATAGTTAACATCAAGTTTATCAGAATGGAGAAGTACTGATATGTCCAGATAGTTAACATCAAGTTTATCTGAATGGAGAAGTGCTGATATGTCCAGATAGTTGACATCACGTTTATCTGAATGGAGAAGTGCTGAGATGCTCAGATAGTTGATATCAAGTTTATCAGAACGGAGAAGTGCTGATATGTCCAGATAGTTGATATCAAGTTTATCAGAACAGAGAAGTGCTGATATGTCCAGATAGTTGATATCACGTTTATCAGAACAGAGAAGTGCTGATATGTCCAGACAGTTGATATCACGTTTATCTGAGTGGAGAAGTGCTGAGATGTCCAGACAGTTGATATCAAGTTTATCAGAATGGAGAAGTGCTGATATGTCCAGATAGTTGATATCACATTTATCAGAATGGATAAGCTATTCAAATTGGTTGTAGATGATCACATTTATCAAAGATGTGGAGAAGCGAATGTGATAGAGAAATGAAAAGGAAGGCATGGAAATGACTGAAAAAGATTGTTCAGGACAAAAAGTTTGGATCATCTTCAGGTTGAACATCTTTGATCCATGGGAAGCTCAAGATAAAGATGAATCAGCTTGAATCAGATGTGAAATTCTGGGAACTGTCACATTTTAAAATGGTAGTTGTTTGGTGACACTGATCAAGAAATAATTTGAATGATCTATTTTCAGAAATGAGAAACTTTCTTATCTTCACACGAAGACAAGACATTCGGAAGATCTCACTTGAGGGTGAATATTTCATCGATGTGGTGATACCAGTGGGTGACCTAAAAAATGCCATTGCTGTGGATGTAGATGTTCTTGAAGGTATCCACGACTATTTTCTTGTCAGTTCTCTAGCCTTTGTTCATACATATTTTGTTATGTTTATGTTCTCTAGCCTTTGTTAATACATCTTTTCTTATGTTTGTGTTCTCTAGCCTTTGTGAACACACATACATTTTGTTATACATGCATACCTGTCAACCTCCTGAGACAAAAATCTGTACTCCGAACCAAAAAAATCCTTACAAACACCCAAAAACCCTTACGCAAAAAATATATTAATAAATTATACACAATACAGTTTTAAAACGAGAAATGACATATACAAATCTATTAGCATTTGAATTAGTGTGATATAAAACATGCTAATAGTCTCATGCTGTTCTTTACATATAAAAAAACTTAGTGATCGTGAGGTACTAGTACTATATTCTTTCGATGTACAGTGTTTTGTATTATAATCAAAAATCCAGACCTAAAGGTCTTTTATATTTGGAAATGCGCACTAATATAACCAGCTAGGTTGAACGGGACGCGCCTTGTCAAAACGAGGCAAAATTTTATTTTTTTTTTTTTAAAAATATTGTAATCAACACATGTACTTTTAGCACTTTGCAGAATTGTATTTGTGGGCTTAAAGCCTGCACAGCATGTATCAATGTTAATCTTACACTGTAAAAACGAAGTGAGTCTGTCTGCATTCATGGACCTCCTGCAGTCTGTGTGGATTGTTTTTAATTGAAAAATAAAGCAGCGAAGTTTATGCAAACAAACTTTTTCTCTAGTTATGTAGGGCCGACACAGAATATTATGACATTAATTTATTGGAAATATTTAAATGATCAAAATATAACTGGAAAGATTAAGAGAACAAAAAAAAGAAATACAATGAAGCAAAGCAAACAGCTAACAGCAAAAAAAAAAAAAATTTCCAAATTATGAACAGAATATCAAATCTAGGAAGAAAAAAACGTACCACCAAAAATTTACAAAATATTATTTAAGAGTTGGTAGCCTAGACCAGTGATAATAGATTGCCACTTTATTAAAAAATAAAGCAGCGAATCTCAACTGCTAGAATAAAGCCTACTCAACGCAAATAAACTTTTTTTTTTCTACTTTTGTAGGACCTACACAGAATTTTATGATATTAATTTATTGGAAATATTTAAATGGTCAAAATATAACTGGATAGATTAACCTTTAGCACGCTGCATAAAAATTCAGAAAACTTGCCCAACCACTGCATTCTTTTTCACAACCCCCCATTTTTATAGTGGGTGACTTGTAAATTCTATAGTTTTTTGGTCAATTGCTCTAATTTTTAGACTGTATAGAAATGAATGAATGATGAATCTGATGATATAAAATTTGTTTGTGTACATGTTAGATGTGATAGGAAGAAAGGAAAGGAAAGATGAAAACAACGAAAAAAAAATTAAAAAAATAAAAAAAAAATTTTTTTTTAATTTTAAAATTTAAAAAAAATGACCAACAAACGAAGAGTCCATATCCCTTGCATCTCAATGAAAGTCATTTGACCAATACAAATGAAATAACGATCTTTTCGTTACACCCATCATCAGTAGCAAAGCAACAAACTCCCTAGCCAGCAGTGACATTCGGCCGTAAATTAAACCTTTCCGATATTCCTAATCCTAACCCCGAAAATTGTACATACTAGAAATGCCATTTTACTTTCGTTTCCATCTCAGCCATCAAACATATTCTGAGAACCGATATCAGCGCTTATAAAGACAAAAATCTCATCCCCACCGCATGGCGTCAGAATCCAATAAAATTAGAGCGAATATGGCCGCGTGTTGATGCCGATTCATTTCGATTTTAAAAATTTACAAAAAATAAACGCGGATACACCCATCACTTTTTTAAGATCGGAAACGGAAGCTAACTCTCTTGCAAATAACATTACAACTTAACATCCGGGGCTGAAATCACGTGTACACAAGTCCTCATGCTAGAAACGGTGATATCCGTAAGGCGCATTATTGCGCCTCCAGCATGGAGAACATAGGTTACGTTCGGCGCAACGCTGCGTCCGCAGCGTGCTAAAGGTTAAGAGAACGACAAAAATAAAATACAACGAAGCAAAGCAAACAGCTAACAGCAACAAATAAAAAAGTAACCAAATTATGAACAGAATATCAAATCTAGGAAGAAAAACATACTACCAAAAATTTACAAAATTATTATTTAAAAGTTGGTGGCCTAGACCAGTGATAATAGATCGCCACTTTATTAAAAAATAAAGCTGCGAATCTCGAGCGGTGGAATAAAGTAGGCCTACTCAACGCAAACAAACTTTTTTTTTCTAGTTATGTAGGGTCTACACAGAATATTATGACAATTTATCGGAAATATATTGAAGGGCAAGATATACTGGAAAGATTAAGACAGCGATTAAAACAAAGCAAAACAACAGCAATATTTAACCAAGTTATAAGTACTTAGCTTTTTTTTAAACAAAATGGCGTCGAGGTGTGGTGGCAAGCGTGGTTGATAACAGGTAACTTTAAAAATATGTCATGTCACGCTGAAAACTGAAAGTGTTTGAGTCCGAATTCAAAGTTTTTGCCGAATTGTTGGGTATAAAAGGATTTGATTGGTTGCTGGGAGAGACCTCAGTTTAAAAACAGGCGCCGAGATTCCCGGAAATAAAAATAAAAAAATTGGTTATAAAAAAAACCTGGGCTAGAAAATATATTCTGATTTAAAATTTAGAAAAACTTGGGTTGGAAAATATGTTTAGAATTTCTTTCTTATTAATAAAAAAAAATTTTTGATTTTTTTTTTTAAATTTTTGGGGAGTGGGAGAAAAATCCATACAACGAGTCTGTACAGCCGTACACTGCTAAAAGTATCAAAAATGCATACATTGTATGAAAAATTTGTACAGGTTGACAGGTATGTGTATGTATTCTCTAGCCTTTGTGAACACACATTTTGTTATGTTTGTGTTCTCTAGCCTTTGTGAACACACATACATTTTGTTATGTTTGTGCTCTCTAGCCTTTGTGAACATACATTTTGTTATGTTTGTGTACTCTATCCTTTGTGAACACACATACATTTTGTTATGTTTGTGTTCTCTAGCTTTTGTGAACACACATACATTTTGTTATGTTTGTGTTCTCTAGCCTTTATGAACACACATATATTTTGTTATATTTGTGTTCTCTAGCCTTTGTGAATACACATACATTTTGTTATGTTTGTGTTCTCTAGCCTTTGTTAATACACATTTTGTTATGTATGTGTTCTCTAGTCTTTGTGTTCTCTAGATTACTGGAATTTGGCATCAACCGTAAGACCTGCAGAGATGGACGTATGAGAGGATGCATCTTGGAGAAACACACCTACAGTGTGTGGACTTGTGCATAATATCTAATCAGCAGTATTGAGAGTTTGAGGAATGAGCATTAATATTAAAATGAGAATACAGAAGACAAAAAGAGCTTTCACTGAATTAATAATAAATATGTGAAAATAAAAGGAGATCAAGTGTAACGCAGAAATAACATTTGTCTCTTCAGCTATTCAGGACAGTCCTATCATATGGCTGTGAAACATGGGCAACAAAAAATTGGACAACCAAGAATTTAGACTCATAAATGGGTAATTACACAAAATAGAAGGATTGAAATGGTATACCAGGATTACTAGTATAAAACTGATAACAAAAACCAGACAAATAACAGTGGAACAGGAGGTAAGGAAAAGTTACTGGCCAAGGATAGGACACACAATACCAAAAAAACTGGCTAATAAAATTAAGAGGCTGTCAGTCATTCTAGAGTCCCCAAGCTGAAAGACATAGAACAAGGTGTATCAGTGACTCAACAATAAACTGCTGTGTCCTTCTGTTTGTTTTACCTTGAGATATGCCAGTTTGGTCCTTATGTCAGTTGTTTCACGTTTGTTATATTTTATTTGACATATTTTAAAACGTATGGCCTATCCAGAGCCACTGTTTTGTCCTCACCTCTTGTTTGACTTCTACTTGTCTGGTTTATTTTATGTGAACATAAATTATTATTTCTGTATTGCATGATCTCTTTTTATTTCTAAATTTGTTACAATGCAGTGAAAGCCCATCTTGCTTTCTATATCCTTATTTTTAGTCCATTGTCTATACTTCCACCCTTTTTAAGTTGCTGCCTAGGTATGTATGGAGCTCACATCTGGTTAAGTGGGCTCATCCACTTGTCATTTGACTATCATAAGTTGCTTTTATTCTCATGGTTTTTTTTTTCATCTTCTCTGTGCTGGTAGTTTTGTTTTGCATTTGGTTTCAGCTGTAGGATTTTAAAAAAACAGCTGGCTCTTGAGTTGATGAAAATTTTAAAATGAAAAAGCCATGCAAAAATATGTTTACCTTTATATTTGATATGTAAGCATGTTTTAGATTACCTTGACATTTGGTTAGGTGAACATGTGTTGTTGTTTTATGTGGCACAGGCAAGATGTACTGGACAGATACTGTGTTAGACAGCATCTCTAGGGCAAACCTCAATGGCTCAAATGTCCAGAAAGTGGTGGAGCATGGAATCCATACAGCTGATGGACTAGCTGTGGACTCTGTAGGGAGGAAGATCTATTGGACAGATGTTGGTCACCACAGTATTCAGGTCAGACTCATCTTTGTCCCTTTTGTTTGTAGTGAAGAATATAGAGAGATCATGTTTGTATGTAGCTAGGGAAGTAGAGATGTCATGTTTGTATGTAGCTAAGGAAGTAGAGAGATCATATTTGTATGTAGCTTGGGAAATAGAGATGTCATGTTTGTATGTAGCTAGGGAAGTAGAGATGTCATGTTTGTATGTAGCTAAGGAAGTAGAGAGATCATATTTGTATGTAGCTAGGGAAGTAGAGAGATCATATTTGTATGTAGCTAGGGAAGTAGAGAGATCATGTTTGTATGTAGCTAGGGAAGTAGAGAGATCATGTTTGTATGTAGCTAGGGAAATAGAGAAATCATGTTTGATGAAGCTAGGGAAGTAGAGAGATCATCTTTTATATGCAATCTTTCCTATATAGGTTATGTTTATGTGAAGCCAAGGATATAGAGAAGTCGTGATTTCTGTGACCATGGATATAGCGAGGTCATCATTTCTGTGGCCAAAGATATAGAGAGGTCATCATTTCTGTAACCAAGGATATAGAGAGATCATCATTTCTATGGCCAAGGATATAGAGAGTTCATCATTTCTGTGACCAAGGATATAGAGAGATCATCATTTCTGTGACCAAGGATATAGAGAGGTCATCATTTCTGTGGCCAAGGATATAGAGAGATCATCATTTCTGTGACCATGGATATAGCGAGGTCATCATTTCTGTGGCCAAAGATATAGAGAGGTCATCATTTCTGTGACCAAGGATATAGAGAGATCATCATTTCTATGGCCAAGGATATAGAGAGTTCATCATTTCTGTGACCAAGGATATAGAGAGATCATCATTTCTGTGACCAAGGATATAGAGAGGTCATCATTTCTGTGGCCAAGGATATAGAGAGATCATCATTTCTGTGACCAAGGATATAGAGAAGTCATCATTTCTGTGGCCAAGGATATAGAGAGGCCGTGATTTCTGTGGCCAAGGAAATGGAGAGATCATCATTTCTGTGGCCAAGGATATAGAGAGATCATCATTTCTGTGGCCAAGAATATAGAGAGGTGATTTCTGTGGCCAAGGATATAGAGAGATCATCATTTCTGTGGCCAAGGATATAGAGAGGTGATTTCTGTGGCCAAGGATATAGAGAGATCATCATTTCTGTGGCCAAGGATATAGAGAGGTGATTTCTGTGGCCAAGGATATAGAGAGATCATCATTTCTGTGGCCAAGGATATAGAGACGTCATGATTTCTGTGGCCAACTAATAGAGAGATCATCATTTCTGTGACCAAGGATATAGAGAGGTAATTTCTGTGGCCAAGGATATAGAGAGATCATCATTTCTGTGGCCAAGGATATAGAGAGGTCATGATTTCTGTGGCCAACTAACAGAGAGATCATCATTTCTGTGGCCAAGGATATAGAGACGTCATGATTTCTGTGGCCAACTAATAGAGAGATCATCATTTCTGTGGCCAAGGATATAGAGAGGTGATTTCTGTGGCCAAGGATATAGAGAGATCATCTTTTCTGTGGCCAAGGATATAGAGAGGTCATGATTTCTGTGGCCAACTAATAGAGAGATCATCATTTCTGTGACCAAGGATATAGAGAGTTCATCATTACTGTGACCAAGGATATAGAGAGTTCATCATTACTGTGGCCAAGGATATAGAGAGATCATCATTTCTGTGACCAAGGACATAGAGAGGTCATCACTTCTGTGGCCAAGAATTTAGAGAGTTCATCATTTATGTGGCCAAGGATAAAGAGAGGTCATCATTTATGATGCGTTTTTGTATGTGTGAAATTGTTTTTGTGCACATGTAAACATTCTCCTGTGGGGGCAAGCGTTTCCCTCCTCAAGAGTGCTGGCGGTCGCTGTCTCGAGAGACTGCACGTGGTGATCCTGGTACGACCGGGCCTCCCAGTTCATTGGTTAGCGAGGCAGTAGTTTAGCTCCTGTGTCCGTAAATCGCAGCCACCCTGGTCATGATGTTAGCAAGCCTCCGTATCGTGGCTCGACAACAGTCTCGAAAACGGCCCCGCTCTCGCAATGAGTCGTGGGCCGGCAGTCAGTAAGCTGGTGTCGCTTTCGGCCCGTCCTGTCCGACTAGGGGAACGTCTCGTCGGCAAGCGGCCAGTGGTTCTCGCAAGAATAAATTTTGCCGGGGCCGCCAGGATCCGCTCAGCACAGAGCGCTGTCTCCCTCCCCGCGCGAGCGACGAAATGCTCTGTTCAGACAGTTATCTGGTTGATCCTGCCAGTAGTCATATGCTTGTCTCAAAGATTAAGCCATGCATGTCTAAGTTCATGCAGAGTTCTTCACGAAGGACAGCTTACAGAACCGTTTGGGATAAGAACAGGAGTGCGACAGGGATGCCTCTTGTCTCCATTTCTTTTCTTGCTGGCAATAGATTGGGTTATGAGATCATCGACAACTCACAACAGAAATGGAATCCAGTGGACTCTGACTAAGCAGTTGGATGATCTGGATTTTGCTGATGACTTGGCTCTTCTGTCCCATAACCGTAATCAGATGCAGGACAAATTGAAAACACTCGATGAGAGGTCACAGCAATTGGGTCTGAAAATACACAGGGAAAAGACAAAAATAATGAGAATAAATGCAGGTAATGATAACAGGGTTGAACTTGAAGAAACACCAATTCAAGATGTAGAATCATACACATATCTTGGCAGTAATATAGACAAAGTTGGAGGGACAGACAGCGATATCAAAATAAGAATACAAAAGGCAAGAGGAGCTTTCATTGCATTGGGAAATATATGGAGATCAAGAGAAATCGGATCCAACATGAAAATAAGAATCTTCAACTCAAATGTGAAATCAGTCCTACTGTATGGCTCTGAGACATGGAGAACAACAAAGACAACAACCAAAAAGCTACAGACTTTCATAAATGGGTGCTTGCGTAGAATAGAGGGATTAAAATAGTATGACAAGGTTACCAACGTGGAACTGATGACAAGAACTAGACAAGTGCCAGTGGAACAAGAGACGAGAAGAAGATGATGGCGATGGATAGGACACACACTGAGGAAACCTGTTGATAGCATTACAAGGCAGTCCTTGTTCTGGAACCCCCAGGGCAAGAGAGGCAGAGGAAGACCAAGAAGTACATGGAGAAGAGAGTTGGAAACAGAGGTGAAAATGATGAAGAGAACATGGAAAGAACTTGAGATGATGGCACAGGACAGGAGGACTTGGCATGTGTTTGTTGAAGGCCTATGCTCCTTTGGGAGTGGAGGGTTATGAATGAATGTCTAAGTTCACACTGTCTCACGGTGAAACCGCAAATGGCTCATTAAATCAGTCGAGGTTCCTTAGATGACACGATCCTACTTGGATAACTGTGGCAATTCTAGAGCTAACACATGCTTACCACCGAGGGCAAGTTCTGTATCCTACTAGTGACTAGGCGGTTGCTACTGGTGTCAGACTGTATCGGCTAGTCCATTCCTCTGATATCCAGGCCGGGTCATGCTGCATGGGCAACAGCTTGATCTACAATTGCCCAACCTCGTGCCACCGAAAGTTATTTCGGGAGGTATGCTCCTTTGGTCAGAAATGACTGGTAGGGAAGATATAAACATTCTCCTCTTAAGCCATTGTTTTTGTCCATAGTAATGGCAACAGTTACTTGATGTGTGAAATTTGTGTTTGTCCATAGTAATGGTTACAGTTAATTAATATGAGACAAACATAAAGGTATGTTATCAGGCACTCGTAGGAAATAAAGAAGTAGAACACCAGACAACAGAAAAACAACAGACATGAGTGGCTTACCCAGGATTCGAACCCTGGACCTTCTGTGCGACAACCCCGCCTAGCTATGCAAGCGAATCACACTATCCTCCCTGCCATCTACGTATCACCAAAAATGATGCTTCTATGACAGGTCATTAGTGCGAACCGCAAGACATAACACAGGAAGTTTACCATGGGCAGTTCAGCCTATTAATGACGCAATCACTTCCGTTGTTCCCCTATTATACAGTATAGGCCAGTCCACACAAGACAAAGACCTTAAAATACTGTGTCCAGTAAATGATAGTAGACTTAGAACAGTAAGAACAGGACAGAGGGTAGGTTTGGTATTGTATAAATTTTTATAACACATAAGGAAGGGAAACCCGAGGCCTGTAAACAGTAAATTAATATGAGACAAACATAAAGGTATGTTATCAGTCACTCGTAGGAAATAAAGAAGTAGAACACTAGACAACAGAAAAACAACAGATATGAGTGGCTTACCCAGGATTCGAACCCTGGACCTTCCATGCGACAACCCCACCTAGCTTGGTTGTAACCTATAATGTAACCTATAACTGTAACCTATAATGGTTACAGTTACTTGATGTGTAAAAGTTGTTTTTGTCCATAGTAATGCTAACAATTACTTGATGTATGAAAGTTGTTTTTGTCCATAGTAATGGTTACAGTTACTTGATGTGTGAAAGTTGTTTTTTTCCATAGTATTGGCAACAATTTCGCATTCCGCACCATAGACAAGCACAGAAAGCACACAGCTCTGATATAATCTTAATTTTGTGCTTAGAGGACTTCCAGATGTTGTTTAGACTATAAAAGGCTGTTCTTGCTTTGTTCATTCTGTTGTTGATGTCTTTGCTTGCTCCACCGTCTGGTGTTACTATGCATCCTAGGTATGTGAAGGTGTCTATCTGTTCCAGTTGCTGATTTCTTACTGATATGGGGTCAGGGTTGCTCACATTGAGCGTCATGACCTCTGACTTCTTTAGATTGATGTTCAAGCTCACCTGCTGGCTATACTTATTAAGTCTATCCGTTTTTTCCTGGATGTGTTGATGTGAATGTGCTAGTAGTGCAATGTCATCTGCATATTCCAGATCTTCTAATGTAGAAAATCCATTCTAAAATACTAGTATATTATTCAAGTGAGAGGGCCTGGCTAAAATTCTAGTGCATGGAACCCTTTCAGCCTTTCTTGGATTTATCTCCCCTGTCCTCCCTGTCTGTCAGTCTCTTCCTTTTATTCTCTTACTGATGACATAGATAATAACTTTATTAAAGATAATAACAACTTTATTAAAGATAATAACAACTTTATTAAAGATAATTACAACTTTATTAAAGATAATTACAACATTATTAAAGATGATTACAACTTTATTAAAGATAATTACAACTTTATTAAAGATAATAACAACTTTATTAAAGATAATAATGACTTTATTAAAGATAACTTCAACTTTATTAAAGATAATAACAACTTTATTAAAGATAATTATAACTGTATTTAAAATAATTACAAATTTATTTCAAATAATTACAACTTTATTCAAAATAATAACTTTATTAAAGATAATTTGTATTTAAAATAATTACAAATTTGTTTCAAATAATTACAACTTTATTCAAAATAATAACAACTTTATTAAAGATAATTATAACTGTATTTAAAATAATTACAAATTTATTTCAAATAATTACAACTGTATTCAAAATAATAACAACTTTATTAAAGATAATTATAACTATTTAAAATAATTACAAATTTATTTCAAATAATTACAACTTTATTAAAGATAATTACAACTTTATTAAAGATAATTATAACTGTATTTAAAATAATTACAAATTTATTTCAAATAATTACAACTTTATTAAAGATAATTACAACTTTATTAAAGATAATTATAACAGTATTTCAAATAATTACAAATTTATTTCAAATAATTACAATTTACTTAAAATAAATACAACTTTATTAAGCAGTAATTGTTGCAGAGCATTTGAAGTCAAACCAGCACAAAAATTAAAATTGGGATTAGTCTATATTCGAATAATTTATATTTCCCTGAATCTAAATCTGTGTAAATTATTTGTCAGAACACATTCTAAGTAGGTATATTTTGATTTTGTAAATAGTATTTTCTTTTCCTTTTTAAAAAATCTAGATTTTCTCACAAACTTGTTTTATGTTACTAATGTTCTTACACATTTTTTAGTCAATCAATATGAGATCTGGCACAAATACTTTCCAAAGGATAATAAAAACTCAGATCCAATTTTTGATATCTTATCAAAATTTTGATTTATTGCAAATAAAGTTGTAAAGTTTTGAAAAAATTTGGTTACTATTTTCAGATACAAACGTTAAAGTTCTGTATTTCAAAATCTACATAAGTTATCAAAAATCCAATCTGAAAAAAGTTTTAAAATATAATGATAAACATTCTGTTTAAATTTGGTATTGATAGATTAATAAATAAAAAAGCCTTAGCAAATTGAAATAGAACAATAGAATCCAATATTGCCACCGTTTCCGTGGCAACCAATAATGCAATACCTTCGAACTCTTCATTGTGCGTATCTATGATTGATGTAGGTTAAGTCTATGATTGATGTAGGTTAAGTCTGTGATTGATGTAGGTTAAGTCTGTGATTGATGTAGGTTAAGTCTGTGATTGATGTAGGTTAAGTCTATGATTGATGTAGGTTAAGTCTATGATTGATGTAGGTTAAGTCTATGATTGATGTAGGTTAAGTCTATGATTGATGTAGGTTAAGTCTATGATTGATGTAGGTTAAGTCTATGATTGATGTAGGTTAAGTCTATGATTGATGTAGGTTAAGTCTGTGATTGATGTAGGTTAAGTCTGTGATTGATGTAGGTTAAGTCTGTGATTGATGTAGGTTAAGTCTGTGATTGATGTAGGTTAAGTCTATGATTGATGTAGGTTAAGTCTATGATTGATGTAGGTTAAGTCTATGATTGATGAAGGTTAAGTCTATGATTGATGTAGGTTAAGTCTATGATTAATGTAGGTTAAGTCATTAAAATCCTGTGATGAATAATGAAAATAGCATTTCTGTCTAGCTCCTGCACTGAAAATAAATACACCTGTATGCAGTACCATGTAAAAATCAGGCCAGATAATGATACCTGTCCCTCCTGGTATTGACAGGTTGCCAGTTTGGATGGTAGTATGAGAACTGTTCTGATTTATCAAGACCTGGACAAGCCTAGAGCAATAGCCTTGCATTATGACAAAGGGTAAGAAAACATTCTCATGTTAGCCGGTGTTAGAGCTCAGTGACAAAGGGTAAGAAAACATTCTAATGTTGCCTAGTTTTACTTAGTTCAGTGACAAAGGGTAAGAAAACATTCTCATGTTAGCCAGTGTTAGAGCTCAGTGACAAAGGGTAAGAAAACATTCTAATGTTGCCTAGTTTTACTTAGTTCAGTGACAAAGGGTAAGAAAACATTCTCATGTTAGCCAGTGTTAGAGCACAGTGACAAAGGGTAAGAAAACATTCTCTTGTTATCTAGTGTTAGTTAGTTTAGTGACAAAGGGTAAGAAAACATTCTAATGTTGCCTAGTTTTACTTAGTTCAGTGACAAAGGGTAAGAAAACATTCTCATGTTAGCCAGTGTTAGAGCTCAGTGACAAAGGGTAAGAAAACATTCTCTTGTTATCTAGTGTTACTTAGTTCAGTGACAAAGGGTAAGAAAAGATTCTCTTGTTATCTAGTGTTAGTTAGTTCAGTGACAAAGGGTAAGAAAACATTCTCTTGTTATCTAGTGTTACTTAGTTCAGTGACAAAGGGTAAGAAAACATTCTCTTGTTATCTAGTGTTACTTAGGTCAGTAACAAAGGGTAAGAAAATATTCTAATATTATCTAGTGTTACTTAGTTAGGGACAAAGGGCAAGATAACATTCTAATGTTATTTAGTGTTACTTAGGTCAGTGACAAAAGACAAGAAAACACTCTAATGTTATCTGGTGTTACTTAGTTCAGTGACAAAGGGTAAGAAAACATTCTCATGTTAGCCAGTGTTAGAGCTCAGTGACAAAGGGTAAGAAAACATTCTAATGTTGCCTAGTTTTACTTAGTTCAGTGACAAAGGGTAAGAAAACATTCTCTTGTTAGCCAGTGTTAGAGCACAGTGACAAAGGGTAAGAAAACATTCTCTTGTTATCTAGTGTTACTTAGTTCAGTGACAAAGGGTAAGAAAAGATTCTCTTGTTATCTAGTGTTAGTTAGTTCAGTGACAAAGGGTAAGAAAACATTCTCTTGTTATCTAGTGTTACTTAGTTCAGTGACAAAGGGTAAGAAAACATTCTCTTGTTATCTAGTGTTACTTAGGTCAGTAACAAAGGGTAAGAAAATATTCTAATATTATCTAGTGTTACTTAGTTCAGTGACAAAGGGCAAGAAAACATTATAATGTTATCTAGTGTTACTTAGGTCAGTGACAAAGGGCAAGAAAACATTCTAATGTTATCTAGTGTTACTTAGGTCAGTGACAAAAGGCAAGAAAACATTATAATGTTATCTAGTGTTACTTAGTTCACTGACAAAGGGCAGGAAAACATTCTCATATTAGCCTGTGTTACAGTTCAGTGACAAAGGGCAAGAAAATATTCTCATGTTAGCCAGCGTTACTTAGTTTAGTGACAAAGGGTAAGAAAACATTCTCTTGTTAGCAAGTGTTACTTAGTTCAGCTTCTTCTTCTCCTTTGCCTTTCAGCCCCCGACTGAGCATAGGTCCTCAGTTCATGCAAACCTTCTTGTCTTGTCTCAACACTTTATGTACCTGTCATGTCAGGCTAAGCTTTGCTGCTTTTAAAATGGTAGGGAATTAGATAGTTAAATTGGTATTACAGCAGTGTTAACATGTTTCCTGTATGTAACAGATTACAGTGTTCAGTTAACAAATAAATGAAGGCATATTTTGATTATAACACTTTCTTGGAAATTGTAATAGACATGTTAATTTTTCTGTTGTTACATGCTTTTATTTCACTTCACTTTTATGTCACTTTCATGTCACTTTCAAATCTTGCAATCGATTTTTCAATCACTTCCAGATGAGCAATAGCTCTGAAACTTGGCATAGTTGTGTATTTCCGATGACAATACAATAATCAGTCAATTATTTAATAATTTAATATTGTAATTATGACATTATGAGTAATTAAAGTTTTTTGTAAATAAATGTAAACAAATCAGGGGCCATAATCAAGTTAATTAAAAATTCAAAAGTATGTGGTGTGCTTTATTTTTTTTCTATGCGTAAAACAGGGCAGTACTCAAACAAGTGTCTAGCTAAATCAAGGGAAACAATCCAAATTATAAAATTATGAATCAAGGGAAAGTCGAGTTCGATCTCTAGATGGCCTTCAAATTGAAGAAATTGATTGCACCAAATTAACAGGCACAAAGCCATGTAATATTGACGCTCTAAATGAAATGGATCGCTTAAGAAATTTTAGACCAGATTTACAATGTAAAAATATTGTTTATGTTTTAGTTTGTCATAATTTTTCTAACACTAAAAAGAAGAAAATTTTAAATTTAAAAAAAAATTTTTAAACATGCTTTTAATGCACTAAAAACTCAAAAATAATTTTTCAAGGAATTTATAGCTTGCAGTAAAAAAATTAAACATCAAATTGACAAAAAGCGTGGGGGCTGATTCTGCGTGAAATTAACTTTTGTTTTATACTTCATTAGACACTTATAGATAAAATATATGATAAGCACCTTTATGTGTGTAATATTTATTAATTGACCTTTTACAGGCCTCAGGTTTCCCATCTTTATTTGTTTTAAAAAAAAGTTCTCATAACAAGCAGAAGAGAAAAGAAAATGCTGAAAGGAACACCAGGAAAAAAAAAACTGAAGGGCTGTCACGGACACATTCCCATTGTCAGTTATAACTGAGGGCTGTGTGACGAGAGTACTGAGATTCTGTCTTTCAAATGGCCCATGTCTTTTTCTCCTTGCAATTTGTTCAATATATTTTTGGAGGGAGTACAGGAAATCCTTCTCCATGTTTCTTCTCCTTCTATTATTTACGTTTTTTTCAAGATGAGATCACGAGGGAGTTTGATCTCATCTGCTTTATGGTTCTTCTTTATGTGTTTAGAATGGGGGTGTAGGGAATTAGAAAGTATTATTCTAGATTGAGATTATAGAGGCTGGATCAGGATTTGCACCAGTGTCTTTTTTTAAAGATATTGCGTGGCCATATACGCATTTTTCGGGAGTTAAATTATTTGCGGCCATTTTTGCTTCATTTCCGCAGTATAGGGCTAGGACCAATTCCCGGTTCTTTGTCTAGCGGGGACTGGTTGCATCAGAAAGATCTAAGGTTCTGATTGGCGGAGAGCTAACTGCAGTTGAAATGCAGAGCGCCCATTGGCTTTAGAACCACGCCGCGCATATGACGTCATGAAGTCGGCGCGTGGGGGCTTGAGAATAAATACGCCCGAACTTCATAAGTTCGGTCTCTAAAAATTAATTGCCAAGGCCGGGTTGCCAGAGTCAAGTCGATTGCCTTCAGTAGGACATTCGAGATTTGGTAAGCATGAATTTTTGCGTGAGGACTTTATTTAATTTTTCTAGTCCTAGCCGATCATTTAAGTTTCTTGGGAAGTTTTAGTTTAATTTAATTCTTAACTCCAGAGCCATCAATACGATCTTAGTGATAGACTTGAAAATTTATAGGTCCATTTAATTCCTTGTTGAAAGAATAGCGGCATGGTTTAAAAGTTGAGATATCACCGCTTTGTATTATTGCAAAGTCGGTCGGGAGAGAAACTCGCATCTGCGAATCATATGTATTTACAGAATAGTCGGGAGCGTGTGTAATGTGTATTTTCATTTGTGATTTTAGTGAGAGTATTGATGCTCGCTATTTATATAGTTACGCATATATCTGTGGACGGAAGTGATAGAGGTATTAATTGAAGCACGTGAGCGCGTGGTTACGGTATCTTTATTGATACGATGTTCAGAGGGACGAGGGGGAGAGAAGCACGTGGTCATAAAATTGTAACCACGTGTTTGTAACTACTGAGATTTAATTGATAACCATTATGTATAACTTTTGACGGCATGTAGATGCTAGCGTAAACAGGGTTATAGGTTATTGATTGTGCTTTGTTATTCTGTGTATTCAGAAGATGGAGATGAAATTTATTTATGTTAAGGGAATAATATTTTATTTCAATTTTGAGGTGATTAATCATACTGACGGGAATTTTAGGAATTCCTAGAGAGGACTAGTTTTAATTTTTATTAATCATTACGGCATTAGTGTCAGCGTAAGAAGTAGGCCACAGTACGTCTGCCCAGACGGGCCATTGAAAATATTGTTGTTGCTCGGAGTTAGTCAGGCAGAACAAGCGATCTGGGTTAGCCAATGTTTACTTTGTAGGCTCAGGTAGAGAGGGGAGTTACGTGGTGAAGAGTAAGGAAGTTAATTGTTATTTGAAATGTATTATTATGGTTTGTTTAGCTGTTGTTTTGTTTTGTCTAAAACAGCAGGTACCGGCTTTGTGGGAATGAGAGCGGAATTTTGAGACCACAAAATTTCTCCCACGGCAAAGTTGGGGCATTCGCAGAACCGCAAGGGTTTTACGTTAGTTGCCAGTAGTGGAAGGAGAGGAAGAAAATACGTTTTCCCAGCCAGGGGAAGACATTTTCCAGCGAATAGGATTTTTGTGGATAAATCCTGAGCTCTGACGCTCGTTACACACGCAGATTTGGCAGGCTGCCAGCGTTGTGGTAATTTTGTGTTCGTTTCTTCACGGCCATAATAAAGCCGACGGCCCAGTTATAGATACTCGGGCAGGTAATTTCAGAGTGGTAGAAGTCAGCTACAGTTCCAGTCCAGAATCCAGTGGGGGTTCTGTTAAACCTCAGTCAAATCCAGAGTTAGTGGAGAGAGATAGGGTAAACATTCTCTCTACTGAAGTCAGCACAGATAGGCAGAACTGTTAGTTTTGGTGAATCATAGCAGAGGACAGCTGCTGAAGTTTAGAGGTGCAGTTAGTTGTGTTCAGGAGATTCCAGGATAGGCTGTGTAGAACCGAAGTCTGTGCAGAGATTGTGTAGTCACTTCGCCGTCGTTCCAGCTATCAGTGGACTTAGAGTTAGAATTTAGAACAGCTAGTTTGGAGTGTAGGCGACATCAAGTGCAGTGTAGTTCATTTCAGTTAACCTTACCTTCTTTCTCCATACAGGTTGCAATTGTGGGAGAAGGGTTGGGGTGGATGCATTTTTTTAACTGTGCTTGATTTTGTTTTCAGGAGTGCATCCTCGCACTTGATGTATGGGACATGCATATGTTTGTTGTTTATAGGTGTATAATAAACTTGTATAAATTGTAGCTGGCATCAGTCATTTCCTTTAGTACAGTAGCTATATGTTGTCTGTACCTTGGTGTTTGTGAATCTTAATTGAACCTTATCCCCATAGGGTAGTTAGAGGTGGTTCGAGGCCATAGCAATTTAAACGTCCGAAGTGGCGAGGAAAGAATCAACCTCGGTTCTCAACCTCGGAGCCAATGGTCTCAACTTTCACAGTTTGCACTATATTTCTATCTGAATCTATCATTTCAGTCTTTCTTCTTACTATTGTCTTGTCACTATATGTAGACAGTCTCTAGTCCTAAATCCATTTCGTGACAAAGTGGGTGCTATCGTCCGGTGAATCATCTTTGTTACGTTCAATTCTGTGATCTTGACAAAGTGGGTGGCGTCGTCCTTGGGATCATCTTTGTTGGGATCAATTCTAGATTCATAGATTGTCTCTGTAGGAAGTTCTGAAAATAGATTTTCTTTATAATATCCCCTAGACTTGAGCTATATTAAGACTGATCCAGCTATAAGTTTTTTTCCACAGGTTACAGTTAGTTAGATGATAGTTGTAGTAAGGTTGTTTATGACTTAGAGGTAATTGATGGCTAATTGAATTTTTTTTCTTAACAGGAAAGTAAATTCGGGTTTTGGGTAGCTGGATAACTTGAATTTTTTTCAGGTAGTTATTAGTCAGACTTGGTGCTAGTCTGAGTGCGGGTTTTTGCGACAGCATATTCCTAGTAGGTAACAGTAAATTTTTCTTGTTCCTTTTTTGTCATTTCCCCTCGTTGTGAGTACTGCTGATTTGTCAGGTAAGATGGCTGAATTGGTCAAGCTACTTACTGCATGGAAGGACGCAGCTAAAAGCATGGGGATGAATGAGGCCGAGACTAGGGCTTACATTATGAGGGAACAGGACCGGCAGACGGAGAGAGAGAAAAGGGAAGCGGAGAAAGAAGAGAAGACCCGACAGGCAGAGGAGAGAAAAGCAGAGAGGGAAGCCCAGGAGAAGATAGCAGAGAGGGAAGCCCAGGAGAAGATAGCAGAGAGGGAAGCCCAGGAGAAGATAGCACAGAGGGAAGCCCAGGAGAAGATAGCACAGAGGGAAGCCCAGGAGAAGATAGCACAGAGGGAAGCCCAGGAGAAGTTAGCACAGAGGGAAGCCCAAGAGAGGGAGAAGGCAGCAGAGAGACAGCATGAACTTGCCCTGCGTTCACTGGAACTGCAGTACCGATCTTCGGAAGGCAGTTCGGCTAACGGAGATTCTCCCGGAGCAGGGGCAACAGACACCTCAGGAAACGGAGGGCCCCGGATGGCAGCCATGAATTTTCCGATGGACTCTTTTCCTAACGGGAATGAGAAAATTGAGGTATTTTTAGAAAAATTTGAACGGATGGCAAAGGCATACGGGCTGGATGATAGTCTTTGGTGTCTCAAATTATCTCAATCTCTAAGAGGACATGCGTATGAGGTCTATAGCAAGATGCTGGTAGATGACCAAGGTAACTTTGAGGCTCTGCGGAACGCCCTGTTACAGCGATTCCAATGGACTCCCCGGAAGTGCCAAACGATGTTTAGGGAAAGTCGACTGGAGAAAGGAGAAAGTTTTCCCCAGTTCGCAGAGAGGCTGAGGAATTACCTCACTCGCTGGAGAGAGTTGTCGGGTTTGGCTAAATCTTTTGAAGGACTCGAAGAATTAGTTCTGTGCGAACAGATAAAGGCCAACATGTCTCCGGACTTAAGGAAGTACCTGGCGGAGCAGGGCGCACAGCAACTGGACCAGATAATTCTTTTTGCTGAAAGGTTCCAGACGGCACAGGCCGAAGTACTGGGCCAGAAAAGAAAACACCCTGACCTGCCAGCCCCGGACAAAGGAGCATCTTCATCGCATTCGCCTTCCTCTTCAGCTCACCAACCGCAAGGGCCGTCTCGCAAGGAGCCCCCTCCCAGTCATAACATGCGCTCCCAGCCGCCTAACAGAACACAGGGGCCGACTTCTCATGAACCCGTCAGGAACCGGGGAGATAATGAGAGATATTGTAGGTTCTGTCGGACTACTTCTCATTGGACAACACGGTGCCCAAACAAACAACCCGCTCATCAGATGGCTTGTTTAAGGCCTGTGAGGGTGAAACAAGGGAAGAAGTGGAAACCCTTCCAGTCAGAGAAGTTGTTTTCCAACAGCGGGCCAGCAGAAGTGAACGGGACTGAGACAACATGCTTATTTGACAGCGGGCTTACATACCCCAGCATAGTCGCCCGACATCTGGTGAAGCCCTGGCAGATGACGAAGGAAAAAGTGAATATTGGTGGAGTTTTAAGGAAAGGGACTTCACAGTGCTTTCCGGTAGCCAATATTGAGGTGAAATGTAGGTTCGTGTCTGGCACCATCAAGGCAGCTGTAACGGCTCAGCCGGCCTACGACTTCATTCTCGGTAACCCATATTTAGTTTTGGGGAACCCGCCCACACCGATCCTTGCTGATGCAAGGGGGCCTACTGCAGGCCAGATAAGTGAAAAAGGAGAACCCCTAATTCACGGAGCCCCGAGCGAGCTCAAACATAGCTGTCGTGCCAAGGAGGGGTGCAACGCCTCTGACGACAGTGATATGTTATTTGCAGAGGCAAATTCGCCCGCCAGCCCTGTTCAGCCAACCGGCCAAACAGTGGTGACGACGCCTCTGATTCCGGAAGTACACTCTTTGTTGTCGGGAATTAGGCCCCCGATGGTATTAGCTCCTTCAAGTGAGGGACATACTGACAAGAGCGGTATTACATATGTCAACGACCAGCGCCATCTTCATAGGGCACAAGATAGCGGTCTGAGCGAGCATATAGTTCCAACCAGCCCTGGAGCCCCATCCGACCAGCACTTTACTCAAACGGAGGAGGACAGTGATCTGAGTATCCGTTTGCCTATAAACGGAGATGGGCCCCACAACTCTCGTATCTCGTTTACAGGAAACGACTCTTGTAACGAGCAGCCTGAAAAATTGGCTATCTTTTCCAATTCGTTTCACGGAACATTGGAACCAGTCACTGAGAGCTTTATCTCAGATTCTCCGCGATCTAACGGGATCTTAAACCGTCAAGTGTCACTGCAGGACACATTCCAACTGACGCCAGTAACTCTCACAGGGGAGGGCAAGGTTGAAGGTAGAACCAGGGTGTTAGACGGAGAGCTCCCGTGGTCTACATTTTCATCTCACCAACTTTTCAGGCCAGAAAAGAGTGAGAAAAGCGACCTTATAATTTGCAAGGAGCTATTTTGGAGAGCTCTGTCCCGCTTCAGATTGGTAGGGGAAGAGCGAGTCCAGAACCACTGCCAGGGGCAGATCTTACCTACCTTTCTTCAAAGGTAGAAGCTATTGAGGTCGATCGTGATCCAATAGACACCCAGCAAGAAATCGGAGGCTCTACACCAGAGGAACCCGAGACGTTGCATCAGTTTCGCACGGTACCAGCAGTCACAACCCTGCTGACGCGCAGCGAGGAAGTCGCCATCGCCAGGTCGCCACAGCGCCCGCCGGTCACATCAGCTGACCAGGACAGCCTTTTGACGGTCATAGCAAGGGAAAGTTCAGACCCGCCATTAGACGGCACAGGTCTGAAGAGAGATCAACTCTCCCAACGGAGCATAGGAGCTCATTCTAGGAGAGGAAGAAGGAGGAAACGCAAAAGAGGAAGGTCGAAGAACACTGAATAGGAGGGGTAAGGACAGACAGCCTTGTAGACAGTTAAGGGCCAATGTGAAACACAGAGATTTCAGTAATGAGATCGTTGCTCAATCTTTGAAAGGGGGGAGTGATGTGACGAAAGTACTGAGATTCTGTCTTTCAAATGGCCCATGTCTTTTTCTCCTTGCAATGTGTTCACTATATTTTTGGAGGGATTACAGGTAATCCTTCTCCATGTTTCTTCTCCTTCTATTATTTACGTTTTTTTCAAGATGAGATCACGAGGGAGTTTGATCTCATCTGCTTTATGGTTCTTCTTTATGTGTTTAGAATGGGGGTGTAGGGAATTAGAAAGTATTATTCTAGATTGAGATTATAGATGCTAGATCAGGATTTGCACCAGTGTCTTTTTTTTAAAGATATTGCGTGGCCATATACGCATTTTTCGGGAGTTAAATTATTTGCGGCCATTTTTGCTTCATTTCCGCAGTATAGGGCTAGGACCAATTCCCGGTTCTTTGTCTAGCGGGGACTGGTTGCATCAGAAAGATCTAAGGTTCTGATTGGCGGAGAGCTAACTGCAGTTGAAATGCAGAGCGCCCATTGGCTTTAGAACCACGCCGCGCATATGACGTCATGAAGTCGGCGCGTGGGGGCTTGAGAATAAATACGCCCGAACTTCATAAGTTCGGTCTCTAAAAATTAATTGCCAAAGCCGGGTTGCCAGAGTCAAGTCGATTGCCTTCAGTTGGACATTCGAGATTTGGTAAGCATGAATTTTTGCGTGAGGACTTTATTTAATTTTTCTAGTCCTAGCCGATCATTTAAGTTTCTTGGGAAGTTTTAGTTTAATTTAATTCTTAACTCCAGAGCCATCAATACGATCTTAGTGATAGACTTGAAAATTTATAGGTCCATTTAATTCCTTGTTGAAAGAATAGCGGCATGGTTTAAAAGTTGAGATATCACCGCTTTGTATTATTGCAAAGTCGGTCGGGAGAGAAACTCGCATCTGCGAATCATATGTATTTACAGAATAGTCGGGAGCGTGTGTAATGTGTATTTTCATTTGTGATTTTAGTGAGAGTATTGATGCTCGCTATTTATATAGTTACGCATATATCTGTGGACGGAAGTGATAGAGGTATTAATTGAAGCACGTGAGCGCGTGGTTACGGTATCTTTATTGATACGATGTTCAGAGGGACGAGGGGGAGAGAAGCACGTGGTCATAAAATTGTAACCACGTGTTTGTAACTACTGAGATTTAATTGATAACCATTATGTATAACTTTTGACGGCATGTAGATGCTAGCGTAAACAGGGTTATAGGTTATTGATTGTGCTTTGTTATTCTGTGTATTCAGAAGATGGAGATGAAATTTATTTATGTTAAGGGAATAATATTTTATTTCAATTTTGAGGTGATTAATCATACTGACGGGAATTTTAGGAATTCCTAGAGAAGGCTAGTTTTAGTTGTGTTAAACATTACGGCATTAGTGTCAGCGTAAGAAGTAGGCCACAGTACGTCTGCCCAGACGGGCCATTGAAAATATTGTTGTTGCTCGGAGTTAGTCAGGCAGAACAAGCGATCTGGGTTAGCCAATGTTTACTTTGTAGGCTCAGGTAGAGAGGGGAGTTACGTGGTGAAGAGTAAGGAAGTTAATTGTTATTTGAAATGTATTATTATGGTTTGTTTAGCTGTTGTTTTGTTTTGTCTAAAACAGCAGGTACCGGCTTTGTGGGAATGAGAGCGGAATTTTGAGACCACAAAATTTCTCCCACGGCAAAGTTGGGGCATTCGCAGAACCGCAAGGGTTTTACGTTAGTTGCCAGTAGTGGAAGGAGAGGAAGAAAATACGTTTTCCCAGCCAGGGGAAGACATTTTCCAGCGAATAGGATTTTTGTGGATAAATCCTGAGCTCTGACGCTCGTTACACACGCAGATTTGGCAGGCTGCCAGCGTTGTGGTAATTTTGTGTTCGTTTCTTCACGGCCATAATAAAGCCGACGGCCCAGTTATAGATACTCGGGCAGGTAATTTCAGAGTGGTAGAAGTCAGCTACAGTTCCAGTCCAGAATCCAGGGGGGTTCTGTTAAACCTCAGTCAAATCCAGAGTTAGTGGAGAGAGATAGGGTAAACATTCTCTCTACTGAAGTCAGCACAGATAGGCAGAACTGTTAGTTTTGGTGAATCATAGCAGAGGACAGCTGCTGAAGTTTAGAGGTGCAGTTAGTTGTGTTCAGGAGATTCCAGGATAGGCTGTGTAGAACCGAAGTCTGTGCAGAGATTGTGTAGTCACTTCGCCGTCGTTCCAGCTATCAGTGGACTTAGAGTTAGAATTTAGAACAGCTAGTTTGGAGTGTAGGCGACATCAAGTGCAGTGTAGTTCATTTCAGTTAACCTTACCTTCTTTCTCCATACAGGTTGCAATTGTGGGAGAAGGGTTGGGGTGGATGCATTTTTTTAAACTGTGCTTGATTTTGTTTTCAGGAGTGCATCCTCGCACTTGATGTATGGGACATGCATATGTTTGTTGTTTATAGGTGTATAATAAACTTGTATAAATTGTAGCTGGCATCAGTCATTTCCTTTAGTACAGTAGCTATATGTTGTCTGTACCTTGGTGTTTGTGAATCTTAATTGAACCTTATCCCCATAGGGTAGTTAGAGGTGGTTCGAGGCCATAGCAATTTAAACGTCCGAAGTGGCGAGGAAAGAATCAACCTCGGTTCTCAACCTCGGAGCCAATGGTCTCAACTTTCACAGTTTGCACTATATTTCTATCTGAATCTATCATTTCAGTCTTTCTTCTTACTATTGTCTTGTCACTATATGTAGACAGTCTCTAGTCCTAAATCCATTTCGTGACAGGCTGTCACGTCACGGACACATTCCCATTGTCAGTTATAACTGAAGGGCTGTCACATCACAGACACATTCCCATTGTCAGTTGGGGGCTACTAGTATTTCTGTCATACCTATATATTTTTGATATTCCAACATGTTCGTCTGTTGTAGCTTATATTTTATATTCTAATAGTTAATGTTTAACTAGTAATTATCGTATAGTCACATTGTTTTGGTGATAGTTGTATATTGTTAACTAACAATTCTATTGCAGTTACATGTTTTGGGGTTAGTTGTATATTGTTAACTAACAATTCTTTTGTAGTTACATGTTTTGGTGATAGTTGTATATTGCTAACTGACAATTCTCTTGTAGTTACATGTTTTTGGTGATAGTTGTATATTGCTAACTAAGAATTCTCTTGTAGTTACATGTTTTGGTGACAGTTGTATATTGCTAACTGACAATTCTTTTGTAGTTACATATTTTGGTGATAGTTGTATATTGCTAACTGACAGTTCTCTTGTAGTTACATGTTTTTGGTGACAGTTGTATACTGCTAACTAAGAATTCTCTTGTAGTTACATGTTTTGGTGACAGTTGTATATTGCTAACTGACAATTCTTTTGTAGTTACATGTTTTGGTGATAGTTGTATATTAAAGTGATCATATCGTTTAATGCAAAAAGGAGGACAGTATTCACTTTTTTGTCATGGAAAAGAGGACAAGGTAGGACATTATAATGAAAACGTGGGACAAAAAGTAGCACATATTTATTTTGAATAATAAATGACAATGAAATGTAATTATTACACATCAAACAATAATTTCACCAAATCACCTTGATTTTGTGTGTATTGATATATTAAGATGATATAAATAGTCTTGTAATAATAATAGCCCCTTCAGTCATAGCTGACTATGGGAATGCACCCCTGAGGTGACAACTTTCAGCTGCTTATTTTCCTGGTCATCCTTTCGACGTTTTCTCCTCTCTTCTGCTTGCCGTGAGAGCTTCTTTTCGCCCAACCTGAGGTGGCGCTGTAAATAGCATCGCCACTTGCTTTACGCTTGATTACTTTTTTTAATACACACAGAAACATTGTCACATAAATAACACTAGCAGTCGTCCTGGTTCTCGTACATACAAATTTGGTGACACTTTCTGAATGATGGAAAGCGTTTTAATGTACTGTACACTGATCTCAAATTTTTGTGATGTATCACAGTGTGAAAAGCAAAAGGGCCTTTTGTAGTAGTTATGTTTTCAGTTCCGTACATGTTTCTTTTGTAAAAAGTGTCTGTTTTGATTGTGGACTTTCAGACACAAGTGAGGTGTTAATGTTTTTGCTTGTTTGCGTTTCTTATTCTTTTTTAATCAGCAGTCCTTTTTTTGCTACTGATACAAATGTGCCACCTTTGTACACAAGACATTCTGTTCTCAATCAGGTCGACCTCTGGCAAAACATTGACATTTTTTTTTTGTTTATTTATCTGTGAACACACACTTTTATTATGCAAATCACAAAGTCTTTTATATTTGGGCATGCGTCATAATATAACGATGGACATTGTGTCAGGTTGAAGGAAGGGCTCCTCACCAAAATGAGGCAAAACTCTTATTTTTTTTAAAAAGAAAAAGTTAAGCACTTAGAGTAGGTTTGTGTAATAAATATATAATGTCATTAATTAATGATTAACTCGATATCAAAGTTAAAATTGTTGTAATTTGTAACAGACAACAAGGTTTTAAATGACTAAACCTAATACCATCTAATTATTCAAAGTGCATATTTGGTAACAGTTGGCAATAAACAAATATAGCAAAAAATATGTTAAACTGAGTTAAAATAAGATTATAATCTATCACTGTATAAACTATCCAACAACATGAAAGCTTGCCGGATTGTAGATACATTATTTGCTCACTTCTGTGGAAATTCAGTCGTCAGTAGTGAAATTCAGATGAGTTTTTGAAATGACGTCTTTTTCATATAGTTTAGTAAATCATGAAAAAGCTGGATATTTCAACATTTTTTAAAAAATCCGGCCGGACGCACAGTTTAGGTATGAAAAGCCGGACTAATCTGGACATATGGTCACCCTATTGTATATTGCTAACTAACAATTCTCTTGTAGTTACATGTTTTGGTGATAGTTGTATATTGCTAACTAACAATTCTCTTGTAGTTACATGTTTTTGTGATAGTTGTATATTGCTAACTGACATTTCTCTTGTAGTTACATGTTTTGGTGATAGTTGTATATTGCTAACTAATAATTCTCTTGTAGTTACATGTTTTGGTATATTGCTAACTAACTGCTCTCTTGTAGTTACATTTTTTGGTGATAGTTGAATATTGCTAACTGACAATTCTCTTGTAGATACATGTTTTGGACTGACTGGGGAAAGAATGCTCGTATTGAGAGGGCAGACATGGATGGAAAAAACAGGAAAGTCATAATATCTGAGGGCATTGTGTGGCCGAATGGACTGGCCATTGATAGACCAATGAACAGAATCATCTGGGCAGATGCCCGCACCGAGGTAAATGTTTGAGATAAAATTTCACTTTTCATCAAATCTACTAACTAGAAGATTTTAGATTTATCTGATTACCTGATTATAGAAAATTTTTTTAATAGGTCTAATCACCTGAATATAGATAATCATCTGATTACCTGGTTAAGGAAAAAAAAAATCTATATCTGAGCCGACCCAGCTCTATGATAGGAAACTCTTTACAGAGCGATACAACAGGAGGCAATCTGATCATCAGAAGTAGTCCCCCCATCGGACAAGTGTTTCGGCCGAGTATACTCCTTTACACTCTAAGGGGGCCGGGCCCACTTGGGTCATGACTCCCAAGTGTCTCAGTCTTCTGTTGTCTTGTATCGAAAATGAACCCATTTCACTTTGGTAGCAACTTTAAAATCCACAACTCCGCCAGCCGTGGAGGCAATTGTGAAAGTAACAAAGAGAAGACAAATTACTCCGTTCATTCCGTCGCACACAACTAGGGACAGACACGGACACACCTGCTTGAAGCCGACAAAGCTAGCCACTGCGCGCTAGCAACTGAAATTCTGTGCCTAACACCTCTTATAATATACACCGCCTGTTGCTCGTCAGTCACAACCCTTTCATCAGTACAATGAAAAACTCAACGTACTGTGGACGTAGAAAAATTCCTGGTGTTTTCTGTACCGCAGAGTTAACTGTCACGCTTTTCATAGCCCATTGCGGTTATTCCACAACCAGCACGATGCTTTTTCGGCAGTTTCACTAA
This sequence comes from Oreohelix idahoensis, assembly GCA_024509875.1. Lineage (NCBI taxonomy): Eukaryota > Metazoa > Mollusca > Gastropoda > Stylommatophora > Oreohelicidae > Oreohelix > Oreohelix idahoensis. Next base: position 219,848 of record JAMPIV010010023.1, read on the forward strand.
GCCTCTTCAGTGCCCTTGTTCTCGACTGTCCCCTCAGCCCCAACAGTTTCAATAAATCATACACTGATGCAGCCACGAGCCCTCTTGCGCCCACCTCAACAGCCATGATCATTGCAGTGAACCTATCTTGTCTCAGATCCGTGGCCAGATCATTATACTTGGCCGCTTTGAACGAATGTTGCTCGTACAATCTGGATTCAAATGGTACGGTCAGTTCAATCAGTATAACCTGAAACGATGCTGAAGAATGAAGCACTATATCTGGCCATCTTCGTGATTTTCTGATACTCTGTGGATATGCCCCTCGTCTAGGTAGGTCTACCGCCATCTCCCAGTCGTTTGCACAGTCAAGAAGAGATGGTAAACTGCTACCTGGTTTACTCGGTTTGGGGTGTGCTGACTTTCCTGCCCTCAGAAAGTATGTATTTGTGGTGCTCAGCCTGGCTTTGCTATTCGCCTTCATCCTTGCCAGGTCTATAGTTGCAGCAAGCTCATTTAGCACTTTGTTGTGGCGCCAAGTGTATCGCCCTTGCCCTAATGACACCTTACACGCTGAGAGTACGTGTTCAAGTGTCTGCCTCCCCTGGCACAGGGGGCACTGCTCATCATCCAACTTTCCCCATCTCACAAGGTTTGTGGCCGATGGCAGCAGGTCATACATTGATCTAACAACGAAGCTGAGCCTAAGAGGTGCCATATATCATTCCATGTCAAGGACCTCTGCAGGGCTCCTTCCCATGTAGTCCATTGGCCTTGTTGGACCTGCTGCACTGCTTTTTGCAACCTCTTATCATTCTCAGCTCCTCGTATCTCCTTAACTACCATATCTCTGCGCTCCCTGCTTGATGCCTTGGACCACCAGCGGATGTCTCCATGACCAAAACCCTATCTATTCGTTTGTGTGTATCCAATTACCTCCCTCAGTTTGAGTGACTCTTGGGCAGCATCAACAGCTTCTTCGACTCTCCACTTCCTTCCCGTTTTCAGTGTGGGCTGAATGGATTTAACCACGTCATCTGCTGACTCTCGTAGCATCATTGCAAGCCTTGCCTTTCCAACTTTGTGCTCTTCAACAACTGACTTGAAGGGAAGCAGAAGTTTTGACTTTTTGCAGTACAATGCTACATCTGACAGACCTGGTGGTACCCCTAGCCATTTCCTCATGAACTTGTTGACCTTCTGCTCTATAGCTTCCACTGTACTTGTGCTTATTTCATATATAAGCAGTGGCCACAGCAACTTAGGTATCAACATGAACTGGAGGCACCACAGTTTGAATTTTCCCAGGAGTCTGCTTTGGTCTATGATCTGTAGCCCTCTGCCTGCCATTTCTATTGTCTGTTGCACTGCCTTCGAGTCTTTTAATGAGGCATCGTACACCCTGCCAAGACTTTTAACAGGTTCCTCAATTACAGTAGGGATTCTCTGGTTGGAAACCATGAAGATGACCTCTGCTATCTTCCCTTTCTTGACTGATAGGCTTCTCGACTTCTTGGGTTTGAAGCTCATTCTGCACCAGCTGACTAGTCCATCCAGGCATGCTAACATCCTCTGGGCCTGATGTTCATCTGATGTCAGAATTGTTAGTCATCCATGAATGCTTTGAGCGGTGGCATGTGACACATTCCACCGAGCTTTGAACCTATAGCCATTCCTTCAGCCGCATTGAGGATTACCTGCATGGCCATCACGAATAGTATCGGAGAAATGGTATATCCCATCGCAATTCCAACTTCAAGGCCAATCCACTTCGTTGTGTACTCTCTGGTTGAAAATCTGACAGAAAACCCTGCGAAATACAGCTTCAGCATTGCTGCAATCTCTTGTGGAACATAATACGTTTCTAGGGCCTGCCACAACATCTGGTGTGGAACGGATCCATAAGCATTTGCTAGATCCAACCAGATTACATGGAGGTTTGTTCTGTCAGACTTTGCCATATGGATTGCTTCCCAAATCATTGTGGCATGCTCTAGACATCCTGGTGTACCTGGGATAACTCCTTTCTGAATGGTAGTGTCAATGTACCCATTTGCCAGGAGGTATGTAGTGAGCCTTTTTGCCACCACTGAGAAGAATATCTTCCCTTCCACATTAAGTAGTGAGACTGAGTGAGATTGGCCTAAATTGACTGATGTCTGTGGAATTTTGTTCCTTCGGGATGTAGACTCCATTCGCCTCTCTCCATTCCTTGCTTACAAGCTGGGTTTTCCACGCATTCTTCAGTAAACGCAGCAGTCGTTTGATCACCTCAGGGCATCTCTTATACACAACATATGGAACACTATTAGGACCTGGAGCTGACTTGCACCGAGCTTTCTGGACTATTCTTTCTACCTCTTGCACAGTTGGGGGCTTGGTGTTAAATTCAGCTCCCGGCTTACTCAGCCATTTAAGGCCTGCCATGCTGCTGAGGGGCTCATCTTTGCTACCATCTGAATATGTCATTCTAAGGTGTTCTTCCAGATCTTCTTTCCTGATGTTTAGCGTACCCGATCGTGGCTGCTCAAACAGTTCTTTGGCAAACTTGAAGGGCTCCCTGAAGAATCTTTCCCTATCCCTTTGAGTCTTCCTTCTCTTCCTGCACAACCTTTCTGCTCTACAAAGGGCATTATGTTGGCCTTTCAGGTACTCCTAAACCTGTCGTAACCCTTCCTTCTCTGTGGCAACTGCATTCTTGAACAGTTTTCGGGCATGCTTCTTCTGCTTCCTGATTTCTTCTATTTTAATTTGTCTTCTACTTTTCCGCAGTGGGTTACTTTCCCTTGCCTCCCTGACTCCGAACAATTTGCGACAGTGCAGGTATATTATGTCGCTGAAGACTTCCAGCTTCTTCTCCAAAGTTATCTGCTTCAGGTTGTTATCCAACTCTTTTGCCAAGGCTTCGTCCAGCTGTTCCCAAAGCCCCTTTGCACTGGCAGGTGGAAACTTGATTGCATCTCTCTTCCCGTTTAAGAATTGTGAAAGATCATCGTCAGGCAGATCAACTTGAATGTACTCAGCACTGTGGATTGACTCCTGGCTGCGTTCTTCTAACGTCTTACCCGTCGAGACAGAGCGCTGTTGATTTCCCCCTGATGAACTCCCACGCCCCTTTTTCGTTCTGTGGATTTTCATTCCTCTCTGAGTAGAGAATTTCCTACCACAGGCACATGGAAATTCCAGCCATTGTTCAGAGCTCGAAGTCCGTGTAACGGGTCTGGTCGATTCCAATGAGGCGCCTGTGGATTCATCATTCTCCCCCCCTTACGGTGAATCCTGGGGGCATCTATACTTTTTGGGTCCTGTAGCAATTGTAATACAGCTTATGGGGTGCTAACCCGATCAGCCAGTTTCTAGTCTTTCCCAGTGTCATCTGTCTTTTCAGAAGTCCATCGGTCTTTTCCGGATTGTCACTGGTTTGACCATGCAACTATGAAAGGAAACTCTTTACAGAGCGATACAACAGGAAGCAATCTGATCATCAGAAGTAGTCCCCCCATCGGACGTTTCGGCCCAGTATACTCTTTTACACTCTAAGGGGGGCGGGCCCACTTGGGTCATGACTCCCAAGTGTCTCAGCCTCCTGTTGTCTTGTATCGAAAATGAACCCATTTCACTTTGGTAGCAACTTTAAAATCCACAACTCCGCCAGCTGTGGAGGCAATTGTGAAAGTAACAAAGAGAAGACAAATTACTCCATTCATTCCGTCGCACACAACTAGGGACAGACACGGACACACCTGCGCGAAGCCGACAAGGCTAGCCACTGCGCGCTAGCAACTGAAATTCTGTGCCTAACACCTCTTGTAATATACACCGCCTGTTGCTTGTCAGTCACAACCCTTTCATCAGTACAATGAAAAACTCAACGTACTGTGGACATAGAAAAATTCCTGGTGTTTTCTGTACCGCAGAGTTTACTGTCACGCTTTCCATAGTCCATTGCGGTTGTTCCACAGCCAGCACGATGCCTTTTCGGCAGTTTCACTAAGCCTCTTCAGTGCCCTTGTTCTCGACTGTCCCCTCAGCCCCAACAGTTTCAATAAATCATACACTGATGCAGCCACGAGCCCTCTTGCGCCCACCTCAACAGCCATGATCATTGCAGTGAACCCATCGTGTCTCAGATCCGCGGCCAGATCATTATACTTGGCCGCCTTGAACGAATGTTGCTCGTCCAATCTGGATTCAAATGGCACGGTCAGTTCAATCAGTATAACCTGAAGCCATGCTGAAGAATGAAGCACTATATCCGGCCGTCTCCGCGATTTTCTGATACTCTGTGGATATGCCCCTCGTCCAGGTAGGTCTACCGCCATCTCCCAGTCATTTGCACAGTCAAGAAGAGATGGTAAACTGCTACCTGGGTACCTCCGAAATCGGTGAGTATCTGCCTGAATGGCGAGAGGACACCTGTCATTGTACAGGGAAAAAAGGGATACTCACATAAAATCAGTTTCAGGTTAGACATATTAACTGTAGATTTCGCCTCGAGTAGTAGCGGGCGTACGATTAAAAAAAAAAATCTGATTACCTTGTTTAGGTTGATTTGATTACCTGGTTATAGAAAACAATTTAGATTGTCTGATTACCTGGTTATAGAGAACAATTTAGATTGTTTAGATTAGTTTGATTAACTGATTATAGAGAACAGTTTAGATTGGTTTGATTACCTGGTTAAGGAAATAATATACCGTATATACTTGTGTATAAGTTGAGAAATTTATTCCCATTTTTGACCTTAAAAAACGTGCCCCAACTTTTAGTCGAGTATAAAAAAAATAAAGATTCATGACATTGGTCAGTGTTGTTATTCTTCATATGTAAACTTGCTGCATCATTGCATGTTTTTAACAAAATTTCTTAACTAATACATTTTTAAAATGGGCTGAAATAAAGAATATTGGGATGTGTTTTTCTATGTTACCCTTGTAAGTCACCAGCATCGTTAGAATTAAGGTTACGGTTAAAGGTAAGGTTTAAGATTCTTAAATGGGTTTTAACTCAGCAGTAAAATTGTTGGCGTTGTTACTCGAGGATCAATACGAATTTGTGTCCTTCAATTGAAAAGGAGTGAAAAATGTCACAACATACCAAAAATATTGAAATTTCTTGCATCTGCAGGCTTTTGTGCTGTGTTATTAGCCACATTTTGCACAGAAATTACCAGCAGCTTTGGAGGAAAAAAATTTGTAGCTTTTCATATATTCTTCATTGAAGCATCATTTTTTGTACTTCGAAATTAAGACCAGATATCAGGGGTTTATTGCTACAGTGGTGAGAAAAACAGACGAACAACCTGATGACTTGGAAACCCTCTGGCTTAAATTCAAGGACATCATAAAGACAGCTGCTGCAGAAGCATGTGGTGAAGTCTGACTTGGGAACAAGAGAAAGAGGATACCTTGGTGGACAGAGGAAGTCAAAGAGAAAATAAGAGAGAAGAAAATGGCATGGAAACAATACTTAGGAGCTAAAAACACAACAGGACAAATGGAGAAATATAAAGAATATGTGACACTCAGAACAGAAGCAAAGAACAAGGTGCTAGCAGCAAAACAGAAGTCCTGGGAAGAATTTGGAGAAAAGCTAGAAAAAGATGCGCAAGAAAACCAGAAATTGTTCTATAAGACCCTAAAGAACATCAGGAAGGAAAAACAATGCCCTCTCAAATTTATAAAGGACAAGTAAGGCAAATTGCTTACTGCCCCGAAGGAAGTAATGGAAAGATGGAAAGAATATTTCTCAGAACTCCTGGATGGTGAAGCATCAGAAATGATAACCACTAGCACAGAAGAGAAAACCAATGATGGTGAAGATGACATAAAGATGGAAGAACAGAAGGCAGCAGTGGAGAAAATCAAGATGGGCAAAGCAGCAGGGCATGATGGTATAACACCAGAAATGGTTAAGTACATGGGAGCATCATGCGACCTATTACTCTTAACTCTTTTACTCCAGACCAACGCTCTGAGCGTTGCAAAATTCAACGCGCCGTGCCAGCACTACGCTCAGAGCGTTGTTTTTAGTTTATCATGAATAAACCCCATAAATCGTCCATTTAATGCAGTTCATATTTTAAAACTCGTAGAATGACTTCCACTACTATTTAAACAACTAATTTGACTGTAGTTAAGCAGCACGTGTGCGTGTTTTAATGTTATTATCACAATTTGAGTGCTGATTCGCGTCTTTGCGTTTTTCGTTGTTATTGCTAGAGAAATATGTCACGCTTTATATTTACATTTTCTAAGTCTCCTAAGCAAATAATTGTGTCAAACTACTTTGAAACATTGTTGACATTGATGATGATTGTTTGGTAGTCACAGTTTGTTGTTAGAATACGGAATCGGTGCAGAAAAGCTAGACACATTAGATTTAGTTGATGAGTGGGCGTAGTCATATTCTGGCCGATCAAAAAGCAACAAAACTAGACCTACCGTAACATCTAATCACTAGTCCTAGGTAGAAAATGAAGCTAGGGATACTATTAAAACATTAAACAAGTGTAAAAAAGTTTTTATATGATGTTATTCTTCTTTATTTGTTTGAAAATTACATAATGCACGATTGCATAATTTATTTTTTTCTTACAAAGGACCACAGTAAAAACTGTTGTGAATAACACTAAATGTACTAATTGTGGCCATAAGCAATGTTTTTTTTTACTTTGTATATGGATTAACTTGATGTTTGAAGACTAAAAAGAAAGTTTTATTGTCTACAACAGTAATTCGTCTTTGGTAAGATCGTATTCTACAGTTAACGTTTTAGTGTTTTTCAATTTTACATGCAAAATGTTTTAAGTATACCGAACACACTTGAGTTAATACTACCAAAGACGTTATATATTACAATTCTCTATCCATTTCCCTACAGTTTGGTATATAATAAGTACATGTTCACAGAAAGAAAAAGATTAACATAAAATTTACACTAAAAGACAGTATAGTACACTTCACCGTTTAGAATTCTTCAAACAATAATTATGGCACAGGGTGGAAAATAATTATGGAGTCAAAGAGTTAAGAGTCCTACAGGCAGCGTGGTGCAACAAGACTATACCAAAGGATTGGGAAATTGCCATCATAACACCAATTTTCAAAAAGGGTGACAATCGACAATGTGGAAACCATAGAGGCATATCCCTTCTCAGGGTTCCTGGTAAAATCTACTCTAGAATCCTAGAGCAGAGACTCCGACGCCTAGCTGAGCCACAATTGGATGAGGTCCAGTGCAGATTCCGAGCAAACTGAAGTACTCAAGACCTAATCTTCACACTCAGACAGCTGAGTGAAAAGGCCCTTGAGTATAAGAGTGAGATCCATCTTTGTTTCATAGATCTGGAAAAGGCGTTTGACAGGGTCCTCTGGAGCAAACTTTGGGACTGTTTGGCAAGGAAGAACATTCCAGCACCTCTGATTCATGCTATACAGAGCTTATACAAGTCTTGCAGAAATTATGTGAGGACAGCAAACCATAGAAGAGTTCAGTACCACCACTAGTGTAAGACAAGGTGATATCCTGTCACCTTATCTTTTCATACTTATAATCAGATCGACTTATACTTGAGTATATACTCTGAATAACTTGTTTAGATTGGTTGGATTACCTCTTCATACTCCTTATGGACGATGTCATCAAGGCATGTAAGGAGAGAACAAGAAAGTATTTAGTGGGGTACTGGAAGATGAGACAGGTCTGTATTTCAGAGCTGGCATTTGCTGATGATGTTGCCCTGATTGCTAAATCAGAGGCACATCTCCAATCCAACCTGCAAGTCTGGAAGGAAGAGCTGGAGAAGAGAGGGATGGTCATAAGCAGCTCTAAAACAAAATTCATGGTGATATCACGAGAAGAAAGAAGACATCAGATTAAGCTGGGAGAACAGGTCCTGGAGCAGGTCAGCCACTTTAAACACCTCGGGAGCTATTAGACCGAAAGGGAGGCATCAAAGAAGAGTTGGCCACTCGAAAAGCAGCAGCTGGGAGACCTTTTCAGGCCATAAATTGAGAATTCCTCAGCAAGAGAGAGGTTGGTAAGAAAATGAAGATGGATGTATACCGCTCCACCGTATGTCCCAGTCTTGACATATGGATGTGAGTCATGGGCAATGACTACTACCCACAAAAGCCAGATCCAAACCTCAGAAATGAGGTATCTGAGGAAGGTGGTTGAAGTAACAAGAAGAGACATGGTCCGCAACCAGACGATACGTCAAGGCCTAACATCCCACCCCCTGCAGACTCAAGTAGAACAGTCCTAACTAAGATGGTTTGGCCATGTCTGCAGAATGGGAGAAGATCGGCTACCACGAGAAGCATGGGAAACAAAGAGCCAGGGATCCCCCAGGACGACCCAGAGTCCGCTGGGAGGACAACATTAGACAATCTTTGAAGGACCGAGGACTAGAATGGAACTAGGCCAGGAGGAAGACAACCGATAGGATAGTCTGGCGCTCTCTCTTCCAAACTTCTACACCTCACGGTAGAAGGGGAACGACTAAGTAAGTATATACTTGTGTATAAGTTGAGAAATTTATTCCTATTTTTGACTTTAAAAAACGGGCCCCGACTTTTAGTCAAGTATTAAAAAAAATAAAGATTCATGAAATTGGTCAGTGTTGGTATTCTTTATATGTAAACCTGCTGCATCATTGCATGTTTTTAATAAAATTTCTTAATTAATACATTTAAAAATGGGCTGAAATAAAGAATATTGGGACATGTTTTTCTATGTTACCCTTGTAAGTCACCAACGTCGTTAGAATTAAGGTTACGGTTAAAGGTAAGGTTTAAGATTCCTAAATGGGTTTTAACTCAGCAGTAAAATTGTTGGCGTTGTTACTCGAGGATCAATACGAATTTGTGTCCTTCAATTGAAAAGGAGTGAAAAATGTTACAACATACCAAAAATATTGAAATTTCTTGCATCTGCAGGTTTTTGTGCTGTGTTATTAGCCACTTTTTGCACAGAAATTACCAGCAGCTTTGGAGGAAAAAAATTGTAGCTTTTCATATATTCTTCATTGAAGCATCATTTTTTGTACTTCGACCGTTAATCCGGTCATTAATTTTGGACACTTTTTAGGTCCAATCCAAAAACCTAGGGATCGACTTATAATCAGATCGACTTATACTTGAGTATATACTCTGAATAACTTGTTTAGATTGGTTGGATTACCTCTTCATACTCCTTATGGACGATGTCATCAAGGCATGTAAGGAGAGAACAAGAAAGTATTCAGTGGGGTACTGGAAGATGAGACAGGTCTGTATTTCAGAGCTGGCATTTGCTGATGATGTTGCCCTGATTGCTAAATCAGAGGCACATCTCCAATCCAACCTGCAAGTCTGGAAGGAAGAGCTGGAGAAGAGAGGGATGGTCATAAGTAGCTCTAAAACAAAATCCATGGTGATATCACGAGAAGAAAGAAAACATCAGATTAAGCTGGGAGAACAGGTCCTGGAGCAGGTCGACCACTTTAAATACCTCGGAGCTATTATAGACCAAAAGGGAGGCATCAAAGAAGAGTTGGCCACTCGAAAACCAGCAGCTGGGAGACTTTTTCAGGCCATAAATCGAGGATTCCTCAGCAAGAGAGAGGTTGGTAAGAAAACGAAGATGGCTGTATACCGCTCCACCTATGTCCCAGTCTTGACATACGGATGCGAGTCATGGGCAATGACTACAACCCATAAAAGCCAGATCCAAACCTCAGAAATGAGGTATCTGAGGAAGGTGGTTGAAGTAACAAGAAGAGACATGGTACGCAACCAGACGATACGTCAAGGCCTTAAATCCTACCCCCTGCAGACCCAAGTAGAACAGTCCCAATTAAGATGGTTTGGCCATGTCTGCAGAATGGGAGAAGATTGGATACCACGACAAGCATGGGAAACAAAGAGCCAAGGATCCAGACCCCGAGGACGACCCAGAGTCCGCTGGGAGGACAACATCAGACAATCTTTGAAGGATCGAGGACTAGAATGGAACCAGGCCAGGAGGAAGACAGCCGATAGGATAGTCTGGCGCTCTCTCTTCCAAACCTCTACACCTCATGGTAGAAGGGGAACGACTAAGTAAGTAAGTAAGGATTACCTGGTTATAAGAAACAATTTAGATTGGTTGAATTACTTGGTTATAGGAAACAATTTAGATTAGTTGTATTACCTGGTTATTGGAAACAATTTAGATTTGTTGGATTACTTGGTGTGGTCAAAATGTTGCATTCGTCCTATATATTGACCTCTTGTACTTTAGTCTTTATCATTTATTACAACATATTTTTTTTTTTTAAATTTTTTTTATTTCTCTTATTTAATAGTTAATAGAGTGCTCGGACTTGTCTGGAAAATCCAGAAGAAAGTTGGTTACTAAAGTTACAAGTCCTTATGGCCTAACCGTCGCTGGGAACTCCATCTACTGGACTGACTGGCGAGGCAGTTCTATCCATCAGGCCAACAAGAACTTGGTGGCCAATGTGACCCAGATAAGAGATAATCTGCCAGGGGTCATGAATATTCGTGCAGTGCAGATTGATGGAGTTGGTCAGTTCTAGATAATATTTCTTTAATAACTTGTCATATGTTTTATGTGGTCAAACAGTCATTGGTCTTTGCTTGCTGCTTTGTGGGCTGTTAGTGTGTCATGTTTGCATGTTATACTGACAGTCCACATGATAGTGTTGTGAGTCCTTTAGGTGCTGTTGTAAGTTCATAAGGTGGTGTAAATTAATGAAGGTTGTAAGTTCATGATGTAATGTTGTGATTCCATGATATAATGTTGTTAGTTTATGATAGCGTTGTCGGCCAATGACATAATGTTACAGGTTAATGAAATAATGTCTATAATTTACTTCACTTAATCCAACAATCATAAAACTCAAACTCAGAGCTGACCACACACACAACATTTTGTACCTATTTTTTTTAAAGGACCATCTTGAACTATTTGAATTTTTCTTGACACAGTGGAATCTTGTTAGATTGTTTACACTTAGCATGTTTTCTTTCACAGCACAGTGATTTTAATTTTCTGTTAGTGTTTACACACACAGCAGGTTTTCTTACAGAGCATGGTGGTTTTAATTGTCTGTTAGTGTTCACACACTTAGCATGTTTTCTTATGCAGCACAGTGATTTGAATTGTCTGTTAGTGTTCACATACATAAGTATATAAACCAATAAAACGGTATTGAATCAGTTTTACAAATAACAGTTCACATGAAACAAGGGACATTTTGGGTTTTACCCTTCATCAGCCACAAACAGGTGACAAAGACAAGAATTACATATAGGTACTACAAAAACATACGATGATGAGAAACATACACCAAATGGGCGATACAAGCAGATGGAAAAAGTAAACACCCACAGTGATGAGTGAAAAAAGAACAATAATAATGCAAGAAAATCGTAAAACCTGAAAGAAATACCGAAACAAGAAAGTAAATAATCAACGAAATGAAAAAAACTTTTAGCATCTACGGATCTAGCTAAGTGAACTTTTACTTGTTCCGAAGTTTTGTTCATTCTTTTTTTCATTTCGTGAATGTTTCTCATCATCGTATGTTTTTGTAGTACCTATATGTAATTCTTGTCTTTGTCACCTGTTTGTGGCTGACGAAGGGTAAAACCCGAAACGTCCCTTGTTTCATGTGAACCGTTATTTGTAAAACTGATTCAATACCGTTTTATTGGTTTATATACTTATATTCCTTACCAGTTTTACAGCAGCCTTAATTTATTCACATACATAGCATGTTTTGTTCCGCAGCACGGTGGTTTTAATTGTCTATTAGTGTTTATTTTATGATTCCTACTTAGCATATTTCAACTTCTTCAGGTCTTGTTATAAGAGGCCTTTGATTCTCATCATTCTTGGAATCCACTCTTAATTATGCAGGAGACAGATGATAAACAGCAGGCACTCATAAGACAGAAAGAAGGAGGACAGGATGAGGACACACTGTTATCCTCTTTATTTCTGTCTTTTGAGTGCCTGCTGTTTACGTATGTTTATTTATTTACTACTCATGGGTCTCAGGTTTCATTTACTATTTATTTACGTGACAGATGGCTGGTGTTTTCTAGCCCTTGAAATAAATTTTGTGTGACGAACTTGAACTGTCTTTTTTTCTAAGCCAATTACCTAAATTATTCTCTGTGGTTTCCTGCATGCTGTGTAACGTGTGTGAAGAAGTAGTTATCCTCGTTAGCCATGAAGTTTCATAGTGGAGAAGAAGCAAATAAGATAAATCATGAATGCCACAACAATTTAAAATCACATAAGAAATCTGCCACAGTCCACATTTGTGGACATTGCACATGTGCTGACCAATGCTCACATTAAACTGAGTATGATGGGTGTACAAACAGAAGAAAATGGAAAACACTTTAAGAAACAGTTCAAGGCAATAAAAAATGTGTATGTAAAGGGTAACATCCATAGCTTGAGGAAGTGTGCATCAGACAGACTACTAGCTGAAGGTATAGTTTAATCAGAGGCAGCCACCTTTGCCAAAAAGATGGAGCTAGATGATTGTAAGGAGTTAACTGGCTGGATAGGAAGGTTTAAGAAAAAGGTTTAAGTACAATCATGTATGCCATTGTGTGCATGCTGAAAGTAGTGTCCTAAATGTTTGATATGTGGACAGACATTTGACCAGCTATGCTCAGAAAATACCCCCCTGAAAATGGTGTCAGTGCAGATGGGATAGGTCAGCTGTTCCATCTTTTACCAGAGTAAGCTCTACAGTTCAGGGTAAATAATTGCAGTGAATGTAAACTGAACAAGAACAGTTTTACAGTCGTGTTATGTTGCAATGAAAGTGGAACAGAGAAACGTGCGCCATGAGATAAAGCAAAACATCCACAAATTTTCACAAATATGTGTACCTTTCCTTGCACTTATCACTCAGATTCTGAGGCATGGATGGCATTGCCAGTTTTTTGTATGTGATTCTTTCCCAAGAATAAAGTGTCAAATTGGGGTCCCAGAAGAGAAAAACCTTAAACTTTGTAGATGACTGTGCAGCTCATCCCTCCAGTACCTCACATCTACAGTACATAAAGGTGGTGTTCATGCAGGTCAGTTGTAGCAGTCATCTTCAGTTTCCTGATCAAGGCAGAATTCAGTGTATGAACAAAACTCTAGACAATAGACTCACAGAAAAGCTGCTTTTTTTTTTTTAAAACACACTACATTGAGGAGATTGTGTAAACTCTGATGGACTTCATTCACTGCACATGGGATTCAGTCATAAGGTACTGTTTCAACAAAGCTGGTTTTTGTGGTACTCATCTAGAGAGTACCAGGTAGAAGATAAGGGCCACCACTTGATACTGTCAGATGAATGGCATCTCATTGCTGGCAGCCTATTGTTAGTGTCAGTGATAATGTCAAGTGTGGCAATAGCATCATCTCTGAGACTTCATTACTGGGAGAAGTAATGGAGCAGCATCTGGCAGAAATAGATGCTGCCACCAGAAATAGTGACAAGGAGGATGAGGCTGGAAAAGTTCACACCAGTTTAGACACTGGTCAGAACCAAAAAAGCCATGGACACTCTGTGGCATTGTGTAGCCAGATGTGACATTGTTGAGGGCATCATTAATCATTTGTCAAAGATGGGCACAATAATTTACAACTCAAGCCAGAACAGTAACAAACAAAGCAGTCTGTGTTTTTCTATGTTTATTAAGTAAATATAAGTACAATATATGTTATTGAACCGTCATGAGAATTTTTATTTGTACTTTCTCCCAACTTAGAACAATTTTGTTTTCTCTGTGCACTAGTAAACATACTAACGAGGTTCCACTGTATAAAAGTAGACATAAAATAACATGAGCGAAATATTTTGAATAAATGTTGGTCCTCATATAGCTTTTTTTTTTTTTTTTTTTGTTAAATTGAAATGGTTTTTTTTTCCCATTGGGATTGGATTTTCTTTTATTGGGATTGGTGTTTTTTTTTCATTGAGTTTGGTTTGCTAAAGCAGGAATTTTAATAGAGTTAAAGTAGAGGTGTAAAACTGACATGAGACTTTGTTCCCATAATTAAACTGACTCTTGAATTGTGTAACTTGTTAGAAACTCACGTGAACCGCTGTGGTAGAAACAATGGAGGTTGTAGCCATCTTTGTTTACCAAACCCTAGAGGAACATCCTGTGCTTGTCCTACTGGCATTTTAATGAAAGAAGATGGAAAGACATGTCATGATGGTAAGATGTTACTGCTATTTTGATTTTACTTGTTTCTAATTAAGACTTTATTTGTTGCTGTAGGAGAATGCTCAGCATCTGCTAGGTGCAAGAAAGATAAATGTAAGTAATCTTGAAATAGCGTGATGTTAAACGTGTCATCAGATCAGATAAACTGTGACGGTCAGGGTGATATGATTGAAACCTATAGAGTCAGTGTGACATGATTGAAACCAATAGAATCAATGTGACATGTTTGAAACCACTAGAGTCACTGTGTCATAATTGAAACCAATAGAGTCAATGTGATATGATTGAAACCAATAGAGTCAGTGTGACATGATTGAAACCAATAGAGTCAGTGTGACATGATTGAAACCAATAGAATCAATGTGACATGATTGAAACCAATAGAGTCAATGTGATATGATTGAAACCACTAGAGTCAATGTGTTATGATTGAAACCAATAGAGTCAGTGTGACATGATTGAAACCAATAGAGTCAATGTGTCATGATTGAAACCAATAGAGTCAGTGTGACATGATTGAAACCAATAGAGTCAGGGTTTTAGTGGCAGCCATCTTTGCTCCACCATGTGACTGGACATAAGGGAGTGTTTTTTTTTCTCTTATTTTTATAGTTTCATGTTCTCTACTTAATTCTCATTTTCTTTCCCTCCTGTCTCTTGTTTGTCTGTCCCTGATGAAGGCCTTGTGGCCGCAACATATGTTTTTCTTGTCATTTCTCTTTGTAAGACGTATTACTATTTGTGTGTTTTTGTATAAATATTTTTTTTTTCATTCTAGAGTCAGTGTGACATGATTGAAACCAATAGAGTCAGTGTGACATGGTTGAAATGTGACATTATTTAAAACAATAGTCAATGTGACGTGATTGAAACCAGTAGTCAGTGTGATGTGATTGAAACCAATAGAGTCAGTGTGATATGGTTGAAACCAATAGAGTCAATGTGACATGATTTAAAACAATAGTCAGTGTAACATGATTGAAACCAATAGAGTCAGTGTGACATGGTTGAAACTAATAGAGTCAATGTGACATGATTTAAAACAATAGTCAGTATAACATGACTGAAACCAATAGAGTCAGTGTGACATGATTGAAACCAATAGAGTCAGTGTGATATGATTGAAACCAATAGAGTCCATGTGAAATGATTGAAACCAATTGCCAATGTGACATGATTGAAACCAATAGAGTCAGTATGACATGATTGAAACCAATAGAGTCAGTGTGACATGATTGAAACCAATAGAGTCAGTGTGACATGATTGAAACCAATAGAGTCAGTATGACATGATTGAAACCAATAGAGGCAGTGTGACATGATTGAAACCAAAAGCGTCAGTGATTGAAACCAAAACCAAGTACCTCATGCTTTTCATTTCTTTGTTGTTTGTAATTGGCTAGTCTGTCTAGTCCTAATTAACCATTGCTGCAGAGGGCAGAAATTAGATGGGCCGGACATGTTCGCATGCCCGAAAAATGCCTCCCAAAGCAGTTGATGTACAGCGAACTCTCTATGGGTAAGCGAACAGTAGGGGGACAAAATAAATGCTTCAAAGACACACTGAAAGCATCGTTGAGCAGCTTCAAAATTGATGTCTCCTCCTGGGAGACTATCGCACATGATCGCTCTGCCTGGCGGACAAAAGTTACTCAAGGCGCTCGCATTGCGGAACAGAATTTAGCTGATAAGGCAGAAGGCAAGCGTGCTGCAAGAAAAGTCAGAATGCACCACAACACTACTATCGACTCTAACCATGTGTGCCCCATATGTGGCAGGGCTTGTAGGGCCAATATAGGACTAATTAGCCACGAGATCACGGCACTGATGTCTCACAATTCAAGTCTGAAGCTGTCGCCATCTTCGCTTGCGATGGGCAACTATTATTATTATTATTATTAGTCCTAATAAAGAACTGTTTCATAAAAGTTTATTCAACATCACAAGGTCTACTTTCTACAGCGCCTAGCAAGTATTTACTGTTTGCTGCACGGGGAAGTATCAGACGAATTTCTCTGGACACGCCTGACTACACAGACGTGTACTTGCCCCTGCCTGACCTACATAATGTGATAGCCCTGGACTTTGACTACCAAGACAGTGTGGTCTACTATACAGATGTCTATCTAGATGTCATCAGGTATGTCAGGGGTTTTGTCTTAAATAAACATAAAACATTGTAATGGGAAACAGTACTTTGAGCTTTGTTAACAGTGTTAAACTGGAATATTCTGTACACGTATGGCTTGCCTTCTTATTTTACACTGTGTATCTAGTTCAGCTTTTGAAATATTTATTTCACTTTCTATAGCTGATTTCAAGAAATGATTTTCTCATTAGGTCATGTAAGTGAATTGCTGGCTGTATCTTGTGATTGTTGTATACGACATCATTGTTATCACAAAGTACCATACCAGCTGGCTTAGGTGCACAACTTTCCTGTCCCCCAGTACTGTTTATCATCTCTGTTGTTGGCTATATTCCATGACAGACTGTCCAGTCTTTGTTTGCTTTCATTGTTGTGCAGTACCTCATGTACAGTAATGAGTCATATAAAACATAAGTTATGTTAACAGTTAAAGT
Source organism: Oreohelix idahoensis (assembly GCA_024509875.1). Classification (NCBI taxonomy): domain Eukaryota; kingdom Metazoa; phylum Mollusca; class Gastropoda; order Stylommatophora; family Oreohelicidae; genus Oreohelix; species Oreohelix idahoensis. The sequence goes on from JAMPIV010010023.1 coordinate 236,650, forward strand.
CAGGGTTTTGTAACAGTCAAAAGTTGGAACATTATGTTTGCTTGTCATCAAAAAGTAAACGAAAAGAGCATGAGGTAATGATGGCTCTATTTTGATGATGCCGCTAACATTTATACGCCAAGGTAGCAGGGGTCTTATGAGTGGAGCTGAAAAAAGGCAGCCCAAAATAGACATTGGTGGTGAGCAACATCGCTGAACAAAGATAAATGATGATTAAGGTGGTGATGACTAACATTTGTGGTTTTCTGTAGTACAGGTATAGCCATTAATGTTTTCACGCATGAGACCAGGGTTCATCCTTCTGTAGCAAACCTTGCAAGTTGGTAGTGTATACTTATATTTTTGTTTTGGAGATTGGTTTTTTTTTTTTCAGGCGAGCCTCCTTAAATGGAAGTCAGTGGATGGAGAATATTGTTCTAAAGGAACTTGCTACAACTGATGGACTAGCTGTAGACTGGATAGCCAGAAATTTGTACTGGACTGACTCTGGTAAGAGAGAATGATGTGATATTATGGATAGTAGATAGTAAGGATATCATTGATATGTGGGATATCAGTGACAACAGATGGTGGGATATCATTTATGTTAATTAGTAGGGCATTATGGCTAGAACTCTGTTGGTGATAGGTGGTGGTACATGAGATGGGAAAGCATTAGATGTATATTGAAATTTTGTGTCATCTTGATTTGCTGATGAGTTGCCCAGTTTTTTTATGAAACGTGACAATGTTTTATTTTGCCAGGTCATGATGTTATTGAAGTTTCCAGACTTGATGGCTCCAGTAGGAAGACAATAATACACAGTGACCTCTTAGAGCCAAGGGCTATTGCATTATTTCCAAGAAAAGGGTAAGAACTCTTCTCTTCAAATGTTATTTCATATTTCTTGAAGATTGTTCGTCTTAGCCAGTATTTTAAATATTCAGTATCGATGCCTCCTTCTCTTTACTTGCAATGTATTTAGAAGTGTGCGATCAAACACACATTCAGAAGATACAAAGAAGTGGCAGTAAAATGATGTCTGTACATCAACCAGAATATAAATGTATTATACATGCTAGAGGGAGATCATGTAAATAGAAGTATTAAAAATTGATCTGATCAACAAGAGGAAATCCTTGAGTTCCTGGCCATGGCTCGAAAGATGGAAAGAAAAACTGCAGTCCAACATACAGGTCAGTAAAAGAGCATTTTATTCCATGCAAGATATTATGATGTCAAAGAATGTTATCACATACAACAGAGTGGTCATGTATAAAACAGTAATAAAACATACATTACCATACAGCTGAGATACTTAGAGGACAGTAGTACATTTGACAGCTGCAACATTCTGAGAAGAGAATACTTGGAAAAGTCTGTATTCCAGACAAGAATATTAATAACAATGAATTGAACAAGTTACTGTTATTGTTGATCAGAATCGACATCATTGCACTCCAGGCAAACCCATAGGTGCTTAGTCTCCCTTAGCAAATGCCAAAGGGAATGAATGCTGAATGTTCCTGTAATGTGCTGGTTGTATACATGACAAATACATCCTCTCATACAGCCATTCCTGCTAGTCTTACATTTGATGCCAAATTCCAACAATCTTAGCCTTGTTGATTCATCAATTGAAGTGTTGTTCTCTAACAGGCGATCACTAATTGTCTTAAATATTTCTCCCTTATCCATATCCAATGTCATCACTATGGGTGCTAGTCTGTCAGCTCTCTCATTGCCATGCACCCCTGCATGACCACGACAGAGATCCACACCAGTTCATGAAGATTTGAAGCTTCTATGGATAGTTTCCATCCGTGTCAGAGCCATCCATTTTGTACGTTCCGAAGCATAGATTGAGAGTCTGACACAAAAACTGCCCTTGTTGATATAGTTTCAGACAGCCATCTCAAGGCTGCAGTAGCTGCCTCTATCTCCATTCTTAAGCTGGAGGTTGTTGTCATGTAAGCTCATGCCTAAGGAAAATTCTTCACCAACCAAGAAGTGCTTACTCGGAGCAACCAAGAGGACATACACACCATCATAGTTGGCAGATGCTGGAGTTGGGTTGGCCACGTCCTCAGAAGAGACCCTGATGCCATCACAAGAACAGTTGTGCTATGGACCCCTGAAGGAAAGTGAAAGACAGGCCATCAAAAACAACTTGGCGGAGAACAGTGAAGGCCAAGATCCAAAGAATGAACCAGCATTGCACAAAGGGTGGCCGCCGACCAAGCAAAGTGGAAGCAGTTTGTTGCTGCCCGACAAGACGACACTAGGCGTGATGGCCACTGACTGCTTTGACAGTAGGCGGCTAAGGATCAAAGAAGAAGAAGAAGGTCAATTGCTACAGCCACCATTTCTCTTTTAAACTGGAATCCCTCAATGGAAGAGATAAGAAGGAATAAGGGGATATACCACCTACACAGATTATCATCAGTAGTGAGCATCATGAGCTCTAACAGAAAAAGCTTGAAAGCATTGAGGGTAACAAAAAGAGAGAGATCTATACTAAACAGATTTGTGCCACAAAAAACAAGTGTTGCAAAAAAAAAAAACATAGCCATAGACATGAAAAAACTGGGAATCATAAACTGGAGAAAAACCATAAAATGGTAGAGAAGAAAGGAAGTAGATGGTGTTTGCTGTAAAGGATCATAAGTGTTTGGTAGCTGAAGAAGAAGTGGAAGAAGCTTGTAGCATTTATTGTATATTGTATTTGTTTTGTGAGTTGTTTCTCTTGTTGATATTTTACATTTTAGCCACTGAGTGTTGTACTGTCAGTTAGATCAATTTTTTTTCCAGTGTATATGAGACAAGTAGACTTGTTGATTTTATTTCAGACTAATGTTCTGTAAGATCAATGTTTGCTGGGATAGCTCAGTAGAAGACTAGTGATGTAGAATTATTATCTTTTATTTCAGACTGATGTTCTGTAAGATCAGTGTTTGCTGAAATAGCTCAATGTGTCAGAGTAGACTTTTTGTCTTTTATTTCAGACTGATGTTCTGGACAGATTGGGGAGATAGGCCAAAGATTGAAAGAGCTTATCTTGATGGATCAACTCGGAAAGTGATTATAGACAGCGAATTAGGTGAGAGGAATGTTTGGCCTTGACATTTGACCTGCTTAAAATAACTGCAGCTAGTCTATTAGACATGAGTAAATTTGTATTTTATTTCATGTTCATCAGACCAGCTTCAGGTAGACAAATTAGGTATGTTTTATTATATAACTTTTATCATACAAATATAGTGAATTGATCACTGTCGTACGGAAGGTTAATTGTGTTATTTTGCCCGTCTGATTATATAGAGTGGATGTCGATAGATACGCGAGAATGTATAGAAATAGATTTTGTTTCACAGGTGGTAGAATTGAGGAAAAAAGATCTGTCTCTGGAGTGATTAGGTAATTTCTTCCAGCCTATCCATACGACTGTATTTTTAGTGCAAAACAGCTTTTATCTCCCTATCAAGAATAGATAAGTTAATCTACACACACACAGCTATGTGACACAAGACACATAAACGTGAAAAGGGTATGGATCTGACCAACACACAAAGGTAAGTTTCTTTGTAGTTTATTATCATTAAAACTCGACAACAGCAAAATATCTAAAGGAAAAAGATCAAAGAGTCATTTACATGCGTATGAAATAAAGCAGAAAAAAAAACGTGCACCCTCCCCAAATGGAGACAAAGAACCCTAAAATTATTTACCCAAAGGTTGAAGGTTAGCACTCTGTTACAGAATGAACAGTAGGGGTACTCTATGAGACCCAGTAAAATAAACAAACTTTTAGACAATCAGATATATGGATAGTTTTCCCTCAAACAAGAAAATACTCGCACACTCTTGCAAACAGTGGCCACTCTCACACTCTTACCTAACTGCCTGGTATGGCAGGTCTGTAATATCCCTTGGTAACAGAATTACTCCGTGAACATTATTCAATTCACTTAATAATCTGTCACCCCAGTTGTCGCAGCTCCAAATTGGCCCCAGTCCATCCCCCGAAATTAGTTCATGAGATGAACGCCTAATATGGTTGCGTCTCCTATAAGTGTTATTACAAGTATACTACTTGTCAAAAGTCAAGGGCCACTTAGAAAAACCTTGGTTGAAACCATAAAACAAATCTGATATAAACGTAATTGGTATCAGTCAAAATGGCATTTATTGAATACCAAATTGACATGTCACGTAAAGAAATGGAAACACACATTCAAACACAATAAAGCTGTGAAGTGTGTCACCCACCTTTTCAAAAGTCACACAATAGATATTGGACAAATAGACATTTCAAAATCGGGTATGACCACCGTTTGCAGCAAGGCATTCAAGACAACGTAGACGCATCGAGTCCACAAGGGTCCGAAGAGTATCCTGAGGAACACCGTGCCATTCCTGAAGCAGAAATGCAGTCAGCTGTGCAACATCCATTGGCAGGGGATGATTTGTTGACAATCTTCGACCAAGGACATCCCAGAGGTGCTCAATCGGAGAATGGTCAGGTGAATGAGCTGGCCACGCCATCCTGATGATCCCATGTTGCTGAATAAACTCATTAACCACATGAGCTCGATGGGGTCGAGTTTTATCATCTTGGAGGATGGCATTACCACCTCTCCAGAGCAGGCTGAACAATTGGTCTCAAGATTTCGTTCTGGTATCTTGGGCTGGTCAAGTTGCCTTGGATGATGTAGAGTGGGATCCTGCCATGTCTGTAGAAGCCTATCCAGACCATGACAGAACCCCTACCTTAACGATCCACCTCTCGAATTGTGTCATCAGTAAATCGCTCTCCTGGTCGTCTCCAAACTCGAATCCTGCCATCATTGAATGACACAGTGAAGCGAGATTCATCAATGAAGAGAACTTGACTCCATTGTTGCCTTGCCCATTGGATGTGCTCGCGACACCAAGCAACACGGGCTCTGCGATGAGCAGGAGTAAGAGGGATTCTGACTGCAGGATGTCGAGCAGCCAGTCCAAATTCATGTAAACGTCTGCGAATGGTGCTTTGACTGACATTATCGTTTACAGTTTGTCTCAGCTGACATCTTAGAGTGGAACAAGTCACTGTTCGATGGCGCAGGGCTGACAACAAGAGGTACCGGTCATCATGTCTATTGGTGCAACTAGGGCGACCTGGCCGGTGACGATCCTCCACACTTCCTGTGGCCTGAAATCTCTCCAAAATTCTTTGGATAGTAGAGTGTGACACTGCAAGCCGTCTAGCAACCTCACGGACAGATAAACCACTTTCAACCCACGCTATAGCCCTCATTCTTTGTAAGGTGTCAAGACTTCTTCTCGGTGGCATGGTTTTTGCAAGTGATGAAACTACCCTAAGTCTGCTGATTGTAAAGCAAATTAAGAATGAACTCTGTTCAAGAAAAGTCTCCATTGCACATGGAATGTCAATCAGCACGATTACTTCACCCGTTTGGTTGTACGGAAGTTTGAAAAAAACAGATTAAAAATGTGAATTTATGGTCAGCAAACCAAATTCCACGTGATCACCATGGTTGTCGGTGAGTTGTTTTTATGCTTAACGTGCATAGAGGACTGTCAGAGGAAGATATTGCGCCCATTTTTACTAAAAACTTCCTTCATTTAATCATTCTATGCGCTTATATAAAAGTGTATGGAAAATAATAGGGTGGCCCTTGACTTTTGACGAGTAGTATAGTTAAAAAACAGAGAGAGTTCTTGAGGTTCACTCTTTAGCAGGAAAAATACTTCCAGTATTGGGAAAACATATGGTTGCTAGAACTTTGTTCATAGGCTGATGATGGTTCTTCTATTGGCCAACTTGTGGCTGGTAAAAATATATATATATATCTTTCTGAGTTTGGTAAGTCCAGTTATTAAAAATATTTATTGTCCTCCAATACTCTCTGGCGTGTGCCCGTTCACGAATGAAATTGGCGATGCACAGCCAAGAAAAGGAGAAAATAACAAATCCATAAAACAATGGAAAAAGAAAAAGACCGCTGGCCGCCCTTGTGATCAAGTCTGCGAAGAAACCAAGAACATTTATATAAAATATGCTAAACCTATATCTACACACACTGACAGGGACAAGACGATCTCTTCTCCACTCTGTCAGTCCTGATTAAATTTAAACGGCACATGGTGGTTCCTTACTCCTATAAGTTAACAAATTCCACTGGCGGCTGAGTTCAGACGGGTCTGAGTTATGTTAGCTCGCCCTCCCCTGCTCGCCGGGATCAGTCTATACGCGCTGCCTAAACAATGATCGCCTGTCATTAAATAGCAATTAAATTGTCGGCATCTGTTGGCTTTGCCGTATAAGATTAAAATAATAGACACTCTAACAAATATGCACAAATGAAATAAAACGTTTTATTCTATCCTAGACTATCAGTTTGCTGTCTATACAGGTGGTGTGATTTAACATTTTAATAGAATATCTGGTAGGAAATCGCTACGCGTTACTTTATTTCACCCCTTTTACTAGCGAGAAAAATCTAAATGAAGAACAAAATGTTAAAAGCTATCACTTCTTTAAACATTTTCACTATTATCCTTTACCAGAAAATTCAGAAATGAAAATCCTACACGAAAACTAGTAACAAATCCACGCAAGGAAATCTGGTTTCTAGAACTGCGCTTAGACTATTCAAAATTCTGACTGACAACTGATGATGGGGTTAAGAAAACAACAGTATATATCATTAGGATTCTCTGATCTCAATTCAATACCCTTTAGCTCCCTAAGGAGCATAGGCCTTCAACAAGCACATGCCAAGTCTTCCTGTCCTGTGCCATCCGCTCAAGTTCTTTCCATGTTTTCCTCATCATTTTCACCTCTGTTTCCAGTTCTCTTCTCCATGTGTTTTTTGGTCTACCTCTGCCTCTCTTTCCCTGTGGATTCCAGAACAAGGACTGCCTTGTAATGCTATCAACAGGTTTCCTCAATGTGTGTCCTATCCATCGCCAGCGTCTTCTTCTCAACTCTTGTTCCATTGGCACTTGTCTGGTTCTTGTCATCAATTCCACATTTGTGACTTTGTCATACCATTTCAGTCCTTCTATTCTACGCAAGCACCTGTTTATAAAAGTCTGTAGCTTTTTGGTTGTTGTTTTTGTTCTCCATGTCTCAGAGCCATACAATAGGACTGACTTCACATTTGAGTTGAAGATTCTTATTTTTGTGTTGGACTTGATTTCTCTTGTTCTCCATGTGTTTCCCAATGCAATGAAAGCTCCTCTTGCTTTTTGTATTCTTATTTTGATATCACTGTCTGTCCCTCCAACTTTGTCTATATTACTTCCAAGATATGTGTATGATTCTACATCTTTTAGTGGTGTTTCTTCAAGTTCAACCTTGTTATCATTTCTTGCATTTATTCTCATAATCTTTGTCTTTTCCCTGTGTATTTTCAGGCCCACTTGTTGTGACCTCTCATCAAGAATTTTCATTTTCTCTTGCGTCTGGTTATGGTTATGGGACAGAAGAGCCAAGTCATCTGCAAAATCCAGATCATCAAGCTGTTTAGTCAGATTCCACTGGATTCCATTTCTGTTGTGTGATGTCGATGTTTTCATAACCCAATCTATTGCTAGTAAGAAAAGAAATGGAGACAAGAGGCATCCCTGTCTCACTCCTGTTCTAATCCTAAACGGTTCTGTAAGTTGTCCTTCATGAAGAACTCTGCATGTCATGTCTTCATAGGTCTTCTTTATTAAGTTAATGATCTTCATGGAACTCCATAATGCCTCATCAATTTCCAAAGCGATTCTCTGTCCACACTGTCAAATGCCTTTTCATAGTCCACGAATCCGATGTATAGCGGTGAATTCCATTCCAGACTTTGTTCAACTATTATTCTCAATTTGGCTATCTGGTCTGTTAAATTTAGTTGCTTATCCTTTACAGGACGTGGCAATCAACCCCAGTTTTTATTGGCTGTTTGTGATTTTTCTAGGCAATTTTGTTCATTCAGTAGTTTGCCATTGCTTTCTGAATGGTACGGCGCTTATACCATTGTTAAAAATTCACACAAAGCGATCTGCTACAAAATCGCCTGCAGCAGGTTTCGAACCTGGTATATCTGGATTATGAAACTGCGTTCATATCCATTAGGCCACAGACGCCGACATCTGGTCTGTACAGGATCTATTTTGTTGAAAACCTGCTTGTTCATCTCTCAGTTGCTTGTCTATGGACTCTTTTAATCTCTCCAGGATGATTTTTTGCTGGCACTGATAGTAACATTATTCCTCTATAATTTGTGCACTCTTATAAATTTCCCTTCTTAGGCAACTTGACCAGATAACCTTCCTTCCATTCTGCTGGTATTTCTTCTCTCTCCCAGACTTTGCCAAGTAGTTTGTATAATATCTCTGTAGAGGTATCAATATCTGTTTTGATGGCCTCTGCTGGAATGCAATCTGGACCAGCTGCTTTTCCATCTTTCAGAAGCTTTATGACTTTCTTTATTTCTTCTCTACTTGGTCGTTCGCAGCTGATTTGTAGCTCCTCTTCTGCTGGCTGGATGTCTGGGGGATTAGTTAGAGATGGTCTATTGAGAAGTTCCTCAAAATGTTCTGTCCATCTCTTCATTTGTTCTTGTATATTACTAAGCAATTTTCCATTCTTATCTTTTATGAGGTCATTTGCTTGCTTATATTTCCCTGTTAGCTTCTTTGTGTTGTTGTACATATCCCTCATATTTCTGTTGGCTGCAGCTTCCTCTGCTTCCCTTGCCAAATCATCAATATATTTCATCTTGTCTCTTTTGATGTTTCTTCTTACTTCTTTGTTTGCTTCTGTGTACACTTCATGAGCCTTGGCTTTGGAGCTTCTGGTTTTGCTTCTGTTTAAATCTGCTTTCTTATTTTTTCTGTCTTCTATCTTACTAATGGTTTCTGTTGTTATCCATGCTTTGTGCTGATGTTCTCTTTTTCTCAGTACTTCTTCACATGTTTCGTTCCATATATTTTTTACTTGTTGCCAGTGGTCTTCCATATCTGTTTCATCTTCCAGCTGTTGGAGTACTTGGTATTTGTTGGATACTGTGATTGAAAATTTTTCTCTTATTTACTGATTTCTTAGATATCCCACATTATACTGTTGTCTATAGCTATATGCTATTGTAAATTTCTTGAGTTTTAATTTTGTTTTAGCCAACAGAAGATGGTGGTCTGATACAACATCTGCTCCTCTACATACTTTCACATCATGCAATGATGACCTAAACTTCTTGCTTATGCATATGTGATCAATCTGATCCTCAGTTCTGTGGTCTGGTGATATCCATGCTGCTTTATGTATTCTTTTATGTGGAAATATGCTTCTTCCTATAGCTAGTTGATTTGAAGCACAGAAGTTTGCTAATAGTTCCCCATTCTCATTCATCATACCTAATCCATGCTTTCCCATGATTTCTTCAAAGCCAGTGTTGTCTGTTCCTATTTTCACATTTAGGTCCCTTATCAAAATTGTGATGTCCTTTCTTTTCTTATTGTCCAAGACACAGATTCTTCTTTATCATTTGTTGGTGCATAACACTGAATGATGTTTATATTTACTTTCTTTTTGGCTGATTTAAACCTTGCTGTTATAATTCGGGGTCCCATTGCTTCCCATTCTATTAGTGCCTTCTGTGCTTCCTTGGACAGCATTAGAGCCACCCCTTCACTGTGGTGGGCTCTTTCCTCCTCATGTCCAGAGGACAACACAATTTCTCCTGTGATCAATCTCCTCTTCTCTATGCCTTTCCACTGTGTCTCGCAGAGATCCAGGATATCAATCCTGTAATTTGTCATTTCTGCTGCTACCTGTGCAGTTTCCCTTGTTCACACAGAGTGCGAACATGCCAGGTGCTAATCCTGGAGATTTTCCTAGACGAAAAAAGGTTAGTCGGCAACCCAGACTCCTTTCGGCTTTCTCTAGGTTCCTACATGCCTCCTTTCCAGAGGACCTTCTTCTGTCTTGGGCGGCTGAGTTGATTTATATTCTTTATTTGACTTGTCCATGTTTGTTGAAGTTTTTGTGGTAAAAAGTTTTTTACGGGATGGGGTAACCAGCCCCATGCCCAACCCTCCTTAGTCGCTTTTTACGACATGCCTGGTAGGATACAGTGTTACTATTCTTTGCTCCCCTTTCGGGCCCTGGTAACACATGGGTGTCTCTGATCTCTGAATGCATTAATTTCGCGGTCCGGTGTTATCCAGAATTTCAGAAGCTAAGCGTATCAAGATAAAGGCTTTACGGTCGTCGGTCTTCGTCGAGGTTTCAACCGTCATCAAAAGACTTACTGTTCCCTAACGGGTTTTCTCTTACGAATGCACGCTTCTGAAGATCAAAGAGTCCAGGGGTTTCTAACTCCCCTGAGTACGAACTTCAAAGGGTCTGTGTTTTTGTCTTCCCCACGTGCCAGCCTGTCTGAGAACTATTATGATTGACAGATGCTCACGTGAGGGCGAGGTAGACACAGCCTGATTTGCTTTCCTGTTATGACTGACAGGTCACGCAGTTTGTAAACATTGCGTTAGCTCGTGTTAAAACAAAGAGGCGGGACAAGAGAGTAAGCTTCAGAAATAGACAGTCGGTATTGATACATGGTTTCTAGCTAGCAAATCAGAGAGCAGCTATAAGGTTGCCATAGGCTGTCGGATTACTGTAGACTCTTTTTCCATTACACGTCACAATCACTACGGTAACAGGCTATCAGCTGTTGTAAGAAAAATATGTCAGACTACAGGTATATGATGCTTGTGAGTGTTTACAACTTCTGTCATTTTGGTGATGACCAGCCTATGTTCCAGGTTCCTACATAACAGGTGGCACATAATACAAACAAAATTCATGTTATTGTCATGGTATAGTTCTATACTGCATGTAAGTGTAGGCAACCATATGGTGGCATAATTTTATACAGCATGTAAGAATATACAGTCATTTGTGCTAACTATATAGAAGCTGTAAATATTATATTATATACAGTCATGTGTTCTAACTATATAGAAGCTGTAAATATATACAGTCATCTGTGCTAACTATATAGAAGCTGTAAATATTATATTATATACAGTCATCTGTGCTAACTATATAGAAGCTGTAAATATTATATTATATACAGTCATCTGTGCTAACTATATAGAAGCTGTAAATATTATATTATATACAGTCATCTCTGCTAACTATATAGAAACTGTAAATATTATATTATATACAGTCATCTATGCTAACTATATAGAAGCTGTAAATATTATATTATATACAGTCATCTGTGCTAACTATATAGAAGCTGTAAATATTATATTATATACAGTTGTTGATGGGGTCGTTTGTATATATGTCTCCATGGTTACTTTGTTTCATGCTAGAGTTACTTGCCCTTATGCTAACTTCCTCTTCCTGTTCTCTGCTTCTAATAACATGGTTGATTAAACGTGTCGAGTTGTATCCAGTGTGTTCAAGCTTCATGATTATGCTTTATTATGTAAGAATGTTTGACAGCCAGCCACATCTCATTACATTTAGCAACATTTACTATGCAAAACAGTAAATATCAACAACAGTCATCTGTGCTAACTATATAAAAGCTGTATATAGAGTGACTGCTTGGTGCATGAGTCCTGCCACAGGAAACACCAGCTACAACAGCACGTGACTGCTTGGTGCATGATCCCTGCCACAGGAAACACCAGCTACAACAGCACGTGACTGCTTGGTGCATGATTCCTGCCACAGGAAACACCAGCTACAACAGCACGTAACTGCTTGGTGCATGAGTCCTGCCACAAGAAACACCAGCCACAACAGCACGTGACTGCTTGGAGCATGAGTCCTGCCACAAGAAACACCAGCTACAAGAGCACGTGACTGCTTGGAGCATGAGTCCTGCCACAGGAAACACCAGCTACAACAGCACGTGACTGCTTGGTGCATGATTCCTGCCACAGGAAACACCAGCTACAACAGCATGTGACTGCTTGGTGCATGATTCCTGCCACAGGAAACACCAGCTACAACAGCACATGACTGCTTGGCGCATGATTCCTGCCACAGGAAACACCAGCTACAAAGGTGGCTCCATCTCCATTAGTAGTGCAAAATAAAACAGTGATGCAGAATTATACATTTGTGTTGTGAATGTCAGTTGTGTCCATCAATAATAGAATTTAAAGCTGCACTGGAGATGGCAAGTTGTAGAGAGACATGGTCACTCATGCTAGAGGGCAAGACACTTGAAGTAGAAGAGACAGAAAGTCTGTAAATGTGAGAAAGTCTTGTCAGTTACCTATATCATTTCCCCAGCATGATCCTTCAACTTCTTGTGAGAGCTTATCAGTTATTGACTATAACAGGCAAAGTTCCAGACATGGAATAACTTAAGACTCATCATCAGAGTTCATACATGGGCACCAAGATGGGTCCCAGTTATGCCTGCCTCTTCATGGGCTACCTGGAGTATCAGGTGTGGCAGCAGTATCCTGGACCTTTTCCATTGATGTATCTTAGATACATAGATGATGGCATAGGTCTCACTGATATGCCAGAGGTTGACCTATCTAGGTTCATTAACTTCATTAACAACTTCCACCCTGCGATCCAATTCACCTCTCACATCTCCACTGTCTCTGTTAATTTCCTCGACATCGTTGTCACCATCACTCCCCCCCACCTCACCACTTTGGTGTACTACAAACCCACCGATGCACACAGTTACCTCCTTTATACTTCCTCTCATCCTCCGGCTTGTCGTGACTCCTTGCCTTTCTCACAACTTCTCCGTCTCCGTCGGTTATGCCAAGATGATGACAACTTTCTATGCCGAGCACAAGAAATGTTGGACTTCTTTCGTAACAGACAGTATCCAGAGGATGTTCTTACCTCTGCCTTAGAGCATGTTCTCCCTATCTCACGTCTAGAGGCCCTCAAACCCCGCCATAACACCTCCTCTGATAGAGTCAAGTTAATAATGACCTATCACCCTCACAACACTGCTGTCAAAAGGATCCTGTATCGTCACCTTCCTCTCCTCCAAGCTGACCCAAAGGCGCGGGAAGTGTTTAATGAGCCACCCTTGCTGGCATATAGACGGGATAAAAATTTGAGGGACCTCCTAGTCCACAGCCGTTTGAAAACCGTCAACGATGGCCACTTTGGGACCAAGCCATGTAACTGAACACGATGTAAGACATGTCAGTATGTTATCGAAACACATTCAGTCTCGTTCCCTAACGCCAAGTTCACCATCACCATGGCTTCACATGTGAGTCACACAACGTCATCTATGCTATTATATGCAAAGGTTGCACCATTACTTACATCGGCCAAACGGGCACACGACTGGGCGACCGATTCTGCAGACACCTCTACGACATCTCTCAGTTTAAATCCACACCTGTGGCCATCCACTTCAATGGCCCGGACCACCACGGTGCCACTGACATCCAGGTGACAGCCATCAGATCCTGTTCCTCGGACGCCAACAGTCGGTTTCGCCAGGAACAACGCCTCATCCATCTTATGGGTTGCCTTAAACCACACGGCTTGAATACCCAACATTCTTTTGTCTGAGACGCCTTTCTCTATCTAGTCCCTATTGTATTATGACTGTCTACTTTGATGTGATCACCCATTTTTTTTTTTTTTTTAAATTTGTTTTATTTTTTTATAATTTTTATTTATATATATATATATATATATATATATATATATATATATATATATATATATATATATATATATATATATATATATATATATATTTATTTTTTTTTTTTTTATTTTTTATTTATTTTTATAAATTTTTTTATTTATTTTTTTTTAAATTTTATTTATTTATTTTTATTATTTTTTTTTTTAAATTTATTTTTTTATTCATTTATTTTTTTTTTTTATTTATTTATTTTCTAAATCGCTTTTCCCTCACTTTATGTATTATTATTATTATTTTTTTTTTTTTCCTCACTCTTTTCCGGTCCTTATTTTCATTATTTCTTATTTTTTTTTGTTTTTAATGTACTATCGACTTCCGTTTTCCGGTTTAGTGGCAGCCATCTTGCTTCTGTGACTGGACATGTGACTGGACATAAGGGAGTTGTTTTTCTCTTATTTTTATAGTTTCATGTTCTCTACTTAATTCTCATTTTCTTTCTTTCCCTCCTGTCTCTTGTTTGTCTGTCCCTGACGAAGGCCTTGTGGCCGCAACGTAGGTTTTTCCTGTCCTTTCTCCTTGTAAGACGTATTACTATTTGTGTTGTTTTTTTTCCCCATTCTACTGTTCATACAAGTTACCCAGATAATGATAGCTCACATTCTGTTCATGTTCATTAACGTGATATGTTTGATGTTAAAGACTGAATTTGTGGCCACTGTTTGTGTCCAGGTTACCCAAATGCATTGTCCATCGATTATGACTCATTGAGGTTGTACTGGGTGGATGCCAAGATGGATAAAATTGAAACTTCAGATCTGGCTGGCAGAAATCGGGTCACACTGATACAACAGACACCTCACCCGTTTGGTCTGACTGTGGTAAGTGTGTCAGGGGTTAAAGGTTAGTGCTGGAACATTATCCTGGACAAGTGAGAAAACTAAACAAAACAAAGGAAAAGTATAAAATATTTGTCACATGACACAAAATAAAAATAATGGTCAGTTGTTGACAAGGGCTGATTATTATTAGACAGAAACATGTGGCACGTCTTTCATGTGGTTATAGATATAGATCTTAAGGGCTTTTGTGTTTGTTTTTTTTTAATTTTTTAAAAAATTGTTTGCACTGCTGTCAAACTTACAGGTCACAAAATGGTGATCTATATGGAAATTTTACAGATGTGACAAAATGAGTAAATTTTTATCATATTTTATGTGGCTAATTTTTTAGTGCTGTTTCATATGGCTTGTTTTTTCTGCTGTGTTTCATATGGCTTGTTTTTTGTGCTGTGTTTTATATGGCTTGTTTTTAGTGCTGTGTCCCATATGACTTGTTTTTTTGTGCTGTGTTTCATATGGCTTGTTTTTAGTGCTGTGTCCCATTATGGCTTCTTTTATGTGTTGTGTTTCATATGGCTTGTTTTTAGTGCTGTGTTTCATATGGCTTGTTTTTAGTGCTATGTTTCAAATGGCTTGTTTTTACTGCTGTTTCATATGGCTTGTTTTTAGTGCTGTTTCATATGGCTTCTTTTTAGTGCTATGTTTCAAATGACTTGTATTTAGTGCTGTGTTTCATATGGCTTGTGTTTAGTGCTGTTTCATATGGCTTGTTTTTAGTGCTGTGTTTCATGTGGTGTGTGTTTAGTGATGAGTTTCATATGGCTTGTTTTTAGTGCTCTGTTTCATATGGCTTGTTTTAGAGCTGTGTTTCAAATGGCTTGTTTTTAGTGCTGTGTTTCATGTGGTGTGTGTATAGTGATGTGTTTCATATGGCTTGTTTTTAGTGCTCTGTTTCATATGGCTTGTTTTAAGTGTTGTGTTTCATATGGCTTGTTTTAAGTGCTGTGTTTTATGTGGTGTGTGTTTAGTGCTGTGTTTCATATGGCTTATTTTTAGTGCTCTGTTTCAAATGGCTTGTTGTTAGTGTTGTGTTTCATATGGCTTGTTTTTAGTGCAGTGTCTCGAATGGCTTGTTTTTAGTGCTATGTTTCAAATGGCTTGTTTTAAGTGTTGTGTTTCATATGGCTTGTATTTAGTACTGTGTTGCAGATATGTTGTTTTTAGTGCAGTGTCATATGGCTTGTTTGATTTTAATGCTGTATCTATTCAATTTGAATTCTGTAGCTAAGCTGCTCTGTGGTGTGGCCAAAGATTTCAAAGGATGAAAAAGCGAATTATTTAATGGTTTAGTAATGTAAACAAAAACTTGAGCACTTTGCTCACACTAGATAACACTTGGCATGTGAGACAATTAGTCAAAAACTTCTGATTGCATCAAATCTGTAAAATAGTGAGTTACTTTTTGTCAGCCAAAACATTTTGTTAAATCACCGCACTTCACGAAATCAACATTTTTTATTTCCATATTTTTCAACGTAAAATAATTGTTTTGTCAAAAGTACCTGATGGTTTGTTTGTTTAATTCCAGTTCTTGTGACCTTTTGAACAAGATTTGACATTGAACTAAACATATTCACTCCGAACATTCTGGACATACATTTACAAACACGTAACTTCTCAGTTGATATGAATAATTTGTCATCACAGCTCAGATCTTGGACAGTTAGTGTCATGTCTATATCTCTATGTCTAAAAATGCTGTTGTCACTGCTCAGGTTTTGGACAGTTAGTGTCATGTCTATATCTCTATGTCTAAAAATGCTGACCAGTCATTGATGTCATCACAGCTCAGATCTTAAACAGTTCATGTCATGCCTATATCTCTATGTCTAAAAACACTGTCATCACAGCTCAGATCTTGGACAGTTCATGTCATGTCTATATCTCTATGTCTAAAAATGATGTTGTCACTGCTCAGATCTTGGACAGTTAGTGTCATGTCTATATCTCTATGTCTAAAACTGCTGACTAGTCATTGCTTTCATCATAGCACATGTCATTTGATCATATGAAAGAAAAAACGTTTAATAAGTAAGGAGGAACCATTAGATTCAGAGAAGATATAAAGTGCTGTTGTTAAGAATAAAGCATTGCCTTATCCAGAGAGTAATCTGTATTTTGTTTAAAAGTAATAGTTCAAAATGTGACTAGAAAAACAAAACAATCATTCCTTGGTGACACCTTATCATTCTTGACATGCCATCTGACACAAAAAATCTTGTATGTAGCCAATTCATCACTTGGGTCTAGTCGCCACACAAAAATCTTGTATGTAGCCAATTCATCACTTGGGTCTAGTCGCCACACAAAAATCTTGTATGTAGCCAATTCATCACTTGGGTCTAGTCGCCACACAGAAATCTTGAATGTAACCAGTTCATCACTTGGGTCTAGTCGCCACACAAAAATCTTGTATGTAACCAGTTCATCACTTGGGTCTAGTCGCCACACAAAAATCTTGTATGTAACCAGTTCATCACTTGAGTCTGTTTCTTGTTTCAGTTTGAAGATTTTATCTACTGGACGGACTGGCAAACAGAAAAACTGGAGAGAGCTAGCAAACTAGATGGCAGTAACAGGATGACCATTCAGAATAAGCTGGAAGGACTTATGGATGTCCACATGGTTTCAGCTGACAGGCAGACCGGTGAGTCATTACAAGGTTTTTCTTGGATGGTTAGGTTTGTCTGGAGCTGCACACTGGCTTTCTTGTTGCTGAGGCAACCATATGTCTGGTACCTGAAAATTAAGTGTATGTCTATGTTTTTTTTCATGCACACCACTAACACTATTACTGCATGCCAACAAAATACAAACAAGATATCTGTGTGATTGTCACTCAGTCAGTACAGCTACTACTAATTATTCCACTACATGTTAACTTTATATCTACTTGTAACACTATGTCACTCAGGCAACACTACAAACATGCTTTTCTATTTATTGTGTACATCTTACTGTTATTTACACATCATTGTCATTAAAATATAAAAGGCAGCACACACACAGTTAATCTGTGCAGGAATGTCTTCACTGAAATCTTGTTAAAGTTTCCTCTACTTTTGGCTGCTGAGGGGACCACATTTTAGGCTACAATTTTCCTGTCATTTCTGTAAAAGAAATCTTATAATCTATAACTCGTATTTTAGGCCATAATTTTCCTGTCATTTCTGTAAAAGGACAAATAATCTATAACTCACATTTTAAGCCACTATTTTCCTGTCATTTCTGTACAAGAACAAATCTTATCAAAATACATAATTGCCGCCGTAAGTACTTGGTCGGACGGTCGGACGGTCGGTCGGTCAGTCACATTTTTGCACAGCGTCATTAGAGCACTTTGTTCTATTTTCGAGGGAGTGCATTAACTTTCAACCACAGCTAAGGGGGTGCAACTGTGGTTGAAAGTTAGACAATAATTGTATTGTTTCCCCTTTTATGTACTCTTGAGAAAATAGAAAAAAAAGTGCGCAAATGAATGTGTGCTTGAACAGTTTGATTATGGAAAGAAGCCAACAACACGATTGATAAACAATACATGAACTGGAGTTTCGTCAAACTTCAAATGTTGTTCTGAGAGGCAGTAAGTCGACCAAGGCATCTCAGAGGTGGTAAGTCGACCAGGGCAAGATTTTAAAAGATGCATGAACAATTACGAGACATGCTGTCATAAAAGAAATGTTTGTTATTTAGTCAATTTACGGTCCATTAGACCATTATCACTGCTCTACATGTCATTTAGGTTGGGTTACTCATGTCTTCATATTTAATACATCTATATAATTTTCACTACAGATATCTAAAGACGGTCATCTGCAATGAAATGACCACAGTAGTGATAGTACCGTCTGTAATACATGTAGCAGAAACAACACACTATAATTAACAACCTGCCAATTTTGGCGGGTTGTTGCTAGTAATCTATAACTCACATTTTAGGCCACAATTTTCCTGTCATTTCTGTAAAAGAACAAATCTTATAATCTATAACTCACATTTTAGGCCACCATTTTCCTGTCATTTCTGTAAAAGAACAAGACTTATCATCTATAACTCACATTTTAGGCCACCATTTTCCTGTCATTTCTGTAAAAGAACAAATCTTATAATCTATAACTCACATTTTAGGCCACAATTTTCCTGTCATTTCTGTAAAAGAACAAATCTTATAATCTATAACTCGCATTTTAGGCCACCATTTTCCTGTCATTTCTGCAAAAGAACGAATCTTATAATCTATAACTCACATTTTAGGCCACCATTTTCCTGTCATTTCTGTAAAAGAACAAATCTTATAATCTATAACTCACATTTTAGGCCACAATTTTCCTGTCATTTCTGTAAAAGAACAAATCTTATAATCTATAACTCATATTTTAGGCCACCATTTTCCTGTCATTTCTGTAAAAGAACAAATCTTATCATCTATAACTCACATTTTAGGCCACCATTTTCCTGTCATTTCTGTAAAAGAACAAATCTTATAATCTATAACTCACATTTTAGGCCACCATTTTCCTGTCATTTCTGTAAAAGAACAAATCTTATAATCTATAACTCACATTTTAGGCCACAATTTTCCTGTCATTTCTGTAAAAGAACAAATCTTATAATCTATAACTCACATTTTAGGCCGTCATTTCTGTAAAAGAGCAGATCTTATAATCTATAATTCACATTTTAGGCCACCATTTTCCTGTCATTTTTGTAAAAGAACAAATCTTATAATCCGTAACTCACATTTTAGGCCACAATTTTCCTGTCATTTCTGTAAAAGAACAAATCTTATACTCTATAACTCACATTTTGGGCCACAATTTTCCTGTCATTTCTGTAAAAGAACAAATCTTATACTCTATAACTCACATTTTAGGCCACAATTTTCCTGTCATTTCTGTAAAAGAACAAATCTTATACTCTATAACTCACATTTTAGGCCACCATTTTCCTGTCATTCCTGTAAAAGAACAAATCTTATACTCTATAACTCACATTTTAGGCCACCATTTTCCTGTCATTTCTGTAAAAGAACAAATCTTATAATCTATAACTCACATTTTAGGCCACAATTTTCCTGTCATTTCTGTAAAAGAACAAATCTTATAATCTATAACTCACATTTTAGGCCGTCATTTCTGTAAAAGAGCAGATCTTATAATCTATAACTCACATTTTAGGCCACCATTTTCCTGTCATTTCTGTAAAAGAACAAATCTTATAATCTGTAACTCACATTTTAGGCCAATATTTTCCTGTCATTTCTGTAAAAGAACAAATCTTATAATCTATAACTCACATTTTAGGCCACCATTTTCCTGTCATTTCTGTAAAAGAACAAATCTTATAATCTATAACTCACATTTTAGGCCACCATTTTCCTGTCATTTCTGTAAAAGAGCAGATCTTATAATCTATAACTCACATTTTAGGCCACCATTTTCCTGTCATTTCTATAAAAGAACAAATCTTATAATCTATAACTCACATTTTAGGCCACCATTTTCCTGTCATTTCTGTAAAAGAACAAATCTTATAATCTATAACTCACATTTTAGGCCACCATTTTCCTGTCATGTCTGTAAAGGAACAAATCTTATAATCTGTAACTCACATTTTGTTTTAACTTTCTCTTGCCAGGATGTTGAAAGACATTAGAAAATAAAACAAGTTAAAAAACGTATTTACTAACTAAATCTCCAAACATCACCTACCAACAAGTGTATTTGTACTCTTTTACCTGGGCTGTGGCACTTTCACATTCTGATGTTAGTTGTCTAGTTATGATGAGAGTAGCACAGTTCCACAGAGGTGCTGCTTGTGATGTGTTTTACCTGGACTGTGGTGATTTTACATTATGCTAGTTCCATAGAAGAATCACCTGTAATCTTTGCATTCTTTTACCTGAACTGTGATATTTTTACATTGTGATATTACCTTTATAGTTCTGTATGAACAGCACAATCGTGGAGCTGAGTAACACAGCTGTGATCTTATCAGCTTTGTTCATTATAAGTTTATTTTTTTACACTAGCACTGATAAGAGAAATGTAAACTTTGTTGTAAGTAGCTTTGATGAGAGTAATGTAAACGTTGTTGTAAGTAGCTTTTGTGAGAGCAATGTAAACTTTAATGAGTAGGCCTGATGAGAGTAATGTAAACTTTGTTGTAAGTAGCTTTGATGAGAGTAATGTAAATGTTGTTGTAAGTAGCTTTTGTGAGAGCGATGTAAACTTTAATGAGTAGGTCTGATGAGAGTAATATAAACTTTGTTGTAAGTAGCTTTGATGAGAGCAATGTAAACTTTGTTGTAAGTAGCTTTTATGAGAGCAATGTAAACTTTATTGAGTAGGTTTGTTGAGAATAATGTAAACTTTGTTGTAAGTAGCTTTGATGAGAGCAATGTAAACTTTATTGAGTAGGTTTGTTGAGAGTAATGTAAACTTTGTTGTAAGTAGCTCTGATGAGAGCAATGTATACTTTGTTGTAAGTAGCTTTGATGAGAGCAATTTAAACTTTATTGAGTAGGTTTGTTGAGAGTAATGTAAACTTTGTTGTAAGTAGCTTTGATGAGAGCAATGTAAACTTTGTTGTAAGTAGCTTTTATGAGAGCAATGTTATGTGACCGTATGGCCTACTACGTCACTACAACTCTTAGAATTATAGTAAAGTACTTAAGAATGACTAGTTAGTCAGAAACCAATGACATCATCAGTCATGGCACACATGAACCCACGATGTCATCAAACCTTGTGTGGCTTCCATACAAGTTAAGCCGGAAGACATTTAGAATAGAGAGAACCTAGAACAATGGTTGGTCATACTTACTTAGTAACAATAATTTTAGACTAGAGGTTTCGTAGTTAGTTAGGTTAAAGATTATTTTAACAGTCAGCTAGGCCCCAAGACCAATCATAAGAAGGTTTCCGGTCTCTACTCCAATTAGAAATAATTTCATCCGGCAAGCCATAGCACCGGACTAGTATATAGACTGATGCATCATAGTAACCAGTTAGAGCCTGAGACAGTTATCTCAGTGACCAGAGTCAAACCTACATAAGGCGTACTCACTTGAGGTGTGGAGCAACCTGGCGCATCCCCTATTGTGAGAACAAAAGCCTTTGACTCCTACGTTTGTGACAAGTACATAACCGTCCAGACACCTACTACCTACCAGGGCCACCAGCGAACCAGCGCTGACCCCTGCCACGTATTTTATTGTGGTTTTATCCACAACAAGTGAGTCTCGAATTAGTTTTTCCAAAGTTTCGAATCAATATTTTATTTCGATAGGTTTCCACAGAATTCAGACATGCCTTATCATGACTTCTATAAGTAATAAGCCTTTTGCCATCGAGGCTAAAGATGGCAGTATTGCCCCACCAGAATTTTTTTTTTAGAAATAAAATAATAAAAGAAAATTTAATATAAATACTTGGACTCCTTCAATATTCTGCTTTTAGAATTTTCCTTGACTTTGTAGGAATTGCTGTTAATAATCAAACCTTCAATCATGGTACTACCAACTATAAGCATTTACTCCTTACCACCTGGGTTTTTCCTCACTTCTGGAAGTAACAACTCTGGTGTATAACCAGTCATCCACAGAAGTATTCCAAGTAAAGAAAGTGTTGCGATTATATCCCTTTGACTAACTCAAGGGAAGTAACAATATTAGGCACCGTCACAGTAAACTTTATTGAGTAGGTTTGTTGAGAGTAATGTAAACTTTGTTGTAAGTATCTTTGATGAGAGTAATGTAAACTTTATTGAGTAGGTTTGTTGCGAGTAATATAAACTTTATTGTAAGTAGCTTTTATGAGAGCAATGTAAACTTTGTTGTAAGTAGCTTTTATGAGAGCAATGTAAACTTTGTTGAGTAGGTCTGATGAGAGTAATTTAAACTTTGTTGAGTAGTTCTGATGAGAGTAATGTAAACTTTGTTGAGTAGTTCTGATGAGAGTAATGTAAACTTTGTTGAGTAGCTCTGACGAGAGTAATGTAAACTTTGTTGTAAGTATCTTTGATGAGAGTAATGAAAACTTTATTGAGTAGGTTTGTTGCGAGTAATATAAACTTTATTGTAAGTAGCTTTTATGAGAGCAATGTAAACTTTGTTGTAAGTAGCTTTTATGAGAGCAATGTAAACTTTGTTGAGTAGGTCTGATGAGAGTAATTTAAACTTTGTTGAGTAGTCCTGATGAGAGTAATGTAAACTTTGTTGAGTAGTTCTGATGAGAGTAATGTAAACTTTGTTGAGTAGCTCTGATGAGAGTAATGTAAACTTTGTTGAGTAGGTCTGATGAGAGTAATGTAAACTTTGTTGTAAGTTGCGTGTTTGTGATTATCATTTCCTTTTTTTGCTCCTTATGGAGCCTGGGGGCCACTTCTATCGCTTCAGTTCTTCTTGGGAAAATGAAGATGATAGTGGTAATGATAATGATGATTATTATGATGATGACAGTGACGATGATGAATTGTGTTGGTCTGTTGTGGTCAGTGTTGTAGAAATGACTCTGTCATCTCCATTTTTTTTAATATGATGAGTTCTGTATAAAACGATGCCATATTAACACACATTCTTAGCAGGCATGTCATCAAAGGTGACTGATATAAAGTTGTGGATGGAGATGGTGACATCATCATGTCATCAAAGGTGACTGATATAAAGTTGTAAATGGAGATGATGACCTCATCATGTCATCAAAGGTGACTGATATAAAGTTGTGGATGGTGATGGTGACCTCATTATGTCATCAAAGGTGACTGATATAAAGTTGTGAATGGAGATGATGACCTCATCATGTCATCAAAGGTGACTGATATAAAGTTGTGGATGGAGATTGTGACCTCATCATGTCATCAAAGGTGACTAATATAAAGTTGTGGATGGAGATTGTGCCCTCATCATGCCATCAAAGGTGACTGATACAAAGTTGTGGATGGAGATTGTGCCCTCATTATGTCATCAAAGGTGACTGATATAAAGTTATGGATGGAGATTGCGCCCCCATTATGTCAAATAAACTGCTACAAAAATGACCACTGCAAAAGTTTGTGTGGGGGATTCTGTGACAACTGAAGTGGTGGCTCCATGTGATGATGTGTTGTTTGTATGTAATGTTGTACTTGTCTTCAGTTGTTGTTGTCTGTATGTAATGTTGTACTTGTCTTCAGTTGTTGTTGTCTGTATGTAATGTTGTACTTGTCTTCAGTTGTTGTCTGTATGTAATGTTGTACTTGTCTTCAGTTGTTGTTGTCTGTATGTAATGTTGTACTTGTCTTCAGTTGTTGTTTGTATGTAATGTTGTACTTGTCTTCAGTTGTTGTTGTTGTCTGTATGTAATGCTGTACTTCTCTTCAGTTTGTGTTGTCTGTATGTAATGTTGTACCTGTCTTCAGTTGCTGTCTTAATGTAATGTTGTACTTGCCTTCAGTGATTGTCTGTATGTAATGTTGTTCTTCTCTTCAGTTGTTGTTGTCTGTATGTAATGTTGTACTTGTTTTCAGTTTGTGTTGTCTGTATGTAATGTTGTACATCTCTTCAGTTGTTGTTGTTGTCTGTATGTAAAGTTGTACTTGCCTTTAGTTTGTGTTGTCTGTATGTAATGTTTTACTTGTCTTCAGTTGTTGTTCTTGTCTGAATGTAATGTTGCACTTGCCTTCAGTTTGTGTTGTCTGTATGTAATGTTGCACTTGTCTTCAGTTTTTGTTGTCTAAATGTAATGTTGTACTTGCCTTCAGTTGTTGTTGTCTGTATGTAATGTTTTACTTGTCTTCAGTTTGTGTTGCCTGTATGTAATGTTGTACTTGTCTTCAGTTGTTGTTGTTGTTGTTGTCTGTATGTAATGTTGTACTTGTCTTCAGTTGTTGTTGTCTGTATGTAATGTTGTATTTGTCTTCAGTTGTTGTTGTCTGTATGTAATGTTGTACTAGTCTTCAGTTGTTGTTATTGTCTGTATGTAATGTTGTACTTGCCTTAAGTTGTTGTTGTCTGTATGTAATGTTTTACTTGTCTTCAGTTTGTGTTGCCTGTATGTAATGTTGTACTTGTCTTCAGTTTGTGTTGTCTGTATGTAATTTTGTACTTGTCTTCAGTTTGTGTTGTCTGAATGTAATGTTGTTCTTGCCTTCAGATGTTGTTGTCTGTATGTAATGTTGTACTTCTCTTCTATTTGTGTTGTCTGTATGTAATGTCACACTTGTCTTCAGTTTGCGTTTTCTGAATGTAATGTTGTACTTGTCTTCAGTTTGTGTTGTCTGTATGTAATGTCACACTTGTCTTCAGTTGATGTTGTCTGAATGTAATGTTGCACTTGTCTTCAGTTTGTGTTGTCTGAATGTAATGTAATGTGCTTGTCTTCAGCTGTTATTGTCTGTATGTAATGTTGTACTTGTCTTCAGTTTGTGTTGTCTGAATGTAATGTTGTACTTGTCTTCAGTTTGTGTTGTCTGAATGTAATGTGGTACTTGTCGTCAGTTTGTGTTGTCTGAATGTAATGTTGTACTTGTCTTTAGTTGAAAATGTCTGAATGTAATGTTGTACTTGTCTTCAGTTTGTGTTGTCTGTATGTAATGTCACACTTGTCTTCAGTTGATGTTGAATGTAATGTTGCACTAGTCTTCTATTTGTGCTATCTGAATGTAATGTTGCACTTGTCTTCAGTTTTGTAAGAGAAGATCTGGCAGCAGATGGTTATTGTCCTAAAGTACAAGAGTCAGCTTAAACTTAAAAGTTATGTCCACTGTTTTATGTTTAGGTACAAACAACTGCAGTACCAATAATGGAGGTTGCTCCCACCTGTGTCTTGCTCGACCGGATGGCTATGTGTGTGCATGTCCCAACATGAAGGATAATAGGCCTTGTCAGACAAGTAAGTTAAGGACTTCATTCACTGATACATTTTTTGAGGGGATCTCCTTTCCTGTACCTACTTTCTGACACCAGCATTATAAGTTTCGCTTCATGAAAATTTTGACTTTCTTGATTTTATTTGGACATGGGGAGTGATGGACATTCCTTGTTGCCAACCAGTTGAGATGTATAGGAGTTAAATATGCAACTAACTGTTTGATTTATCCAACTTTGATGTCACAGTCATAGCTTTCAGACCACAAGGTGTTATATATTTGGACATGTACCCTATTACAACTGACAGGCATTGTGTCTGGGTTGAACAGGGCATGCCTCATCAAAATTAAGCAAAATACTTTTTTTTTAAACTGGTATATTTACTGCAACTTGCCAGATTGACTTATATCAGATAAGTTAAATAGTCCATGCTGAAAAATAGAATAATAGGCCTATTGTAGTATAGGCAAATGTTATTGGTAGTTAACAAGTATTTCGGTGGCAGTTGCTTCGATTCATGACTGTTCAAGGGACAATAGGATAGTGGTTTCTCCTTGCCTCCCTTCCTTCCTTTGGGCATGTTATCAGAACAAAAAAGCTGAAAAATATTGTGATAACATGAAAAATTGAAGGAAAATAGATGGAGGATGACAAAGAGAGACAATACTGGACAGTCAGACATCATGGCATGGAAACAAGTCAACAACATAATTGATAAATAGCACTGGAAACAAAAATTTGTGGAGTGACATGATCCCCTACGCCAAGGGGCATGGTACTTGAAGAAGTGTGTAGTATATTGACATCATTCATAGATTTCAGTGGGTTGGTGAGGCTTTGAAAGGGGTGTGACAATATATCACAGTTAATAACAGTGGTCAGGTAAAAGTAAAAATGTTAGCAGACAGTAAAGAGAGAAATACAAATGTTAGCAGACAATAAAGAGAGAAATATAACATGTTAGCACACATTGAAGACAGAAATATAACATGTTAGCACACATTGAAGACAGAAATATAACATGTTAGCACACCATAAAGAGAGAAATAAAAATGTTAGCAGACAGTAAAGAGAGAAATATAAAATGTTAGCAGACAGTAAGGAGAGAAATATAACATGTTAGCACACATTGAAGACAGAAATATAACATGTTAGCACACAGTAAAGAGAGAAATAAATAGTCAGCTGTTATATAAGAGTTGTTACTTGACTGATATTCTACATCTCATAATGCCATAATCAGTAAAATGAAGCTCACATAGACACTTCTATCAACAGTTTTATCAAGTGTTTTTTTTTTTAAATAAATGTTTCAGTTCCTTACCACACAGGAAAAGATGGATCAAGCATCATCAATATTGACATCAATTCCATGCACGAGTAAGTCCTCTCATCTCTGTCACAATAATCTTTGTCAAGGATTTCTGTAATTATGTGTTCTCATTGACATTTTGAATGAAGAATGAACAAACAAAAAAATAGCAATGTATGTTTAGTCAAAGTGAAAAGATGGGCGTTTGAGCCAGTAACTGTTTAATATGTTTTAAAGCAGGTGCTGGGTTTAGTGCAACTTTGAGCGATGAAGCAGATGTACTAACAGGGAGGATAAGGAACCTTGATGACTAAATGATCAGAGATGCATGTTGACGTTATTACAATTGTCTGCTTGTTATCTTTGTCATCCAAAATTAGTTTCTTACATAGGAAAGCATTTTTCTAGCCTTGATTCTCTTATGTGATATTATCTTCTTGTTGTCGAATGGAGGAATTCTGTTGAAATGTTGTTGTCTTTGTATCTAATCTGAAAGCTGACTTTCCAGTCAACACGTTTTTGATTGTATCATTTGTGACATGTACAAATCATTTGTAAGTTCATCACTGTAATCCTGCAACCAGGAAGCCAAAAAACAAAACAAAAACAAGAAGGAAAGACAAATAGAAAATAATTGTTAGTTGACATTTCTCCAGACATGAAATTATCTGCATGTTTTTTATTTGTGAATACCAGGTGTTCAGATGAGGATAAAGCTCTGGGTGTTTGTGGAGATGGCAAAGATGTAGCAATAAACAAAATACCAGAAGGTAGGTAAGAGAACAGGCTCGTTGGCTGGTATATTGGAAGATTGGTTTGTTGTTGAACAAATTGCCTGTTCTCCAAAATGTTATCCTTCTGCTTGTTTGGATACACATGATTTCTGTGAATGAATGTTCACCTGTCATGATATTAAGTGCACCATGCAACATTATGAGCACTATTTGACATACTGCCATGACATTAACTCTTTCAGTCCCAAGCAAAAAAGTGGGTTTGGCCCAAACAAAAATGGCTACCCCAGTGCGTTTTTATTGTTGTTGTTTGGAAATAATTTTTTTAAACGTTCATATTCATAAATAACTTTGTTGTTGTGTATGAAACTGAAGGTAAATGGATGTTCTTTACTCTTGTGCTACAAGTATAAAAGCTTTCATTGAAAAATGATTAGTTATTCAAGGTAAAATAGAGGACAAAAGAAGAAGCCAGTGAAAAATTAGAGGAAAAGTATTCATTAAAATTCTTCTATAATTGTTCCTCATGAGAATATTCAAGGGTAAAGTTTTAAAATGTCACAAACAGAAGTATTCTAACAAAGTACAATCAGTTTTTAATCAATAAACACTCAGAAGATTGTTAATTTCACAAATTACAACAACAGGTCACATGGTTGTAAAAAAGAGGAAATTTCAGTTTATACATCAGAAAGATAGGAATTATAATACAGGGTGTCCATAAAGTCTCTTTACAATTTAACAAATTTATTACAAAGGCAAATGAAAAGACAAATATGTGGAAATTATTACAAAATGAGAAGTAGATATTGAAGTTTTTTTTGCCTCATTTAATACACCTCTATATGGGCACCATTAGTTGCACGAAGCACATCAAGACGGTACTCGATTTCTTGCCATGTTCGCTGTAGCATAGCCTCATCAATGGTGGCAATGGTATCATTCACCTTTGGACTATCTCGGTGAAGTTCCCTAGTCACATGGGGGTGTTCTGATCCCCAGATTCTCACATTATGTGTTCAGTTTCCCTGAAACATGAAAGGTTGCCTCATCACTAAAACAAACTCTGGTGAGGAACGTTTCATCCTCAGAAATTCGTTCCAGCATGTTAACTGCAAACTCTTTTCATCTTGGTTAATCATTTGGCTCGAGTGCCTGTAAGAGTTGCACTTTGTAAGTGTACAATCACAAGTTTTTGTGTAGGACTTTGTGCACTATTGAACGTGGTAGCTCTAACTGTCTGGCAGCAGTACGGATGGACTTTGTGGGAGAATGATAACAGGCTTGTCTTACACGCTCGATGTTTTCCTCAGATGTTCTTGGTCATCCACTCCTCCCTTTATCCAACACTGTCCCTGTCTCCATAAATTTCTTGTGCCATGCACGAATTGACGGACGTGACGGTGGATCTCTTCCATATTTAGTTCTGTAGTTTCGCTGAGTCTGCCTATCCGATTTTGTTTCAATAAACCATGATACACATTGTGCCTTCTCTTGAGGAGTAGCCATTTTTTTAGGGGTTCATTTAACAGTACCTCTTTCATCAACAGCGTACCTGAAATACGATAAAGGTATGTGATTAAAAACTTTGATAACCACTGAGTACATAGAACAAATCTGATTAAGATATCTCATCAATTGCATTTGTAATTAATTTGTTAAATTGTAAAGAGACTTTATGGACACCCTATTATTTACACATGAATGATTGTTAGTAACTGCATCTTGTGCACAATTTAAATTTATCAATAAAAATTATTAGTTAGTAAAATGTAAAGTCAATGGAGGCTGAATAAGAAGCAGGTAAATTTGAAAGAAATAGATATATTCTTACCTTGCCGAGTTGCTCCTCTTCTGAAGATATAATCCATAGGAAAACACATAATCCATAGGAAATCACATAATCCATAGGAAATCACAAAAGATCACTTTTTCTAAATACATTCACACTAGGGGCCTATGTATAAACACTATTTTATAATTAAATCCTAAGTAAAAAAATTTACACAAAAAAAGTCCCTAGCATTAAAAAAAAATATGAAAATTTCAAATTGTAGGCCCTGTCAAACATCATAAAAAGGGAAAAGAATATTTTATTTACAAAGCTCATTCATATCTAGGCATACCCTATATATTTTTTTGCTTATGATAAGCTACAAAGCAATTTTTTGTACAAAGGTGGGGTCTGCCCGTGCATCCTATACACACATAGCTTGATCTGCGACGAATTCCATTGGCGCTACAATGAACACAGGCTCTGCCCTTTCCATCATATTCCACTAGATGTCTGGCTCCAATCATCCGTTCCACTTCATTTCCTTTCATAGAGCATTTAGAATTTTTGGGTGGACAAACTATTACACCGCCTGGTGTCAGCTGGGCAGCTTCTTTGGACAGATCCTCAATCAAACTCTGTTTACAATCTTGAAGTGTGAGCTTCTTTTTTGTTGTCGCACCTTCCTGACACAAATTGTATAGGATGTGGGCATTTACCTGTGTCACTTCAATCATCCAGTGGTAAATCTTCTTCCACCACTTTCTGGTTTTACGGTTGTGCATACTGTAGTAACCAACCATTTGATCCATCCGGTCGCAGCCATTCATACACATATTGTAGTCATCAACTACCTTTGGCTTTGTAACTTTGTTTAGACCCTTGCTCTTCTCAACCGTTGCGACGGCTGATTTAGTTGACACAAGTATGCAGGGCTTTTTTATCTTTCCAGGCAACACACAATGTTGTATTTTCCGAGTCCAAAAACCATTTCATCTCTTGATGGCCAAGCTTGAGATTTTTTATTTCAGGAGGGAAGCCGACGCGGTTGACATTCAGGGTTCCTGTATAATTATAACTGTGTGCAAGCATATATTCAATCAGAGCTTTCGATGAATAAAATCTATCAGCAAAAATATGATGTCCTGATCTCATTGGCTTCAAAAAAGTTCCGAACACTTTCACGGCATGAGCAGAACTGGGATCTAGACTAGGATCATAGACTGTATTTTTTCCAAAATAAATTTTCAAATTGAAAACATAGCCTGTTGCTGAATCACACAGTCCAAATGTTTTGATATGGTATTTGTGGGGATTGATTGCATTGAATTGTTTGTGTTTAAACCTACCTTTCCATCCTGTAGTAGGGTGGGCGAGATGGTGATGATGATTATATTGTGATATGTTTGATCACTCTCTTGTCACACTCGCACCGACCCGAACAACAATAAAACTCTTGATTCTAGAGGCAGGGGCTGTATTTATTTTTACAACCCATTCAGGGACTAAGCAAACATTAAACAAATAAACTAGCAAACATAACAAAACAAAACAAAACACCTAACAGTGCCTGATTGCTAATCTGAAGAAGCAAACAAAGCAACGAATAGTTAAAATCCTAGTTAACTAATGATACTCTCACCTGTCAAACAGTCCTTCCACGTGTACTACCTGACACTCTCAACTATCACACACGCACACACATGCGTGTCGTCCAATGCGACTAGTAAGGTGTTGTGCGTGAGGCTGGCAATCTCACCATGTAACATCGGTTGCTACCGAAACCACTACTGCAAGAGCACACACTCAGCTATCACACACACACACACTCATGCATGTCGTCCAATGCGACTAGTAAGGTGTTGTGTGTGAGGCTGGCAATCTCACCATGTAACATCGGTTGCTACCGAAACCACTACTGCAAGGGCACACACTCAGCTATCACACACACACACACTCATGCATGTCGTCCAATGAGACTAGTATGGTGTTGTGCATGAGGCTGGCAACCTCACCGTGTAACACAGATTGCTACCGAAACTACTACTACACGAGCATCTGAATGCTTCATACGGACGAAACCACACTGGTGGCCCCATGCTCCCTCAGGAGCGGAGAAGAGAAATATATATCTTCAAGTGAGCCCACGTGCTCTCACAAACCATTCTTCACATAACCATAATTAAATAATAATCAACTGGACATAAAATAATATTCTTCAACTACATGTACATCAAATACTCTCAGTAATAAGAGCAAACCACCACCTCGAACTGATCCATCTCAATATTCATTACTGCATTCTGAACATGTCGTAAGTGACGACTGGTGCGCCTCGTAACAAGCGTGTCGTATACGACCCCTGATGAGATTGGGAACTCATCACATGAAACACATCGTTACCGAAACAAATCACTGCCATAGCATATAAATGCTTCTTGTCGGCTTTGTGATGGACACCAGCTGCATTGGTGTTTCCATGCTCCGCCGGGAGCAAACATAGAAACACCTGTCTCAACGTGCCTTACGCCTTACGCATGCTCTCCAGAAATCTAAATACATATTCTCACTTCAAAGTAACCCATAAATATATACAGTAGAATAATCAATCATCGTGAAATACGCTCAATTACTTTTACATTAAAGAAATAAAATATAATTATTCTCGACTTAAACCAAACTGGAACTAAATACACAATGTGTCACATGGCGTAACATTTACGCCGCTTTTTATACAGTCCTCGCCACGTGGGTGCCATCTTGCTATTGTTAATCTTATCTAAATTCCAGTGAAATAGCATATATCTGCCTTTCTGATGAATGAAATAATCGCTCTTAAACTTTCACATCTATCTATCTATCTTTTTATCTCATTAAACATTAAAATAGCCACATCGATATTATTTCAGAATTATATAAAACTAATGCTAATTTAAATTAACTCACGTGTCATGTCTTTGTGTTCTTCTGCTTACCCACACAGGGCGCCTCGTTTCTCTCTCTGGGCGGTTCTTGCAAAAATCGCTCATTCGCCGGCTAGGCGCTTCTTATATAGGCCCTATGGCGCATCACTCACTTACTGCGCGCTGGGCGTATTAATCTTGGCTACTTAAATATCACACGCGATTATCGCTTTAGGAATAGCGAAAACACAAATAAAACCTACAGCTATTTAATATAACCCACGAATATCAAATATGACTCACAACTATACACCACAATTAATTTCTAGGCATTATTATGGCCTGTTTACATATCTTCTACTTCAGATTTTTCACAACCCAGGCTCGCGCCGTCACGTGAGCTGACAGTCACGTGGGCCGACCGAAAATATATGGGCGACAAACATGCCTTGAACTGAAGTGGGGGTGGGGCCTCAGGGGTGTCTTCCCGGCCCCATCACAATCCTATAACCATCTCATCAATACACACATCTTCAAACAGATAGAAAGCATTCTGAAATTCGGTCAACAGCATCTCAACAAATGGCTCAATTTTAGCTGCATCCTGATCTTCTGGTTCACAAACATGCAGCATGCTGTGATAAATAGTTTGAAAACAGTTTCTCGAAAACATCTCGTGGTACCAAGGTGTATACAAATTTCCTGTGGTGCACCAGTAGTCCTTGATTTTTGGCCTTCGATCCAGCCCCATCGCAATCATTACAGCTGTGAACTTCAACCACTCATAATAAGTGAGCGGTGTCCATGAAGAAAACAATGAATACTTTCTATGTGGGTTGTTTGTTTCAACAACTTTTGCAGCATAGGAATTAATGCTGGTTATCAGAGTGCTAACAACAGCATCATACATGTAAAATTTTTTTTAAATCAAGAGGTGTTTGCAAACTATACAGAGCTGGATTTATGTTCTGTCTTGTCTGGCGAAAAGTAAAATTTGCTTTAGTTTCTCCAGTGGCCACTGAATGCCAAACCGCGTTGTTTGTATTAGGCCTAGTCCTACTAACAAAATCAACATTTCCATCCCTCCTGATTCTTTTTGGCTTGGATATATTATCTGAATTTATTGCAGTCTGATTACATGCTCCTGTATCCATAACTTCATTATCGACACCAGACCTTCCATTAGGCCTATCATCCTCGGTTTCCGAGGAGTCAATATCAGGTTCCTGCTGAAAATCAGAGTCGTTTTCGCTATCCTGTGAATAAATACTACAGTCACTATCAAAAATGTCTTCATATAACTTCCTAGCTTGATCTGACGTTAATCTTCTAGGTCTACTATTCGAAGCAGTGGGCATGGCCATTTTATGTTAGAAAATATGCGCTTAAAACTCTTAAATAAATGTCTCACCACAGATACACGTTCACTTTTAAACACACGAGGTATTTAAAAGAACGTACTTCCTGTCGGAAATTACGTTTTGGGTGGTTTTGGGTAGTTATAATTAGAAACAGCCTCAGACAGGAGCACAGATACTAAAGCGGTACTTGTGCGTTAATTCACCGGGAAATTAATATTGTGGAAATTTATTACCCAAACCGAGCACCGTCCTTTTTCTTACATTTTTTTTCTTACAATAATTTTTTTTTTTTCGCCTGCGCGGGGTTAGTCCATTTGGCAGGTAGGGGTTGCGGGTTAGGCTATTATGCATTTTCGCAGGTAGGGGTGGTAGCATGGGTCATTGTTTATTTATTTTTTTTAATGTAAAATTTTTGCCTCGTCTTGGCGAGGCACGTCCCGAAGGAGCATTTGCTTTATACCAAGTCTTCCTGTCCTGTGCCATCAGACCAAGGACTGCCTGGTAAAGCTATAAGCAAGTTTGCTCAGTGTGTATCCTATCCATCTTCAGCGCCTTCTCATGTCTCGTTCTTCTGGCACTTGCCTGGTTCGTGTCATCAGTTGCACATTAGTGATCTTGTCATACCACTACAATCCTTCTATTTTAGACAAGCAACCATTTATGAGAGTGTCCGTGGTTTCAGCGCAGGCTTCTCGCGACAAAGGTAGCGGGCTGGAGACATGGTGGCGTCACGCTACAATCTACCCAGCTGTAAGTGGATGGATACCTGACTCTGCTCTGAAAGGTAAAGGCAGCCAGGAGGGGAGCTGGTTATAGCACTACTCTCAGATCATCCAGGTCTGTATTATTTTGTCTTTTCAATGCCGCAATTACTGACTGTGCATCAGTAAAGAAAGCAACTTGTCTCTCTGCCCTTTCTTCTGTCAATATAACCTGCTGCAGTTTTCAGGGCCTCTGCCTCTGCTCTGAAGTTGCTGGAGAATCGTCCTGTCGCCACTGACAGCCTTTTTTCTGCACAAGTGCTTAAGGTCAGAAAGACACCCCTACCTCCATTTTCTGTTGCATTTGTTGCTGATCCATCTGTGTATGCATGGGTCCAGGTGTTGCGTGGATAATGTTTCTCTATGTATTTTGTAAACGACTGTGACTGACGAAGGAATCCAAATACATCATTCAACTTTTGATAAGCTTTCTGGCGTTTTGACAAGGTAGAGAGCAAGCTATCAATAAGGACAAGAAATGTTCGGCTTTTAAACTGCTGAGAAGGCGTTTGAAATTCATCAATTGTGCTGGAACCACTGAAATCATCATACTCTCGATTTCGTTTGTGTTTTCTTCGAGTTTGTTCTTGATAATGTTCACACTCAGTCACAGCCTTGGCCTTTTGCTCTATGTCTGCAAAAGTAGACCGCATAGCTTGAATATACCCCCGCAGGGATTCATAGAGTGCACAAGCTGTATTCAAATCTTGGTCAGAAGATTGCAGAGAAGCACTGGTCATTTGAAAACGGTGTAATACTTGATCCCACAGTATGATCATTATTCCAGTTTCTAACTTCATCATGGTTGAAAGTAGACAATGAGCCTGTTGACGACACTCTGCCTTCTGATCATTGTTATCTGAAATATCATCCAAGACTTGTTTTATTGCAGAAAAGCTGTGTAAAAGTGCTTTTGTCGCATCTGCCCAAGCGGACCACCTGGTATCTGACAGTCTTTTCACAAAGGGCAAATGGGACTTATTATGAGTACCACTAGCACATAATGCAGTAGAAAGGAGACCCCACCGGTAGGTAGAAGCAGAAAAGAAGGTGTACAGGCTTTCAACAAATCCAAAGAAAATGACTGCTTCTGTCCGCAAACAGTTAAGATAAAAGTAATAAAGAGTCACACTAAGTCACCCTGTTATGCTCTTTCTCTCACAATTTTGTGACATCAAATGAAAAGGCGCTAAAGATGGCATACATCACAAGATCATTGGTTTAACGCTCGTATTAGAAGATGACCAAAAAAATGATGTACATATTTATTGGCGCGGGGCCCTAAAAGAAAGGGGCTCGTAGCATATGCTACTTTTGCTACTACGTTAATCCGGCTCTGATTAGGTAAATATTTGACAAGGATCAGTGCATAGTGAGGGAGGGGACCAACTCCCCACCCAGCTCTCTCCACCCAGCCCTCCACACCCAGCGGTGAAAACAAATAAAGGCTTTCTTGCCAGGGTACAGTTTTGTGGGCCCTAAACAGGACCGTGGTGCAGTTTTGTGGGCCCTGAAAAGGACCGTGGTAGGTGCAGTTTTGTGGGCCCTGAATAGGACCATGGTAGGTGCAGTTTTGTGGACCCTGAAAAGGACCGTGGTAGGTGCAGTTTTGTGGGCCCTGAAAAGGACCGTGGTAGGTGCAGTTTTGTGGGTTTTGTGGGCCCTGAATAGGACCGTGGTAGGTGCAGTTTTGTGGGCCCTGAAAAGGACCGTGAGGGGAACAGATCACCATAGATCGCTGAAGCTTGGCACATATCAGGACATACACATGTTCATTCGTAGCTGCATAATTTACAGAGGAGGCCAAAATTCTGCAATGTCAAGCAGGATATTGTCGAACAGGTCTGACTGACGAACTGTATTGCGATGTCGCCACAAAAATTCACACTTGTAGGAATCTAACATGTGTCTGTGTGTTGTGTTCTGATGTTTGTTGCGTTCTTTCGCAGATTTCCACAACCTCTCTATTCATTGTGTATTTGCCCCTGTATTTGGGTCGACAAAATTTCCAGAATGATTCACCGTTTGGTGAGTTAAACCTGGCAAATTCTGAATGGTACTATATGCGCGCCATTGATCAGAAATAACTGTCGTACCAGGACAAATGTTGGCTATGATAAGGGGCATAAGTGTAGCCGCTGAGCGGTCTGGCACTGGAACCATGAAACACTCACTTGTTTCACGACATAGGCCACCAAATACCCACTGCTGTGGAAATACACGACCGATGTTATTTTTTCTGCGTGTGAACACACTTTCATCAATCTCTACCGTGGTATTAGGCCCGCCAATTACAGCGGGATTTGCAATGAGTACATTTGCACAAACCTCACGGAGGTTGCTGTTCCATTTAATGACAGCGTGATTGGCAATTCCTAGCTCTGATTTACAGAAATCAATGCTAGTCATCTCTTTACTCCAACAGTAAATGAACAGAATAATCTGCCTGAAGGATAGACGTGCACCCTGTAACCATGTGCCAGAACGAAGAGGTATATCCTGTTTACATATGTGACATCTCTAACGATCTTGGCAAACTGTCAAGGACAAACTCATCTGGTGATTGTTAGCACACAGTCGGACGGTGTGTAGAATGCCCCGATTCTGCAAAAACTTCACACAGTTCTCTTTGTTACATGTAAAATCTGTCACCTCCAGTAAATTCATCTTGCACGTCTCTGGACACCGCTATCAAATGACAAATGGCACAATAAGATTTGCTTTCCAAAGCCGCGCCAAGACACATAATTTAACTGATTCTATACGCAAGATCTTTTAAAAGATGCAATGGCCGACCGCTGTGACTGCAAATCTTTTAAAAGATGCTGATTTATTTCGTTGTTTCTTTCTATTCTGATATTTTATACTGTCCGGAATTTATCTCGAACGGAAGTAAACACAAAACTGGGCAAATTTCAACAAGCTTCAACGTCTTTTATTTGCGTTTGAAGGGATTTTTTCACATTTATCTTCATCTTTAATTGTGTTTTGTTGTATCGCCATAATGGCCGAAAACACACAGGATATGTTACTAATATGTGAACAGTGAACAAACTGTGTGATCAACCATAACTTTCTTACTTTTTCTGTGTTTCTAAATGGATTACCTGCACAAAGAGAGCAGTGAAACTGTATTGTGATAACAATTTATGTTACAAGCCTTACGTAAGTCGAAAATTTTTGTTCAAAATTTCAAGTTATCTTTTTTTCCATGTACATGTTATCTGTTATAACATAAACATAACATAAAATTAGCTAGAAAGGCATATGGATTTATATTGTTCATCCAATGTACTTTAATTTGATTTATAATATGTTATACTTAACTCATGATTAGACACACATTGTCAGTAAACGTAAATTATGTATGTAAAAATTTTTGGGGCTTAAAAATAATTCCGTCCAGAGCTGAAAATAATTACGTACGGAAAGAGTTAAGAAAAAAAAAACCGCGCCAAGACACATAATTTAAGGAAAAAAAAGGTAAGAAAATAAATGTAAGAAAAAGTACGGTGATCGGTTTGGCTTCGAAATTTCCACTATTGTAATCTGCCGGTGAATAAACACACAAGTCTTGTGTGTTTATTCACCGGGAAATTAAAATTGTGGAAATTTATAACCCAAACCTAGCACCGTTCTTTTTTCCAGTTCGGCAAATTCAATCGCAGTGTCTAGGCCATGGAGTTGTCACATTTTTGCCATCCCCCTTACGCGACATCACAAATCTCTTACCCACCCCGTCCCCTTTTTTGTCCTTATTTTTTGTAAACCTGAAAAAATACAACTTACTGGAATGTTGTTTTTTTTTTTAAAGTTTTGTCTCGTTTTGGTGAGGCGCGTCCCGTTCAACCTAGTCGGTTATATTAGGGCACATGTCCAAATATAAAAGACCCTTAAGTCTAGGGAATTGCTAGTCATCATCATCATCATCAGCTTTCAAGTCCCTATCAGAGTCAGGTACCCTTTTACAGCTGGTTAGACTGATGGGTGACACTACCAAGCTTTGAACCTGAAACCTGGTAACTTATTGCGGTAGTGGAGTGTTAGAAACTTCACCTTACTAGGCCCAGCATCGAGAGGTGGGGCCTACCTAGATATAAATGGGTACTTAACTTTGAGTTAGGGAAGGAAAAGACAGCGAGGAAGGAAACTGGTCTCCCCACCTCTCGATGCTGGACCTAGTATGGTGAAGTCTCTAACACTCCACTACCGCAATAAGTTACCGGGTTTCAGATTCAAAGCTTGGTAGTGTCATGCATCAGTCTAACCAGCTGTAAAAGGGTACCTGACTCTGATCTTGAGTTAGAGAAGGCAACGGCAGCGAGGAAGGGAACAGGTGTCACGCATCAGTCTAACCAGCTGTAAAAGGGTACCTGACTCTGATCTTGAGTTATAGAAGGCAACGGCAGCGAGGAGGGGAACAGGTGTCACGCATCAGTCTAACCAGCTGTAAAAGGGTACCTGACTCTGATCTTGAGTTAGAGAAGGCAACGGCAGCGAGGAAGGGAACAGGCCACCCCACCTCATAAAGCTGGGACCCAGTACATCGAAGTCTATAACACTTCACTTCCCTATGGCAGAATGTGCAACGTGACTACCCTTACGGTTTAAATTAACGGCAAGCGAACGGCAGGCGTGTTTTTAAAAAAATTCTAAACAACGGGGGAGGGGGGAGAGCTCACAATGTGAAATGACACTTTTTCAGTCAAGAAAGAGTACGGTGCTCGGTTTGGGTAATAAATTTCCACAATATTAATTTCCCGGTGAATAAACGCACAAGAACCACTAAAGCCACTTTAAAGTCGATTGGTCCAAATGTGTCTAAACCCTGAGCCACTTTTTGATATTTTGTATCATTTTCTCATACTCTGACATATCTGACTTCTAATGTTCCTTGATACATTTTAATTTGAAGTCTACCCAAGAGTGTTATACATCAAATTGTTTGTAATTGAACAGACTACCATATTTAGATGTAAAATTAATATTTTAAAAATTTATATTGATGTGAGATTTTAAAAATTGAAGGAAAGTCAACAGGAAAAATACACAAAAATTATAAACGTGATATTTCACAAAGAAGAAAAAAATAAAGTATTATCAGAACAATTAACAACAGTCATGTTTTATTGTAGTCTGACCATTTCTGCATTATATGTTACATTTCCAAAACAATCCAACATTAAATAATAAAATTATGCAAATTTTTGAAATGTTACATAACTAGTCTTTTCAACAACAACAAAATTTTTTTTTTAAATCTTCCACTAAATACATTACAGTTATTATAGGTAGCTGCAACATCTTAGCTAAAATAATGAAATATGACTTCAGTAGACATATTTCTAGTGTAACACTGTATGATCACTAACACATAAGTAAAATCAGTTATGAGGGTGACATAATAAAGACTCAACACATCTTTATATATTTCCTACTAAGGCTTGTGGTATTCTGACAGACAATTCCTACCTTCATGAAAACATTAGAAAAAAATATCACAAACTTTACATTTAACTTTTGTTTTTCTTTCAATCTTTACAATCTGATATCAAAGCTTACAATTTCTTTTTGTCTCTGTAAACTTGGGGTCCATGATGTGCCGAGAAAAAACTGGTGGCTTTGAAGCGAGTAGTGCATCATCATACAAACTTATGTTCCCCAATTCTGGATTAGTTCTTCTGTAAAATCTAGCTAACCATATCTAGCTAGTCTTCCACATCTGGGTGTTTTTTCTGCTAGTCTTGAAATAAAATGTAAGCATCTACCATAGCAATATCCAGAAAGTGAAAAAAAAGAGTTTTCCAATATTTATTGGTCTTTCTCAAAACATTGTACTTGTTAATTGGCTGGTCACTGTTGTCCACTACTTTCATGTATATATTGTAATCCCTTACAAGATTTGGCTGTCTAACATTAAGTTCTTGAAAATTCCAATTAACTCTTTCCGTACGTAATTATTTTCAGCTCTGGACGGAATTATTTTTAAGCCCCAAAAATTTACACATACATAATTTACGTTTACTGACAATGTGTGTCTAATCATGAGTTAAGTATAACATATTATATATCAAATTAAAGTACATTGGATGAACAATATAAATAGATATGCCTTTCTAGCTAATTTTATGTTATGTTTATGTTATAACAGATAACATGTACACGGAAAAAAAGATAACTTGAAATTTTGAACAAACATTTTCGACTTACGTAAGGCTTGTAACATAAATTGTTATCACAATACAGTTTCACTGCTCTCTTTGTGCAGGTAATCCATTTAGAAACACAGAAAAAGTAAGAAAGTTATGGTTGATCACACAGTTTGTTCACTGTTCACATATTAGTAACATATCCTGTGTGTTTTCGGCCATTATGGCGATACGACAAAACACAATTAAAGATGAAGATAAATGTGAAAAAATCCCTTCAAACGCAAATAAAAGACGTTGAAGCTTGTTGAAATTTGCCCAGTTTTGTGTTTACTTCCGTTCGAGATAAATTCCGGGCAGTATAAAATATCAGAATAGAAAGAAACAACAAAATAAATCAGCGTCTTTTAAAAGATCTTGTGGTCACAGCAGTCGGCCATTGCGTCTTTTAAAAGATCTTGCGTACGGAATCAGTTAACCTTAGTTCTGTGCTTAGCGAACCTATGGCCATTTGCATTGTAAATGTTTGAAACCAGTGTTATAGTTTTGTTACCTCTCCACTGCAGTGCTAGTAATTCTTTATCTCTAACCCACCTCACTGCACCTCTGATACTATTTGTTTCAAATTCCTTTATATTTGAAAGTGCAGCTGGAAATCTCTTTCTGTTTCTAAGAAATGTGCCACAAGCTCCAATCCCCTAACTTCACAAGTCCTTCACTAACTGATTGGATGTATACAAACTATCAAAATAAACCCTATATCCTTGACTCACCAAAGATTTCATAAGATTCATAACTAACTACAGTATAAGCTAAACCAAATGGTCCATTTGCAGTGATCCTACCTAAATAAACATCAAAGTATATCCACTAACAGCATCAGCAAGAACCCATAACTTCAACCCCCATTTTGTTGGCTTGTCTCTAATATACTGTCAAAAAGAAAACACCCTTATCTTATAACCATTCTTTCATAAAATTACAGTTTGAAGAAGTCAATGGGTCTCAAAAACTCCTTTGTATTTTCTCTAGTGCTTACCTTTGA
This sequence comes from Oreohelix idahoensis, assembly GCA_024509875.1. NCBI lineage: Eukaryota > Metazoa > Mollusca > Gastropoda > Stylommatophora > Oreohelicidae > Oreohelix > Oreohelix idahoensis. The sequence continues at coordinate 278,072 of JAMPIV010010023.1, forward strand.
CTGTTGCAGACCTGGAACCCTCTCCGGCAAAAAAGGTGGAGGGTTGGAAGGTGGGCCTTCATCAAGTCCATCATAACCAAAACATCTGCAAGAAGAACAATTTAAAATTAATTTTTACATATCAACAATAGAATTCAAAGTTACAGTTTAGTGTACACAGGAAAATTGACACACATTACATTTTCCGTACAAAGGAATACTGTCAATCATAAAGTCATATGATGTAAATAATTATTTTTAAAAGCAGAGACACAGGGCAAATGAGGTCAGAAAAATCAGCTGATTCAGAAGTTATGTTCGATCCACTTTATATTTATTTCCTGGTGCCATGAGTTCTTTGTTAACTGTTTGAAAGGTGAAATATTTGTTTCTTTTTTTCAAAAACAAACAGAAAGCAGCTATACTGACTACTAGCCCACTAAAACGACTGTTTTACTACTTTTCAAAATCAGCTGTTATCATTTCAGTAACGAAGTAACATTACCTTTGCATGTATGGCTGGTGATCTGAGTTGTTCTAAGCTGTATTTTCGCCATCCAACTCATCAGACGTTTCCAAGTTCTCTGAATAATCATCAGAACAGGAATCTACATCACTAGATGCATTGTAGTCATTTTCAGACTGCATTTTGTTTACGACCTGTTAAGTCGAGTTGATCGGAAAATATCCAAAATGGCAGACGGACAAATGCGGTGTTTACGTTTTTCTGCGTGAAATTTCAAAGTCAAAATAAGTGAAAGCTGTATATTTTTTTAGCACAAATATAATTTTTAACATGCATTCTGAATATAAAACATAGATTTGAAGTCAAAATTAAAAAATAAATGTGCTTTTTTTACTTCAAAAGTCATCGTTCTGTTTGGAACGATTTTTTATATTTCCGGTCTGAAGAGTGTTAAACATACTACCACATAACATTATACATACTACTATGATATTAAACATACTACCATGACATAAGACACTACCACATGACATTAAACATAATACCACATGACATTAAACATACTACCACATGACATTATACATACTACCACATGACATTAAATATACTACCACATGACATTAAACAAACTACCACATGACATTATACATACTACCACATGACATTAAACAAACTACCACATGACATTAAACATACATGACATTAAACATACTACCACATGACATTAAACATGGGGCAGATAAATCAAAAACAAAAGGAATAGACTAAGATAGTTGGGCACATCAAACAATAGAAGTCTAAGACTATCAGAGAAATAATAATGGTAAATACTCAACAAATAAACATGTCAGCAAGATTTACGAACATAGATAATTAAATAAATGACCTGAGAGACAGCAGGCATCTGTCAGTTGGAGAAAAAGAGCAGACATCTGTCAGTTGGAGAGAGAGAGCAGGCATCTGTCAGTTGGAGAGAGAGAGAGAGTAGGCATCTATGAGTTGGAGAGAGAGAGCAGACATCTGTCAGTTGGAGATAGAGAGAGCAGACATCTGTCAGTTGGAGAGAGAGAGAGAAAGCTGACATCTGTCAGCTGGGGAGAGAGAGACTGTCAGTAGTAGACATGAATGGACGGTGACAAAATTTGCAGCTTGAGAACTATCCATTCAGTTGGAGAGAGAGAGAGAGAGAGAGAGCAGACATCTGTCAGTTGGAGAGATAGAGAGAGCATACATCTGTCAGTTGGAGAGAGAGAGAGAAAGGAAGTTGACATCTGTCATTTGGGGAGAGAGAGACTTTCAGTTGTAGACATGAATGGAAGTTCACAATATTTGCAGCTTGAAGGCTTGAAAACTGTCCATTCAGAAAATAAACTAAAACTTGAGTGTCAGTTTCGTAATGCACTGCTAACATGTTTGTGTCTATTATGCTGTCATTTTTATAATGTACTTCTAAAAAATGTGTGTCTGTTTGACTTATGTTAACATACATCTGATTTGTCCGGCTTTTCATGCCTGAACTGTGCATCCAGCCTGATTTTTTTAAATGTTTATGTAACAAGAAAGACGGCATTTTGAAAATTCCTCATTTGAACTTCACTTGGAGGACTGAATTAAAGTTGTCATGGCCACAAAATCGAGCAAATAATTTAATATAGTTTTATAATGTGCTACTACGATGTGTGTGTCTATTTCACTGTCAGTTTTATAATGTACTGCTACAATGTGTGTGTCTGTTTGACTGTCAGTTTTATAATGTACTGCTACAATGTGTGTGTGTCTATTTGACTGTCAGTTTTATAATGTGATACTACAATGTCTGTGTCTGTTTGACTGTCAGTTTTAAAATGTACTGCTACAATGTGTGTGTCTGTTTGACTGTCAGATTTATAATGTACTACTGCAATGTGTGTGTCTATTTGACTGTCAGTTTTATAATGTACTGCTACAATGTGTGTGTGTCTATTTGACTGTCAGTTTTATAATGTGATACTACAATGTGTGTGTGTCTGTTTGACTGTCAGTTTTATAATGTGATACTACAATGTGTGTGTCTATTTGACTGTCAGTTTTATAATGTGATACTACAATGTGTGTGTCTGTTTGACTGTCAGTTTTATAATGTATTGCTACAATATGTGTGTGTGTCTATTTGACTGTCAGTTTTATAATGTGCTACTAAAATGTGTGTGTCTGTTTGACTGTCAGTTTTATAATGTACTGCTACAATGTGTGTGTCTATTTGACTATCAGTTTTATAATGTACTGCTACAAAGTGTGTGTGTCTATTTGACTGTCAGTTTTATAATGTACTGCTGGTTGTTCGTCCATCACGGTGATGAAGACCACTCTGTTCATCCAATTATTTAAGAATATGTTAGGTTAGTCTATGGGTACGAAGGTGACTGAAGAGCCCGATGCGGGCCTGGAAAGATCTTGGACAGTGTGGGCAGGGAATGTTTGCTTCATGTGAAGGTTTTATTTCACGGTCCTTTCTAGCTTGTCTCCGCTGTTCCGCTGCTGCTCTTCTGGATGATTCGCATGCTGCTGCACCTTTACGAAGAGATGTGCGCCAAGCAGTACGGTCTTGCGCAGCAGCTTCCCATGTGTCTGGGTTTATGTCAAAGGTTTTCAATGACGTCTTTAACGTGTCTTTGAAGCGCTTCTTTTGGCCACCATGGGAGCGTTTACCCTTCTGCATCTCACCATAAAAGAGTATCTTTGGCAGTCGATGGTCTGGCATGCGGACTACATGACCTGCCCAGCGAATTTGTGACTGCATCAGAATAGTATCAATACTAGGGATACCAGCTCTGTCAAGAACGGCGGTATCCGGGATCTTGTCTTGCCATTTGATGTTCATTATCTTCCTGAGACAGACTGTATGGAAGTGGTTTAGCTTCTTTACGTGGCGCCTGTATACAGTCCATGTTTCACATGCATATAGCAGCACTGGAAGCACCGCAGCTCTGTACACCTTCAGCTTTGTCTGTAGACTAATGCCACTTCGATGCCAAACGTTGGTGTATAGTCTGCCAAATGTGCTGCTGGCTTTGGAGATCCTGGTGTTCACCTCATCATCAATGACAATGTTCTGGGATAGTGTGCTACCAAGGTATGTGAATCTGTTCACAACATTCAGTTTCTCACCATTAACCTTGATGACTGGCTCAGTATAAACTGTGCCAGGAGCTGGTTGGTACATGATTTCTGTTTTCTTCGTGTTGATGGTAAGCCCAAAGTTGGCGCAGGCTTCGGAGAATCTATCCACACTATGCTGCAGATCAGCCTCTGAGCCAGCATTGAGGGCACAATCATCAGCAAACAGAAGATCTCTGATGGTGTGTGATTTGACCTTGGTTTTTGCTTGAAGCCTCCTAAGGTTAAACAATTTTCCATCAATACGATAACTAATGTCGATTCCTGTGTCCCCGTCTCTAAAAGCATCAGTCAGCATAGCAGAAAACATGATACTGAACAGAGTCGGTGCAAGTACGCACCCTTGTTTAACTCCATTTGAGACGGGGAAAGGCTCTGATAGCTCACCGTTTTCCTGAACTCTAGCCTGCATTCCATCATGCAGTTGCTGCACTATTGTGATAAATTTCTTTGGGCAGCCGTATTTTGCCATGATCTTCCATAGACCCTCTCTACTGACCGTGTCGAACGCCTTTGTCAAGTCGATGAAAGCTGTGTACAGGTCACAGTGCTGTTCTTGGCATTTTTCTTGTAGCTGTCTTGCAGCGAACACCATATCTGTGGTTCCACGTTCTTTCCGGAATCCACACTGACTTTCAGGTAAAAGACCTTTGTCAAGATGAGCCGTAAGGCGATTCAAAAGGATTCTGGCGAATATCTTCCCAGCGATTGATAAAAGAGAGATGCCTCGATGATTGTTGCAGTCTTGGCGATTACCTTTACGTTTATATAGATGTATAATTGAGGCATCTTTGAGATCGTGTGGGATGGTTTCACTCTGCCACATTTGCTGGAAGATCATATGAAGTTTCTCTATCAGAACTGCACCGCCATCTTTATAAACCTCAACAGGAATTGAATCGGAGCCAGGGGCCTTTCCACTAGACAGTTGACGAATCGCTTTTTTAGTTTCCTCCAGAGTTGGTACATCATCTAATGCTTCATTTATAGGAATTTGGGGCAGGCGGATGATGGCTTCGTCGTTAATAGATGATGGCTGGTTCAAGATATTATTAAAATGTTCAGCCCAGCGTTGGAGCATTTTTTCCTTGTCTGTAATTAGTGTTTTTCCATCTGCATTAAGGAGGGGAAATGATCCTGATGATGTTGGACCATAGACCGCTTTGAGTGCAAGGTAAAAGTTTTTCAAGTCATGGCTGTCAGCAAAGCCTTGGAGCTCATCTGCTTTATTACTCAGCCATGAATCCCGCATCTGGCGTAGTTTATGTTGGACGATTCTACGCATGTTGTTGAAAGCGTCTTTCTTGGATGTAGATTTTGGATCATTTAAATATGCTTTATGGAGATGGTGTTTCTCAGCCAACATCTGCTTTATATCATCTGAGTTCTCATCAAACCAGTCATTTTGTTTCTTGATGGAAGGACCCAGGACCTCTGTAGCAGTGTTGTAGATCTGCTCACTTAGGGCTGCCCAATTTGTTTCCACACTTTGGCCGTCTAGCGAGATAGATTTGAGACGGTCTTCTAAGGTGTCAGTAAATGACTGTTTGATTTTTGTCTTCTTTAGTTTGGTGACATCCAGCCTCTTTTGAGTTTTCTTCCCCTGAGGGCGCCTGGCTGGTTGGATACGAATTTTAAGTTTAGATACAATGAGGCGATGATCAGTCCAGCATTCGGCACCACACATGGACTTGGTCACCCGGACATCTTGCCTGTCCTTCTTCCTAACAATTACATAGTCAATTAGGTGCCAATGCTTTGAGCGAGGGTGCATCCAGGAGGTCCTGTTGCGGGTAGGAAGTCGAAAAATGGTGTTGGTGACAAGGAGGTCATGTTCTGCGCAAGTCTGGAGGAGACGAAGTCCATTACTGTTACAGCGACCCACGCCGTACCTACCAATAGTGCCATTCCAGGAGATGTTATCTGAGCCTACTCTTGCATTAAAGTCACCAAGAATGATGAGCTTATCTGCTTTAGGAACTGATGCAATGACTGCATGTAGTTCTTCGTAAAACTTATCCTTGACATCATCCTGGTTTGTCATAGTTGGTGCATACGCGCTAATGATGGTGGCATGTTTTCTTCCATAGAACAGAGGGATCTTGACCGTCATGAGTCGGTCATTTATTCCCTTTGGGGGCCCCGCTAACTTGCTGACAATTGCTGTTTTGATTGCAAATCCAACCCCTGCTTCTCGGCTCTCTTCAGTTCCTCTTCCGCTCCAAAAGAATGTATAACCTGCACCCTTTTCGCAAAGTTGGCCCTCGCCTGCAAGTCGAGTTTCACTCAGTGCTGCTATGTCAATGTTGTACCTGGCCAGTTCTCTCCCAATCAGGGCAGTTCGTCTCTCAGGTCTGTTTGCGTTAAAGTCTTTGTCAAGTAAAGTGCGCACATTCCATGCGCCTAGAATGAGGGGGAAAAATCTGTCCTTTCTTTTTCTTATATGTCGACCGCCGAAGTAGGGTACCCACCAACCGCGGTAAGCTGGTAGGTAATGGTGAAGCAGGCAATGTTTAGGGCACCTTTTCTAGCCCCTTCCTCATGCCATGGAGGTGAGCAGTGCTTTCCTAAAGAGGGCTGCTCAGACACTCAGGGGGCTGCCGAATCCCACTGCTGCTCCGATCAGTGGAAGACGACCATATGGCCTGAGCCGCCTGTGTGTAGGTCTGCGACTACGACTGCCAGCGTACCCACGCCTGCCGCTTCGCCGCTCGCCCATCGCCACAGGACTTGTTGTGAGTGGATGGATGAATGGATGAAAGAGTGGCTTGCGCGGTGATTTGGATTAAAGTGAGGAAGAGTTGCGCAATTCGTCGACCTCACTCTCTCGCCTGGGTCCATCTCAATCCAGTGGCAAGACAAGTCAAGACGACTGGAGATGAAGTCAGGTGCAGTGGATGACCAGGGCTTTCTACGTGCCTCGCCGTGCTCCTTACGCTCCACAGCGCATTGCTGGTAATCGCCGTCATGCCCGTTGAACCAACAGGTGGTTTCTTCCGCGCAGTCTATCGATTCCAGTCTTCGCATGCATGGGTAGGCAGACCCTAACTCACCGAAGGTTTATAACCATTCGGCTACCCTCACCTAGTTTAGCCGGCCTGTCAAAGCCGTTGTCGGGGGGGTGGCCGCTGTCGCATGCTGACAGCTACGAGGAGCCACAGGTGAGAGCTAGATGCCAGGTTTGGACCAAAGGTGGCTGAGCTGCCCTGAAAAGGGCATGACAGCTCCTTCACCAGAGGTACTACCAATACCTGACTTCCCAACACCCCCAACTTCCCAACACTGCTACAATGTGTGTGTCTGTTTGACTGTCAGTTTTATAATGTACTGCTACAATGTGTGTGTGTGTGTCTATTTGACTATCAGTTTTATAATGTACTGCTACAATGTGTGTGTCTGTTTGACTGTCAGTTTTATAATGTGCTACTAAAATGTGTGTGTCTATTTGACTATCAGTTTTATAATGTACTGCTACAATGTGTGTGTCTGTTTGACTGTCAGTTTTATAATGTACTGCTACAATGTGTGTGTGTGTGTCTGTTTGACTGTCAGATTTACAATGTACTGATACAATGTGTGCATATGTTTGACTGTCAGTTTTATAATGTGATACTACAATGTGTGTGTCTGTTTGACTGTCAGTTTTATAATGTGATACTACAATGTGTGTGTCTGTTTGACTGTCAGATTTATAATGTACTGCTACAATGTGTGTGTATGTTTGACTGTCAGTTTTATAATGTACTACTACAATGTGTGTCTGTTTTACTGTCAGTTTTATAATTTACTGCTACAATGAATGTGTCTGTTTGACTGTCAGTTTTATAATGTACTGCTACAATGTGTGTGTGTCGGTTTGACTGTCAGTTTTATAATGTACTACTACAATGTGTGGCTGTTTTACTGTCAGTTTTATAATGTACTGCTTCAATGCATGTTTCTGTTTGACAGTCAGTTTTAAAATGTACTGCTACAATGTGTGTCTGTTTGACTGTCAGTTTTATAATGTACTGCTACAATGTGTGTCTGTTTGACTGTCAGTTTTAAAATGTACTACTGCAATGTGCATCTGTTTGACTGTCAGTTTTATAATGTATTACTGCCAAGTGTGTGTGTGTCTATTTGACCGTCAGTTTTATAATGTGCTACTAAAATGTGTGTGTCTGTTTGACTGTCAGTTTTATAATGTGCTACACTAATGTGTGTGTGTGTTTGACTGTCAGTTTTATAATGTAGTACTACAATGTGTGTGTGTGTGTCTATTTGACTGTCAGTTTTATAATGTACTGCTACAATGTGTGTGTGTCTGTTTGACTGTCAGTTTTATAATGTGCTACTAAAATGTGTGTGTCTGTTTGACTGTCAGTTTTATAATGTAGTACTATAATGTGTGTGTCTGTTCAACTGTCAGTTTTATAATGTACTACTACAGTGTGTGTGTCTGTTTGACTGTCAGTTTTATAATGTAGTACTGCAATGTGTGTGTCTGTTTGACTGTCAGTTTTATAATGTGCTACACTAATGTGTGTGTGTGTTTGACTGTCAGTTTTATAATGTACTACTACGATGTGTGTGTGTGTCTCTGTTTGACTCAGTTTTATAATGTACTGCTACAATGTGTATGTGTCTATTTGACTGTCAGTTTTATAATGTGCTACTAAAATGTGTGTATCTGTTTGACTGTCAGTTTTATAATGTGCTACTAAAATGTGTGTGTCTGTTTGACTGTCAGTTTTATAATGTACTACTACAATGTGTGTGTCTGTTCGACTGTCAGTTTTATAATGTACTACTACAATGTGTGTGTCTGTTTGACTGTCAGTTTTATAATGTACTACTACAGTGTGTGTGTGTCTGTTTGACTGTCAGTTTTATAATGTACTTCTACAATGTGTGTGTCTATTTGACTGTCAGATTTATAATGTGCTACTACAATGTGTGTGTGTCTGTTCGACTGTCAGTTTTATAATGTACTACTACAATGTGTGTGTTGTCGCACGGAAGGTCCAGTGTTCAAATCCTGGGTAAGCCACTCATGTCTGTTGTTTTTCTGTTGTCTGGTGTTCTACTTCTTTATTTCCTGCGAGTGCCTGATAACATACCTTTATATTTGTTTCATATTAATTTATAATGTACTACTACAATGTGTGTGTCTGTTTGACTGTCAGTTTTATAATGTACTTCTACAATGTGTGTATCTGTTCAACTGTCAGTTTTATAATGTTCTACTACAATGTGTGTGTCTGTTTGACTGTCAGTTTTATAATGTAGTACTACAATGTGTGTGTCTGTTTGACTGTCAGTTTTATAATGTACTGCTACAATGTGTGTGTCTGTTTGACTGTCAGTTTTATAATGTAGTACTACAATGTGTGTGTCTGTTTGACTGTCAGTTTTATAATGTACTGCTACAATGTGTGTGTCTGTCTGACTGTCAGTTTTATAATGTACTGCTACAATGTGTGTGTCTGTTTGACTGTCAGTTTTATAATGTACTGCTACGTGTGTGTGTCTGACTGTCAGTTTTATAATGTACTGCTACATGTGTGTTTCTTTTTTACTGTCAGTTTTATAATGTACTGCTACAATGTGTGTGTCTGTTTGACTGTCAGTTTTATAATGTACTGCTACAATGTGTGTGTCTGTTTGACTGTTAATTTTAAAATGTACTGCTACAATGTGTTTGTGTCTATTTGACTGTCAGTTTTATAATGTGCTACTAAAATGTGTGTCTATTTGACTCAGTTTTATAATGTACTACTACAATGTGTGTGTTTGTTTGACTGTCCATTTTATAATGTAGTACTACAATGTGTGTGTCTGTTTGACTGTCAGTTTTATAATGCAGTACTACATTGTGTGTGTCTGTTTGACTGTCAGTTTTATAATGTAGTACTACAATGTGTGTGTCTGTTTGACTGTCAGTTTTATAATGTGATACTACAATGTGTGTGTCTGTTTGACTGTCAGTTTTATAATGTAGTACTACAATGTGTGTGTCTGTTTGACTGTCAGTTTTATAATGTACTGCTACAATGTGTGTGTTTCTGTTTGACTGTCAGTTTTATAATGTACTACTACAATGTGTGTGTCTGTTCGACTGTCAGTTTTATAATGTGCTACTACAGTGAGTGTGTCTATTTGACTGTCAGTTTTATAATGTACTACTAAAATGTGTGTGTCTATATGACTGTCAGTTTTTTAATGTACTACTATAGTCCATTCGGAAATTCGTGCCCACAGAAAGCGTCAATTTTCTCCAAAACTGTTTGTTGTATGGACATGAATTTTTGCATGCAGTCTTAGATTTACCATTCCGTTAAGATTTTGTGATCATTACATCCACAGCTGTCGCGAAATTTGCAAAACAGCGATTTTATTTGATCTTCTTGGAACATTTGCCTAAATCTGCCCGTAACAAGATGAATGAATTTTCACATCTTTAATAACACAAATAGACCCTAGACAACAAAAGAATTCGGGCAATTTCTCCATCCCTTAACACAATGTCAGTTTTATAATGTAGTTCTACAATGTGTGTGTCTGTTTGACTGTCAGTTTTATAATGTGCTACTACAATGAGTGTGCCTGTGTGACTTTCAGAGAGAGACGAAGATGAAGGCCAGCGGACAGGTCCATACATCGCTGTTGCTGTCACACTGAGTGTCTTGTTGTTGATCTCTGCTGTAGCTTTCTTTTTTTGCAAAAGGTAAATAGCCCACCATCTTTGCTTATTGGCTGTTATTTATGAATACCCAAACATTTACAAGTTACAATCACACAATCAGGAAGCTGAGAGTGAGGATCAACTCAGCTATATTAACAAGAGGGTACGATTGATCCTCCAGTCATGAGGACATGTATCCATGATAGGATTGATCCTGCAGCCATGAGGGCATGTATCCATAGTAGGATTGATCCTCCAGTTATGAGGGCATGTATCCATAATAGGATTGTTCTTCCAGTGATGAGAACATGATAGGATAGGTTCTCTTGTCATGAGGGCATGTATGTATAAGAGTAGTGCTCCAATCATGAGGACATGATAAGATTGGTTCTCCAATTCAGCGTGTATGTTTAAGACTAGTCCTCCAATCATGAGGGCATGTATCAGAACTAGCCACTAGGTCATCCATCCATTTCATTCCTAGTGGAGCATAGGGTGTCAGCATTTGCCTGCAGCCTATTTCTGTTTCAGGCCTTGTGTCCATGAGGTTCTTGCTGCTTTAGTGTCCACTTCTACCACTCTTCTCTGAGCTGTCTTTTCCTCCCTACTCCTATCCTTCCCCTCCTCGATACTTGCTCTGCTGTGGTTGAGAAAGATGTGTTTGAAATGTAAATTTTTCATAAAATTTAGTCAGTGTGTTATGAATGTGTGGTTCCAGTATTCATTTACAGATATCAAACCTTCTTTGACTTATAAAGAGTTGATATAACACAGACGGCATCAGCTACAAGCCAGACAAGTGGTCTATGGGTCGATGGAATAATTCGTTATCTAAATGCTGGACTGGTTTGTGTAAGGAGAAATAAAATCAGCTGTAAACTTGACGGTAGATAAACAAAAAGAATTATCCATCAAATAGACAAGTTGATGTGAGAGAAATAAAATCAGCTATAAATTTGACAGTAAATATAACAAATAAAAAGATGAATCCATCAAATAGACAAGTTGATGTGAGAGAAATAAAATCAGCTGTAAACTTGAGTAGATATAACAAACACAAAGAATCATCCATCAAATAGACTAGTTGATGTGAGAAATAAAAGCAGCTGTAAATTTGACAGTAAATATAACAAACAAAAAGATTCATCCATCAAATAGACAAGTTGATGTGAGAGAAATAAAATCAGCTGTAAACTTGACAGTAAATATAACAAACAAAGATTCATCCATCAAATAGACATGTTGATGTGAGAGAAATAAAATCAGCTGTAAACTTGACAACATGTATAACAAACAAACAAAAATTCATCCATGAAATAGACAGGTTGATGTGCGAGAAATAAAATCAGCTGTAAACTTTACAGTAAATATAACAAACAAAAAGATTCATCCATCAAATGAACAAGTTGATGTGAGGGGAGTGAACAGAATCTATTGTTAACTGATGAGTTGATCTGATAGAGACTGAGATCATTTTAAGTTTACAGGTATCTTGAATTTTTCTTGTCAGACCAGGATTAATCATTTTCTGAGTATGAATTCTGAATTTTGAAAACAGAGAATATATTTCCTACTTTGTGACTCTTATATTGAACTTGAATGTAATATTGAAGGTTGAGTCCTATTTTTATGTCTCAAATTTGTCAGACATCGCATACGTCACTACAATGTGGAAGAGTTCTCTGCCCTGACTTACAATAACCCCACCTATCAAAAAGCTAGTACAGAGACAATCAATTCTGAAAACCGCCTTGGTAAAAACTGTGCCCATTTCCGCTACCACACAAGTGATGTAAGTTTTGGTGTTTCTGGTGATGTAAGTTTTGATGTTTATGGTGATGTAAATTTTGATGTTTGTGGTGATGTAAGTTTTGAGGTTTGTGGTGATGTAAGTGTTGATGTTGTAGTAATGTAAGTTTTGATTTGTGTGGTGATAAAAGTTTTGATGTTGTGGTGATGTACATTTTGATGGTGTGGTGATGTAAGTTTTGATATTTGTGGTGATGTAATTTTTTATGTTGTTGTGATGTATGTTTTGATGTTGTGGTGATGTACGTTTTGATGTTTGTGGTAAAACTTTATGGCATGGCTATACAACTATGTTGCAGACCCTTTTTTATGTTTTGTTTGAGTACAGGGGGAAAAAATGAGGACACTATGTCATTTCATTTAACGCTATTCTCACCTGATAGTTTTTGCATATTAGATCTTCCATGGAACGTAACTGGGACATTTTATAACTTTTGTAGAAATCGTCATCTATGTTCTGCAAAAAAAATTTCCATGAAAAGCCATTTGACAACTAACATGAATGATTTCCAACACTTTAATCTGATTTGCAAAAACCATAATCTGCATGTCTTTCAATAATTGTTCAATGAAGGTGTGATTATTAATGCTTCAGTGACAAAATTATTACATGCATGGAATGAAAGGTCAATAGTGAGTATAATCATAAGTGAAGAAGTGCTGGTAAAACTGAACAGTGTTGTTTATCTTGAATGTATAATAAAACAGTACATAACGTGCAGACAAAAAAAAAACAGAATTGCAAACAAGAATAGGATTAACTAAAGAAATGAGTATCATGTCTCATGATAATGGCACAATAATTGAAGAATTGAGTATCATGTCCCATCATAAAGGCATAATAATTGAAGAATTGAGTATCATGTCCCTTGATAAAGGCATAATTATAGAAAAATTGAGTATCATAGAAACTCCGCCTACGCCGGTCCCAAGGCCGGTTGAAAAAAGGAGGGTGGCCCGCATGGAGGCTGTAAGGAGGCAGCCCCTACATCATGCAAAGGCACAACAGGCCAATCACCAGTTTGCCTTAAAACCTGATTTCACGAAATGCGAGAGAAAACGGATTGTTCTTAAAGGCAACAAATTGAAACGGACTACGACTTATGGGACATGGAATATAAAAAGTATAAATGAGAAAGAAGGGGAGCTGGTGGAGGAGATGAGAAAAGCAAAACTAGAAATTGTGGCTTTAATGGAAACAAAGAAGAAGGGACACTAAGTTATGGATCTCAATGTTGACACGCTGCTCTACAGTGGAGTCCCCACATCTGAAAGAGCTAGGGGGGGGGGGGGGGGGGGGGGGGGGGGGGGGGGTTGTGAGTTGTATTGTGGCAAAAAATCAAAAGGATAGCATCAAGGAATGGAACTTTGTCTCAAAGTGCAGTATGGGGCTAAAGCTAAAAGAAGGAGAAACCAAAGTCAACCTTGTCATTGTGTATGGGCCAAATGATGATGAGCAAGCAGAGGTCAAGGAGGAATTCTACAAACTGCTTCAAAAGACAGTGGACGACTGCCTGGAGATTTCAATGCCAGAGTTGGAAATGACCATGCTAAATGTGGTGGCATTATCAGAAGGAATGGAGAAGATACACTTCATGACAATGAAAAGTGACTCCTAAGATTCTGCATTGAGCAGAACTTGATCAATACAAACACAAAATTCCCCCATAAGCGCATGCATACATACTCTAGATGTGAACCAACAAAGAATGAGAAATCAGTGATCGACTATGCCATAATTCAAGAGCTCATTCAAGCATGTCCGGGATGCTAGAGTCTGGAGAGGGCCATAGATTGGAATTGATCACTACCTGCTGACAATTAAAAGAATAACTGAAAGAGTTTCTTGGCCTAGGAATTGCCTACCATCACGCAAAAAGCTAAGTAAACGAACAGGAAAAACGAGCATTAAGACTTACAAGCAGAGAGAGCCAGAAGTTAAGACCAGATATCAGGGGCTTATTGCTGCAGCGGTGAGCAACACAGAAGAACGACCTGATGACCTGGAAACCCTCTGGCTTAAATTCAAGGACATCATAAAGAAAGCTGCAGCAGAAGCATGTGGTGGAGTCTGACTTGGGAAGAAGACACCTAAGTGAACAGAGAAAGTTAAAGAGAAAATAAGAGAAAAGAAAAAGGCATGGAAACAATACTTAGGAGCTAAAAACACAGCAGGAAAAACAGAGAAATATAGAGAATATGTGATACTCAGAACAGAAGCAAAGAACAAGGTAAAAAAAAAAGGTAAAGGAACCCGTTACACGCCCATTGAGGCATATTGGGAATATGGTGTTAGGCCCATATTATCTTGACCGTCGGCACACGAGGGGTGATGTGGTCGGCATCACGCCGGCCGCCTTAACCTTCCCAGAGTTGCTCTGGTACCCATTTGGGGCTGGGTCGACCCAGGAGCCGTTTGTGGCCTAAAAAATTCCCGCCTCATCTGGGGATCGAACCATAGACCACTGCGCTAGGAAGCCAGTGAAAGAACAAGGTGCTAGCCTCAAAATAGAAATCCTGGGAAGAATTTGGAGAAAAGCTAGAAAGCGATGCTCAAGAAAACCAGAAATTTTTCAACAAAACCCTAAAGAACATGAGGAAGGAAAAACAGTGCCCTCTTAAATTTATAAAGGACAAGTAAGGCAAATTGCTTACTGCCCCAAAGGAAGTAATGGAAAGATGGAAAGAATATTTCTCATAACTCATTGAAGGTGAGCAAGGTCAAGCATCAGAAATCATAACCACTAGCACAGTAGAGGAAACCAATGGTGGCAAAGATGGCATCAAGATGGAAGAACTGAAGGCAGCACTGGAGAAAATCAAGATGGGCAAAGTGTGATGGTATTGCCTCCCCTGCTTTGCAGTAGTGGTCCAACAGTGGCCAAAACTCAAGAGTATCTAATATGAGCCTTCAAAGGTGTCTACCTTCGCACAAGATTACTCTTGGCAGACATGTAGATAGAAGGGTAATGACACTTCTATCACAAAGGGAGTCTTCATAATATATTCAGATAAGCGAAAACAATGCTGCTTTGGCTAAGCACGTTAATTCTAGAATCGGCCGACCACTTTTGTGAAGAATTAAGCAATGATTAGTTTTAGCTCGTTAAGCCCCCACCTCTGATTTACTCAGTGGAATTCTTATTATTCTGGTTTAGCTCTGTTTAGAGTGTGTGTAGTAAATTGACTGAGACAAACATGCAGAACATTTAAAAGGATTAAATCAAAGTTAAATTTGTAAAATTACAAATAAAAAAATTTAATAATCGCTTAAGTTTTAACAGTTTGAAAATAATTGAATAGTTTAGAAAAAAGTTTCATCATTGATTTATAGTAGAGTTGATGGGAAAAAAAAGTTCTTTTTGGCAGCGTAGATTTTGCACTTAGCTGCCAATAGTAGTTCTGCTCCCACTGATGCGTTTTTTTAATGCTGCTCATGCTCGTCGCTGGTCAAGGTTGTCGGGTGTAGCTCGTTTCCCAGAAATGTCAAGGAGAGTCTAAAAAGTTGGTCCCTCTTCTTAAAGCATAGGCCACTTGTCACTTCTTGTTCCAGAGATAGTACTTTCTGCTGGTACCACCAATAACAATGATAAAGAATAGAAACGAAACGCTCTTCTGAGTATTGCATTTCCCGACACATACTTATGTGTCCCCTTTCTTCTATTCTACCATCCCATTTATCTCAGAATTTACCCTCGATGAGAATTAAATTTAATCCCTCGGGATAAAACTTTCTTTACATTTAAACTGGATAGCTTTTAGCTTTACATTACATTTAAATGAAAAGGTTAATAGTACAGATATAATATGTTTACATTTACATTTCCTTGATTGAAAAGTGCTCACAATATAAATTGAATATGTTTTCATTTATGTTTACACTGATTTGAAAAGTTTGAAACTTCCATTAATTTTAAAGGGCATATGTTAACATTGACATTTACACTGGTTTGAAACTGTAAGTATTATAATTAGAATGTACATCATTTCTTCATCTTTTCCTCCCTGCTCCATATGGAACCTGGGACTCTTTATGCGTTGAGTTCTCTTTAAGAAACTAGCAATAAAGCAATCACCAGCCCTTGGCAGTGGTGGTTCATGAATCATCATTCTGTACACTGAGGTTGCCAGCCTCAAATGACTGGGACATCCACTAGCGATTTTCACATAAAAATATTCACATGGTAATATATATATATATATATGCTAGTTCACATGTTAGCAATGTAAAATGACAACTTACGCCAATCGGCTCACAGACTTTTTTGCTCAGATGAATAAAAGAGACTTGAAACAGCCTCTTACATGCGTCTGGGGTGTCGTTTCTTTAACAAGATAATTCCCTCTCTGACTCTGTGTGTTTCAGTTTCCTCAGATATTCCGGTTTTCCTTATTTAAAATGTTATAGATTTCCTGGGCTGAATTGTAAGTCCAGATGAATACCCCAATAAAAGGTGTCCGGTCTGATAAATGGAAATTTTGACTTCTAACTACTGGCAAGTCCGGTGTCTTTGGCAGCGAGAATCTCACAGTGAACTAGACTGACTGAAGCATCATGTTAGATTCACTGTCCTACCCAGCTCTATTTTTTATGGAACTCAAATGATCAGCCAATCTGATTTGAATATTTTGCATTTTTACTTTTCTGAAAATGGGCTGTAAACATCCGATTGCCCTGTGTACGAACTCACAAACATGTCGTTAAACTCATATGGCAGCGTGTGTCGGAAGTAACACTTATTACTTTCTTACAAAGTAATGTCGTGGACAGGAAATGATTATATCATACGTGTCCATCCCAAATGTGTTGCACAGACAGGTAATCTTGTTATCTGTTGCCTGAGCAAACGAAAACCGATTACAGGTGAGTAATTTTATCACCCGGCCCAGATTGAGCAGACAGAATCATGCAAATCTGAGCAAACCCACATTGGTTTTCACCTGCTCTAATCTCAGCAAATCTGTGCCGCATCAAGCAAAATGTAATTATTATCACCTACAAGGAGTGTCAAAATTATCTGACAATATCAAATATCTGCTACTTAGCAGAGAAAGAAAGAAAGTGCGACAATTGAAAGCACGAAATAAAATCTGTACCACAAATGTACCGATTACTGCTGTAGTGAAAGAGAGATCGGAAAGTGCATCTTGTGACACAAAGCAGCAGGGCATGATGGTATAACACCAAAAATAGTTGAGTACATGGGAGCAGCAGTACACCTATTACTCCTACAGGCAGCGTGTTGCCTAGAGAACATACCTAATGATTGGGAGATTGCCATCATAGCACCCATTTTCAAAAAGGGTGACGGGAGCCGCGCTAGCGTAGTGGTTACAACACCGCTCTGGCGACCGGGTGATACAGGATCAAACCCGGGCGACGGCATTTGAGGATTTTTCGTCGACCGGGAATTGGACTGGATTAACTCGAGACCTGGCGAAAACATTTGAAGGAGTGTCGTCGACCAGGGACTGGCGGCTCCTGAGCCGACCCAGCTGCAATGGGTACCTCCGAAATCGGAGAGTATTTGCCTGAATGGCGAGGGACATTTGTCTCTGTACAAGAAATAAAGGGATACTCACGTAAAATCAATGTCAGGTTAGACATAAAATGATAACCTGAGATTTCGCCTCGAGTATTAGCGGGCGAACGAAAAAAAAAAAAAAAAAAAAAGGGTGACAACCGACAATGTGGAAATCAAAGAGGCATATCCCTTCTCATTGTCTGCGGTAAAATCTATTCTAGAATCCTGGAGCAGAGACTCAGACGTCTAGCTAAGCAACAAATGAATGAGGTCTAATGTGGCTTCCAAGCAACCAAAGTACTCAAGACCTGATCTTCACACTCAGACAGCTGAGTGAAAAGGCCCTTGAGTATAAAGGTGAGATGCATCTTTGTTTCTTGGATCTGGAAAAAGCATTTGACAAGGTCCCCTGGAGCAAACTTTGGGACTGCTTGGCAAGGAAGAACATTCCAGCACCTCTGATTCATGCTATACAGAGCTTCTACAAGTCTTGCAGAAATTATGAGTGTAAGACGGTGATATCCTGTCACCTTATTTGTTCCTTCTCCTCATGGACGATGTCATCAAAACATGTAAGAAGAGGACAAGAAAATATTCAGTGGGGTACTGGAAGATGAGACAGGTTTGTACGAGGGGCGTTCAGAAAGTAATGCACTACATCGTATTTCTCAGGAGCTGTTTATTCAAAAAGCATGAAATTTATACACAATATACATGGATATGTCATGTAAACATTCGATATTATTCAACATAATCCCCATCAACTTGTACAGCTTTATGCCAGCGCGAAACAAGTGCATGTATTCCTAGCCCGTACCAGATTTTGTCTTGATCATGTAGCCATTTCTTCGCTGCATGAATCACTCCTTCATCATCTTCAAACCTTGTCCCACGGAGTGCATCTTTAAGTGGACCAAATAGATGAAAATCAGAGGGTGTCAAATCCGGACTATAGGGTGGATGGGGTAGTACAGTCCAACCCAATTTGGTGATTGCTTCCCGTGTTGCCAGACTTGTGTGAGGTCGCGCATTGTCGTGAAGGAGAAGCAGGTCTGATGGATTTTTGTGCGGCCGAACTCTGCAAAAACGTTGATTGAGTTTTTTCAATGTCTTAATGTAAGCTTGCGAATTGATTGTCTCTCCTCTTGGCATAACGTCCACAAGAATCACACCTTCAGTGTCCCAAAAGACAGTGATCATGACCTTTACAGCTGAAGGAATTGTCTTGAATTTCTTTCTTCGTGGTGAGTGCGGCTGATGCCACTCCATTGACTGTCCTTTTGTCTCAGGTTCAAAATGAAGTGCCCAGGTTTCGTCACCTGTAACAATCTTAGCCAAAAAGTTCTCTCCGTCAGCATTGAAACAATCCAACAATTCAGAAGAAATTGCTTTCCTTTGCAATCGGTGGTCATTAGTGAGACTTCGAGGAACCCATCTTGTGCAAACCTTAGAAAATCCGAGAGTTTTTATAACTGCATTTGCACTACCAATGCTGACTGACAGCTGTAAGGCCAATTGTTGAGTAGTGATTCGTTTATTAGTAAGAATAATGCCCTCAGCGCATTTCAACATTTATGCGTTGGTGGCTGTGGCAGGACGTCCACAGCGCGGCCGATCAAGCAGCTCCGTATCTCCACTTCCTGATTCTTTGATTCTCTGAACCCAGCGACTGACTGTACTCCTGTCGACTGCAAAACTTCCATACACATCACATAGACGCTTGTGAATGTTCACAACAGTTTCCTTCTCTGCAACGAGAAATTCTATCACAATTCGCTGCTTATAACGCAAGTTGCTAACATGCTCCATTTCAACGGTTTAGGGCAGCCGTTTTATTTGGCCGGTTGCAGTGCAATTTGATGCACACAATTGGCACATGCCATATTTGAAGTGTGCAAAATTTCATGCTTCTATCTTCATTACTAGCTGAGAAAAACGACGTGGTGCATTACTTTCTGAACGCCCCTCGTATTTCAGAGCTGGCATTTGCCGATGATGTTACCCTAATTGCTAAATCAGAGGCACATCTTCAATCCAACCTGCAAGTATGGAAGGAAGAGCTGGAGAAGAGAGGAGTGATCATCAGCAGCTCCAAAACCATGGTGATATCATGAGAGGAAAGAAAACATCAGATTAAGCTAGGAGAACAGGTCCTGGAGCAGGTCAACCACTTTAAATACCTCAGAGCTGTCATAGACTGGAAGGGAGGCATCAAAGAAGATTTGGTTACTCGAAGAGCAGCAGCAGCTGGGAGACTTTTTCAGGCCATAAATCGAGGATTCCTCAGCAAGAGAGGGGTTGGTAAGAAAACGAAGATGGCTGTATACCGCTCACCCTATGTCTCAGTTTTGATGTGTGGATGCGAGTCATGGGCAATGACTACAACCCACAAAAGCCAGATCCAAACCTCAGAAATGAGGTATCTGAGGAAGGCGGTTGAAGTAACCAGAAGAGACATGGTCCGCAACCAGACGATACGTCATGGCCTAAAAGCCAAACCCCTGCAGACCCAAGTAGAACAGTCCCAACTAAGATGGTGTTGCATGCACCGGGTGTGTCTTGATAGTGGCACTGTTAGCTGTCACAGCTGACAAGAGTGTTGTCAGCTAAGTCTGGCTTATTATAGGTGGCCGACAAATTCAACAACGTGAATAGATATTGATGTGGGTCGAGAACAGGTATGTCAATGGTGATGAGATCAACCACACTGAAAAGATGGGTTATCAACTTGACCAACGGTTAGCAATGTACACTGGACCCATGTTGTACATTTAGTTAACGATTCGATTTTATTGTAGGCAGACGAAGACAATAACATCACTGGTAGACAAATGGTTCAAATGTAGTTACTTCATGGTAGAACATCATACATCATGCAATAAGTGTTAAGACAGCCTTTTGATTGACATCACCGTTTCATAAGCACTGAAGGTCAACGGCTTGACAAAATACATGGTCATTACGAAGGAACCATGCTTTAACATATTTACGTACATAAATCAATCTTGAACATCATCGCGCCTGGTGCTAGAGGGACGCACTAGCCATTGATCATAACTGGTACAATAGAAGCTCTACCATAGTACACAGGGCCATCGGTCTCATGAGGCGTAAGACGTAGAAAATCAGCCATATTCTGGCAACAATAGAAGCTCTACCATAGTACACAGGGCCATCGGTCTCATGAGGCGTAAGACGTAAAAAATCAGCCATATTCTGGCAACAATAGAAGCTCTACCATAGTACACAGGGCCATCGGTCTCATGAGGCGTAAGACGTAAAAAATCAGCCATATTCTGGCAACAATAGAAGCTGTACCATAGTACACAGGGCCATCGGTCTCATGAGGCGTAAGACGTAGAAAATCAGCCATATTCTGGCAACAATAGAAGCTCTACCATAGTACACAGGGCCATCGGTCTCATGAGGCGTAAGACGTAAAAAATCAGCCATATTCTGGCAACAATATAAGAATTTGAAAGCTTCCCGGAAAGTGCATCAGGAATAGCTTCATCGCCTGTCAATATATATATGCATATTAACTTGCACGGGTCTTCTCTACAATTTTAGAGGAAGAACACAAAAGTACGTCCGTCATGGACGATTACTATATTATTAAGCCTCAAGGGTATGATATGTATAGCAACAAATCGACGCAACAAAAGTGCATCATCTGCATTCAATCGTGATGCAGAAAAGTACGCATAACTATTTAAACAAAGTACATCTATATCAGATGCGCAGGGAGCCGCGCTGGTGTAATGGCTTCGGCGTTGTACTGGCGACCAGGTGTTCATGGTTCAAACCCGGGCGTCGGCGTTTGAAGAAATGTTTACGGCCGGAAATTTGACTGAATAGCCTGAACGGCTCCTGTGATAAACCCTCTGTGGATGGGAAGGAGCGAAGCTCCTGACCGGGTTGGAAGGAAAGTCCTCAGGTTCCCCAGCCTCGCAATGATATGTCATTGGGCCGAAGGGCTGAAAGCCCAAGTGCCGCTGGTTAAGGAAAAAAAAAAAAAAAAAAAAATATCAGATGCGCTCACATGTGCGTCTATCAAAAGTAGACTGGCATGTGGAAGTCTCACACACTTAACTCCCACGCATAAAAAGGACTTAACAGATGGTTTGGCCATGTCTGCAGAATGGAAGATTTTTTTTTTTTTTTATGTAGAACTTTTGCCTTGTTTTGGCGAGGCGCGTCCCATTCAACCTAGTCGGTTGTATTAGGGCGCATGTCCAAATATAAAAGACCCTTAGTTCTGGGGTATATTATCGGCTACCACGACAAGCGTGGGAAATTAAGAGCCAGGGATCCAGACCTCCAGGATGACACAGAGTCCACTGGGACGACAACATTAGACAATCTGTTAAGGACCAAGGACTAGAATGGAACCAGGCCAGGAGGAAGACAGCCGATAGGATAGTATGGCACTCTCTCTTCCAAACCTCTACACCTCACGGTAGAAGAGGAACAACTAAGTAAATAAGTAAGAGCATCAAGGCTCATGATAAAGGCACAATAATTATAGAGTTATATACCCTGACTTAGAAAAACTTCCAAGTTTTGAAACCTTGATTGTGTCATACAAATAAGTGACTACATTTGAAAAGCATTGTCTGGTAATTTGTTGTTACTATATGTAAGTACTGCATAACTGCAGCAGTTGAACCTTGATTTACTTCCATTTGGCAGATGTGTGTGTATGTTTTTGTGTGTGGGTTTTGTTATTTGTTTGGTTGTTACAACCTGATGTCATGTCTTGTTCTAACCACTGAATGACAGGAGCGGTTGACAACTGCCAGTGACAATGACTCTGTGACAAACCAAAAAGAAACGGCTGCTCTTGTGCATCCACATACTATCGTGTGAGTAACTTTGTTGTTATAATAAGTTGGGGGAGAGGGGTATGGAAGAGAGATCATGCTGACACTCACCCTTGTGCTAATGTGTGAGTAATTTTGTTGTTATAATAAGTTGGGGGAGAGGGGTATGGAAGAGAGATCATGCTGACACTCACCCTTGTGCTAATGTGTGAGTAACTTTGTTGTTATAATAAGTTGGGGGAGAGGGGTATGGAAGAGAGATCATGCTGACACTCACCCTTGTGCTAATGTGTGAGTAACTTTGATATTAATTATAATTATTTTGTGGGCTGGAATCATGCTGACACTCACCCTTCTGCTAATGTGTAAGTAAGTTTGATATTAGTTATAATTATTTTGTGGCTGGATGCATGCAGACACTCACACTTGTACTAATGTGTGAGTAACTTTGATATTAGTTATAATGATTTTATGGGCTGGAATCATGCACACACTTTATACTAAAATGTGAGGAAACTTTGACATTTGTTGTAATCATTGGGTGGGGGGAATATGTTGCTCGCATTTCCTGTCACAGTAATGTGTGAATAGCTTTAACATCTGTTCTAATAATTGTGTGATGGATGATCAAGCTCACACTTGCCCTTGTACTAATGTGTGAGTGAGTAACTTTGACATCTGTTGTAATAACTTTCATAGAAAAACTGAAATGGCATAACTTTACTCACTGGAAAAACAATTTTTGAAATAGAAACATGACTTAATTTTAAAATAAACCAGGCCCTTGTACATTCAAGTAAACCATGTCTGAAATGAGAGAAATGTAGAAATTCTAAATAAAAAACAATGGTATACTGGACATAGAAATTGTATTGAAAAAAAACAATGGTATATCGGACATAGAAATTCTATAGAAGAAACATTGGTAAACCGGACATAGAAATTCTGTAGAAAAATTATTCGATTACCGGATATATTTTGTAAGTGAAGTAAAATTTGTGGGATGGTCATAAGCAGCTCTAAAACAAAATCCATGGTGATATCACGAGAAGAAAGAAGGCATCAGATTAAGCTGGGAGGTCTTGGAGCAGGTCGACCACTTTAAATACCTCGGAGCTGTTATAGACCGGAAAGGAGGGTTCAAAGAAGAGTTGGCCACTCGAAAAGCAGCAGCTGGGAGGCTTTTTCAGGCCATAAATCGAGGATTCCTTAGCAAGAAGATGGCTGTATACCGCTCCACCTATGTCCCAGTCTTGACATATGGATGCGAGTCATGGGCAATGACTACAACCCACAAAAGCCAGATCCAAACCTCAGAAATGAGGTATCTGAGGAAGATGGTTGAAGTAGCAAGAAGAGACATGGTCCGCAACCAGACGTCAAGGCCTAAAATCCCACCACCTGCCAGGGATCCAGACCTCCAGGACGACCCAGAGTCCGCAGGTGGGTGGACAACATTAGACAATCTTTGAGGGATAGAGGACTAGAATGAAACCAGGCCAGGAGGAAGACAGCCAATAGGATAGTCTGGCGCTCTCTCTTCCAAACCTCTACACCTCACGGTAGAAGGGGAATGACTAGCGAACGAGAAGAAGAACAATGGGAATGACTAAGTAAGTAAGTAACATTTGCTCATGAGTATATTTGTTTACGGTGTAATTTGCCATATTTAGGAAGCCGAGTCAGACAGAGCTAATTTCCAGAGTAATTAATGCATCCTGTATGTGAGAACAACAGAATACAGTACGAATAAAAAATCAAAAAAAAAATATTTTAAATACACGCTTTTAATGCACTAAAAACCCAAAAATAATTTTTCAAGGAGTTTATAGCTTGCAGTAAAAAAAATGTGGGTGCTGATTCTGCATGAAATTAACTTCTGCTTTATACTTCATTAGACACATGGATAAAATATATGATAAGCGCTTAAGCGCCCCACGCTTTTTGTCAATTGGATGTTACATTTTTTTACTGCAAGCTATAAACTTCTTGAAAAATTATTTTTGGGTTTTTAGTGCATTCAAAGCGTGTATTTAAAGTATTTTTTTTTTATTTTCTTCTTGTTAGTGTTAGAAAAATAATGACATACTAAAACATATACAATATGTTTACTTTTTGACTCCATTAAGAATCAACTTGATGACGTTGTACACAAAATTGTGAAGATCACATGACTTGGTGACGTTGCATACAAAATAGTGAACTCCGTAAGGAACGAAAAGAAAAATTATAATGACAGTTGAGCTCCTTTTATATTTTTTTTATTAATATTTTTAATGTTATTCATTTTATTATTTTTATGACTGATTGTTGTATTGTCATCGGGAATACACAACTATGCCAAGTTTCAGAGCTATTGCTCATCTGGAAGTGATTGAAAAATTGATTGCAAGATTTGAAGGTGACATACAAGACAAGTTAAAGAAAAGCGTGTAAAAATGACAGAATTTAAATGGGTCTGTGGGCCTTCGATCTCTATTCTCAACCCTTTGAAAATAAAATTTGTGTATATGTTCCTTCCTTAAGTAATTTCTGTTGGTATCAGAAATGAGTAATCAGTAGTTGTATTGCAGATTATTAATTAGTAGCTCTATTACACATCATTAATTAGTAATGGTATTGCAGGTTATTAATTAGTAGTTGTATCACATCACTAATTAGTAGGTTGTTTCACAGGTCATTATTTAGTAGTTAGATTATTAATTAGTAGTTGTTTTGAACGTGTAGCTTTTTCACTTCTTCCTTCTCTTCAACCAGTACATCATTCCTCATATCTCTCTTTCGTGCTTTCCACCATTCCTTGGTTGCTCTTTCCACCATTCCTTGGTTGCTCTTTCCTTTTCAACCCATTCTTTCTCAACTGTCTCATTCCACCAAGGTGGTTGGACAAAAGTTGTCCTAGCTGTCTCTTGTCTGGCATTTTGCCACAGTGTATGTATAGGTCTGTTATGATCTTGAAAGCTTGTAAAATATTTGAAGGCCTGTTTTGGTTTCTTGTGTCTGGTGGTCTTCCCATTTGCAATGAGGACAACACTGGCTAGGTGATCACTGTCCTGTGACCCTAATGCATCCCAACGTGCTAAGGTGGCAGCAACACTAGAGATGAATGCCAGATCAATGACATAATCATTATGCACCAATCTTGATGGACGGCCATCATTTAAGATAGCAATATTTGTATTGATGAAGGCCCGACTCAAAGCCATACCCTGTCTATTGTCAGTGATGTTTGCCCACTCCTTACATCTAGCTTTAAAATCAGTTAAGCATCTTTTGATAGATTCCTCTGACAATTCCACCAGGAAATCCCAATTATCCTCTTCTGGAAGGTGATTGACGTGGGCATATAAATTGCAGACTTGCCATTCTTGACCATCTATATTCACTTTGATTCCTTGCAATTCTACGCCTTCGCTGACATGGGCACTGGTATCATACCACTTATGAGGGAGCTCGTTCTTTATGTATATAGCTTGCCCTCATCTGCCAGTCCCACTAGCATTTATGTAGCATTTATAGCCTGGGCAATTGATGCTGACTTGCTCTTTTAAATTTGTTTCTTGAAGCATGTCAAAATCATACAGCAATAGATTTAAAAGTTTGGTGAAAGAGGCCAAGGATAAAGTGTGAGAGGCCTACGTAACACAAGTGGGCACATATAAAACACTTCAGAAATTCTGATCCTTACATCGACGAATGAACATGAAAAGTACAAGCCAACGCATCCCCTAACATTAAAATCTCAACAGGAATAAGCCTCAAGATGGATGAAAAGAGGGGCCAAGCTTTATTCAATCGATATATGATCCAAACAAATAAATGCGACAAAGTTGCCCATCCAAAAATTAAGGACCTTGTGTGCCCGTAATCACACAGATAGTATTTGGAAAACTGGTTCTGGTTCTGTTTTATTTTTCTTCTCTCTAGCTGTTATATATTTTCCGTCGGAAATTATTTGAGAAGATCGGAACAGAATGATAGGTGTATTTGTATAAGCAAGAGTTGCGTGTTACATTGACACACCAACTAAGAAGCTGGTGTATTGCCAATGTATATTTGTGCCCAGTAATTTAGGAGCTATTCTCCGTTGAAAGAATATAGGACAGAATAGAAGAATTTCTGACGTTATTCTAACGTAGGTAGTATATCAAGTTTGTGTTTACTGGATTTTCCCTCAGAGATGTTATTTTACTTGAGCCATTTGTACGGGTTCCAGGTTCGGTTTAGATTTTGAATTGGAAGTAGCTCGTGTAGAAGTAATGGCAGTACTCTTATAGTCTCTTGATCACTGAATTTTAAGTAATTCAAAATTAACAATTCTATTTGTAGTGAAGTAAAGTCTGTAGAATAAATATCAATGGAACTTTTATTTAGATTCCTCTAGATGTACAACTGTAGTTAAATGCTACGCCATTTTCTTTCTGTAGCATAAATTCTTCAATATGAAATGTCTCATCAATTTGAGGTCCCTAATTTTCTGAACAAATGGACATTATACACTTGTCTACTATGTATCGAAGTCGAATTACTAATTGAGATTTTTACCCACCTGAGGAATAGGTCATACTGACTACCAAATAAGTCCTGTAATCAAAACCTTGAAAATATCTCTGTTGATTACTTGTTAGAGAATAAACAACACCTAAGCTGACAGGCTGGCTTAGGGCCAGGGGTCGGGTCAGCCATTATTCTCTTCACTGGAGTCTCTATGAAGTTATAAAAATCTTGGTGAGAACTGCTAGCTAGGGGTTTAGGCGGTCCATATATCTAAAACTGGTTTCTAAGACTGTTGGGGGAAGTTATTATGATTTGTCAATCTACCGGATATCCTATGGGATAATCTGTTTCATTGGCGAAGCCGCTAGTTAAGATGGATAGTCCACTAGTTATGTCTATGTCATATTTACGTCACAGTTACTATACAAGTTACTATACATATATATATATATATATATATATATATATATATATATATATATATATATATATATATATATATATATATATATATATATATATATATATATATATATATATATATATATATATATATTTCGGGCAGATAGGGCTCGTGATCCTTGGTTGGTAGCTTATCTAAGAGAAGGAACTCTGAATTCAAACCACCGGTGCCTTGCAGGAATATCCATTTATGGAATTGGCTTCGGGAGTAAACCCTGAGGATAAATCCGGAGTCGGAGTCCCTAAGGCGGTCTAATGTCGATTCGACATTATTCTGGCAACTCCTGCGACGTGGCTGGTACAAAACTGTATCGGCTACTGCCAGTCCTTTGGATCTACCAGCTGTGTGGAGAGGGGGAACATGCTGCATGGGCAACAGCTTGATCTCCATATAACTGTGCCCAAGCTCGCGCCCTGGAGAGGACACTCCAGCTTCACCCTATAGGTGTCGGCAAAACACGGGAAGTAGCAGTTACCGGTTATAAGCATTTTGCCCAATTGGTGTAGGGCATGGCGCCAGGGGCTACTTCCGACAGTGGGAGAGGTTCTAGGATCTCACTGGACAGCTACCGCCCGCTTCAAGCTGGGCAGCCCCCAGTCAATAAGGTGTTGTCCCGCCACTGTCTGCTTTCCCCATTGGGTGCATGGGGATTAGGGTCAAACCCGAACTGTGGACAGAAAATTTTGCACCAAGCAATTATCAGAATAATAGAAATAAGCAAACTCTCAGATTGAGATGCTGGAACGTCTGGACAATGTTGACTGGACTATCCGAAAACCTACAGGATGTAAACGATGTAAGGAAGACAGCCATAATTAATGCTGAGCTTAAACGACTCCAGGTGGATATAGTTGCACTTCAGGAAACGCACCTGGCGGGCTCTGGAACAGTGAGCGAGAAGGACTACACATTTTATTGGCAAGGGAAAGATCTTAATAAAACTAGAGAACACGGAGTAGGTTTTGCGGTCAAAAAATCGCTAACTAAAATGGTTGAACCAGGCGAGAATGGATCAGAACGCCTGTTAACGCTCCATCTGCAAACTAGCACAGGTCCCATCACCCTTGTCAGTGTGTATGCTCCTACTCTGTACTCTGCCTCAGAAGCTAAAGATGAGTTCTACGAGAATCTAGCAGCAGTCATCAAAAGCATACCTAGGCAAGAACAGCTTGTTCTCCTTGGTGACTTTAACGCTAGAGTGGGTGCCGATAATGTTTCATGGCCTTCATGTCTGGGCAGGTTTGGTATTGGCAAGATGAATGAAAATGGACAACGGCTCTTAGAGTTGTGTGTCCACTACGACCTCTGCGTGACCAACACCTACTTTCAGACAAAACCCCAGCATAAGGTGTCATGGAGACACCCACAATCCAAGCACTGGCACCAACTGGACCTGATTCTCGTCAGAAGGCCACTTCTCAGGTCTGTGCTCTCCACGCGCTCGTACCATAGTGCAGACTGTGATACAGATCACTCCTTGGTTTGCTGCAAAATCAGAGCACAACCAAGAAAACTCTATCGTGTCAGACATGAAGGGAAACCACGCATTGATACCAGCAAGATGTCAGACCCTGTCATGATCGCTCAATTTACTGCGACCTTCAAGAAAGTGCTCAGTAGCCCTCAGCATGGTGATACTATTACAGAGAACTGGGAGCATCTACGGAACACCATTCAAAGTACTGCACTTGCCACCTTTGGTAAGAAAACGGCAAAGTCAAATGACTGGTTTGATGCTTCATCAGATGTGATGGCACCTGTCATTGAAGCTAAGCGCAGTGCTATGAATGAATACAAACGTTCACCGAGTGCTAGAACCCTACAGATCCTGAAGGCTACGAGAAGCAAAGTTCAACAAACTGCTCGACGCTGTGCAAATGACTATTGGCTCCAGCTCAGTGAGAGCATCCAGATCGCAGCGCAAACAGGCAACATTAAACAAATGTATGACGGTATAAAGAAAGCACTTGGCCCCCAAAAAAGTAAGACGGCACCGCTAAAAACCATCAGCGGAGAGAAGCTAACCGATAAGGGTAAGCAGATGGAGAGGTGGGTCGAGCACTACTCTGAGCTTTACGCTAGAGAAAATACCGTTACGCCTGCAGCCCTTGATGCTGTCAAATGTCTGCCAACTATGGAGGAGCTGGATGCCGAACCAACATTAGAGGAACTCAGCAAGACCATTGATAGCTTGGCCTCTGGCAAAGCACCAGGCAGTGATGGGATTCCTCCTGATTTAATCAAATGCTGTAAGAGCACGCTATTACATCCCCTGCATAGGATGCTGTGCCAGTGCTGGGAAGAGACAACTATTCCTCAAGACATGCGAGATGCCAAGATTGTAACACTGTATAAAAATAAAGGAGACAGAAGTGATTGCAATAACTACAGAGGCATCTCTCTTCTTAGTATTGTTGGTAAGGTTTTTGCCAAAGTCATCTTAATGCGACTACACAAGTTAGCTGAGCGCATATATCCAGAGTCACAGTGTGGATTCCGAGCTGGCAGATCAACAACAGACATGATCTTCTCTCTCCGCCAGCTTCAGGAAAAATCAAGAGAGCAGAAAAGACCATTATATATCGCCTTTATAGACCTCACAAAAGCATTTGACCTGGTTAGTAGGGATGGACTCTTTAAAATCCTCCTGAAAATAGGCTGCCCTTCTAAAATGCTGGAAATGATAAAGTCATTCCATGACGACATGAAGGGAACAGTCCAATATGCTGGAAGCACGTCACAGCCCTTTGATATACGAAGTGGCGTTAAACAAGGCTGTGTTCTGGCTCCGACCCTCTTCGGAATCTTCTTTGCCTTACTCTTGAAACATGCATTCAGAGATGCAACTGAAGGAATATGCCTTCACACTAGGTCAGATGGCCGTCTGTTTAATCTTTCAAGGCTGAAGGCAAAAACAAAAATCAGAAGGGTCACTATAAGAGACTTGTTGTTCGCTGATGATGCTGCAGTCGTCACTCAAAGCCAACAGGAGCTTCAGAACTTGATGAATCGCTTCACTAAAGCATGCAAGGACTTTGGCCTCACAATAAGTCTAAAGAAAACGAATGTGCTGAGTCAGGATGTGGGTGCTGCACCAGTTATCACTATCGATAACTATGAATTGGCAGTGGTGAATCACTTCACATACCTAGGGTCTACCATCAATGACAAACTCTCACTGGATACAGAAATCGACAGCCGCATTGGCAAAGCTGCAGCTACCTTTGCCCGCCTCACATCGCGTGTTTGGGGAAACTCCAAACTCACAATGAAGACCAAAGCTGCGGTATATAATGCCTGCGTCACCAGCACACTCCTATATGGCAGCGAGACCTGGACGACCTATGCTAAGCAAGAAAGAAGGCTCAATACCTTCCATTTACGGTGTCTACGCCGCATCCTCGGCATCTCGTGGAAAGATAAAGTGACAAATGTCGAGGTGTTGTCATGTGCTGGCCTTCAAAGTATGTATACACTGCTTAGACAACGCAGACTTTGCTGGCTTGGCCATGTTCGCCGCATGGAAGATGGTCGCATCCCAAAAGATATCTTCTATGGACAATTAGCAGATGGCAAGAGAACAGTTGGGCGACCACAGCTGAGGTTCAAAGATGTGTGCAAGAGAGATATGAGGGCGCTGAACATGGATCCAGCAACATGGGAGGATGAAGCTGCCGATCGCACTAAGTGGCGATGCTATTTACGGCACCACCTCAGATTGGGTGAAGAGAGGCTCACACAACAAGCAGAGGAGGGGAGAAAACGTCGAAAGGAGCACCAGGAAAATAAGCAGCTGAGGGCTGTCACTTCAGGGGCGCATTCCCACAGTCAGTTATGACTGAAGGGGCTATTATTATTATTACTATACAAGTTACTTTGATTGCAAATGGTATAACATTTTATTTGAGGGTATATTTAATTCTGTTTAGAGATTTCAGGTCTCGTATTATTTCCTGTAACTGTCTAGAAGGCTTTATTAAAAATGTCAAGAGGCTATGTGATAATGACGTCATCAATTTCTGTAATAACTTGTGTACTAAAATAACTTAGAGGATAATTGCTAACTACTAATGTCGTCATCATTCCGGTTACATTTGTTTTGGAAAATGACATAAGAGGCGAGAAATATTTCGACCTCGTATGTGAAGAGGACGTTGTATACACTTTGGCAACCAGTAGAAACACTGCCCCTGGTCCTGATGGTGTTCTGTACCAACATATAAAACAACTGCATGACACCCGCATTATGAATGTTGTTAGGGATTTTAACATTAGCATACAGAATGCTGAGGTGCTGAAAGACTGGCTAC
Source organism: Oreohelix idahoensis (assembly GCA_024509875.1). Lineage (NCBI taxonomy): Eukaryota > Metazoa > Mollusca > Gastropoda > Stylommatophora > Oreohelicidae > Oreohelix > Oreohelix idahoensis. Next base: position 309,767 of record JAMPIV010010023.1, read on the forward strand.
ATAGCTACTTATGACCACTTCCTAAACTTGGTAAAGACCCCACACTGCTAAGCAGCTATCGAATCTTCACATTACAGAATGTCTATGGCAAATTACTTAAGAAGATAGTGGTGAGACATTTAATGAACCACCTTGAAAATGCACACATCCTCCTTGATACTCTGGGCAGTTATAGACCAATGAAAGTAACATGAGGTAATGCTGGAACATTTGCGTACAGTGTATAGGAGGGTTTCCAGGGTAAACAAGAAACAGTGGCTGTGGCAATTGACCTAGAAGATGCTTACAACAGTGTGGGCTTTGCAACCTTAATTGACTGTGTAATGGCATGTGGTGTAAACCCTTGGCTAACAAGGTGGATAGCAGCTGCCTTAACTGAGAGATCAGTTGTATTTCATTTGAGAACATGAACATCAGAACTAATGCACATTTAACCGGGACTACCCCAGGGTTCTATGCATGGAGGCATATCTGGAGTCATCTTTATATGACCACCAGCTATGCACAATGCTACAATATACATATGTGGAAGTGAACCTCTGTCTGTGAGGCTAATTACACCCTCATTGACTTTTGAAATCATCCACACACTTCCTGGGATTGGCCCTGTGGTGAAACTTGTTGAGAATCCAGCATTGCTCACTAAGCTTGGAGAAGTCACTTGAGCCCCAGACATGATTCTTTGGATTTGACCTGGTTGACTGCATGCAGGAAGATCTCATTATGGACCCAGTGATAGGCAGGGGGAGCTGAGAAGTGGCTCTGTGCAGGACGTGACAATTCCTTGGGAGAGCCCAGAACCAGAGCACAGTATTTTAGCTCTGCATAGTTGGAGATCCCCCTTGGATGGCGGGGAGTGCACAACATGCCACGCGTTTCTTACTCCTAGCTTGTGACCAGATGTGACGATCCTTTAAATGCAAGCCAAACTGGAGCTCATGACTTCAACTCAGCATGTTTCGGAATGGCAGATAAGCTACAGGAAAAGCCTAGATCTACAGTGTAGATAATACCAAGGAGTCTTCAACTTGGTATTAGCTGCAAAAGAGTAAGAAGCTCAGCAGCCGTAGTTAAACAACAACAACCCCAGGGTTCTCCATTGTCACCTGTGCTTTTTAACATCTATACTGCAAAAGTAGCTGCAATTCAACCAGCTGGTCTGGGACGAACATAAACTTTTGCCTATGACATACTCATTTACAGGACTGGTTCAGACAGACAAGAAATGGTCAGAAGCATACACGAGACTCTTCAGGCAGTTTCTGATTGGTGCGAGAAAACCTACTCCAAGACCAATCCTAACAAAGCATGTGTGCTGTGGTGCTCCTTGAACAACTACATATTGAAAGCAGATCTGCCAGACATTACTCTCAGTGGGCAGAACATTTAAAGGCATGACAAGCTAAAATACCTTGGAGTCAGATTCGATCGCAGGCTATCATACAAGTACCATGTTGATCACATCATACAGAAATGCAAGAGAGACCTGGTGGCCCTAAAAACAATGGCCACAGTGCACCTGGAGCAGAGACTACTTTTTTTCCTATATCATCAGATGGTCATGTCAGTAACCGAGTGTGGCCTGGGAATGCTCACCTGTCAGTATCTCAATGTGAATGACTGGAACGCATTCAAAATGAAGGGATGCGTTTAGTCTTGGCCTGTCCTCGAGATACCCTCATTTTGATGATGCAGTACATGCTTGGATTGATGCTGATTAAATCCAGATATGCGATGGTGGCTCAGGTAAAAGCCTATATGCGAGTAAGCACAAACAAAAGACACCCCCTACACAGGAACATAGCTGACATCAAGGGAGCAAGAATAAAGAGAGCGATGTCATGGCTGGCGCAGGCTCAGTCAGCTATTCGACAGGTGACTAGTGCCCCTAGATCTATAGAGAGTTACGCCAACTATGTCAGAATCGAAAACGAGGCTGAACAACGTAGACGCCATTTTCGGCTGGACAATACCAGGGCTAGTAGCGAGAATAAGCATCGAGTAAGATTTTTTTTTTTTTTTTAATTAATGAAAATAAATATTGCGTTCAACCTCTGATGGGTTATAATTAGGATATATATTGTTTTCAATTCAAAATAATATGAACAACTGCCGATAAGAGAAAGTGGCATCACATTTGTCAAATCATTGTAAATAGGGACAATCACAATTATGCTTTTACGTTAAATAAATAAACAAACAAACAAAAAATTTAAAAAAAAAATAAAGAAGAAACTCTGAACAAGAATAATATTAAAGTGGAGGGGTGTAAAGACCTGGTGGTTACAGTTATATAACTGACTTTAACAGATATTTAATTGACATATATATATATAATATTATATAATATAAATTTTATAATTATGTAATTGTAATATATAAAATATAAAATTATAAAAAATTATATAATAAAAATTATATAATATAATGAAATTTTATATTTGTCTCTATTTTGGCTTCCTTATCTTCTATGTTTTGTTTAATCTTTTCAGTAAGTGAGTAGTCTATGATCTCATATTTTATATATATATATATATATATATATATATATTAATATATTAAAATTATATAATAAAACTATAATAAAATTGTAATTAATTTTTATTATTTTTATTACATTATTTTATAAGGTAGTGTGTTTTGCTAAGTGTTGCAATTCGTACGGAATATTTGTTGCTAAATAGTGAAATTCTAACGGAATTTAAAATTCAACGGAGTATGTGTTAAAAATTCACGCTACTGATTCTATTCAATAAACCGGTAAGTAAACTAGTTTTCTTCTTTTTGTTTTGTTAGTTGAAATACAAAGAATAATACAAATATGTGCTACTGTATTTGCATCTAATTTTATTTCAAATTATTAGTTAACCTAAACGAAAATGCATATTAGGTCTGAAACTCGCGATTGGGTCCATTTTCCTGCTATTCGGGTACAGCCGAAAATGGCGGCCAAATTTTAGTTGGCGTAACTCTTATATGATAAAGGGGCACTACAGGTGACCACAGTTGAAAATATATTCAAGGGGGAAGAGTGGAGTAAGTCAGGTTAGAACTTGACGACATATCATTAGGTCATCATCAGCCTTGGCAGAGAGTGCAGAGCTTGGGGCAATGGGAAAGCAGAGCTGGAAATTGATCAACTGATAAATGATAATGCGGGGGATGATGATGCCATTGCGTACACTGATGGGTCTGTAGTCCATGGTGAGAAATCAGGATGGGGCTTCTCGACTAGAGTTAAGGGCAGGATCATCACTGAACATAGTGGGGCTTACAAGACAACAACCTCCAGCATGAGAATGGAGATAGAGGCAGCTACTGTGGCTTTAAGGTGGTTGTCTGAAACTTCATTAACAAGGGCAGTTATTGTGTCAGATTCTGAGTCCATGCTTCGGAAGATCCAAAATGGATGGCAACAAATGAATGGAAAACCTCCATAGAAGCCTTGAATCTTCAGGAACTGATCTACTGTCCTGGTCATGCGAGGGTACGTGGCAATGAAAGAGCTGATTTACTAGTTTCAAGAGCACCCATAGAAGGTGCATTGAATATGGACGAGGGAGAGATACTGAGGACAATTAATGATCGCCTATTAAAGAATGACACTGCAATCGATGAATCAAGGCTAAGATTGCTGGAGTTTGACATTAGATGTAAGACAGGCAGGGATGAACATATGAGAGGATGTATCCAACATGTATACAACCAGCGTGCAACAGGAACATGTAGTATTCATACCCTTCAACGTTTGCTGAGGGAGACTGAGCACCTATGGGTTTGCCCAAAGTGCAGTGATGTCGATTCTGAACAACAATAACAATTTTATTCTGTACTGTTTGTATGTAACAACTTTTCTTGCTTCATTCGGTACCATCAAGTCTTAGTTTCCTATCACTCCTATTGGCTTCATGTAGAGCATATGTCATGACGTACTTCCTGTAATCAAGTGTCACCGGTCATAAACAAATATGACTACTTGTCGAACAGTATTGATATCGACATACGTTATGAATTTTAATCATAACAGACCTCTTCACTCATCTCTGTGTGACCCTTGTTGTTATTACCTTCTGTGTGTCCCTTGTTGTTATTACCTTCTGTGTGTCCCTTGTTGTTATTACCTTCTGTGTGTCCCTTGTTGTTGGTTACCTTCTGTGTGTCCCTTGCTGTTGGTTACCTTCTGTGTGTCCCTTGTTGTTGGTTACCTTCTGTATGTCCCTTGTTGTTGGTTACCTTCTGTGTGTCCCGTGTTGTTGGTTACCTTCTGTGTGTCCCTTGTTGTTGGTTACCTTCTGTGTGTCCCTTGTTGTTGGTTACCTTCTGTGTGTCCCTTGTTGTTATTACCTTCTGTGTGTCCCTTGTTGTTGGTTACCTTTTGTGTGTCCCTTGTTGTTGGTTATCTTCTGTGTGTCCCTTGTTGTTATTACCTTCTGTGTGTCCCTTGTTGTTGGTTACCTTCTGTGTGTCCCCTGTTGTTATTACCTTCTGTGGGTCCCTTGTTGTTGGTTACCTTCTGTGTGTCCCTTGTTGTTGGTTACCTTCTGTGTGTCCCTTGTTGTTGGTTACCTTCTGTGTGTCCCTTGTTGTTGGTTACCTTCTGTGTGTCCCTTGTTGTTGGTTACCTTCTGTGTGTCCCTTGTTGTTGGTTACCTTCTGTGTGTCCCTTGTTGTTGGTTACCTTCTGTGTGTCCCTTGTTGTTGGTTATCTTCTGTGTGTCCCTTGTTGTTATTACCTTCTGTGTGTCCCTTGTTGTTGGTTACCTTCTGTGTGTCCCTTGTTGTTATTACCTTCTGTGTGTCCCTTGTTGTTATTACCTTCTGTGTGTCCCTTGTTGTTGGTTACCTTCTGTGTGTCCCTTGTTGTTATTACCTTCTGTGTGTCCCTTGTTGTTGATTATCTTCTGTGTGACCCTTGTTGTTATTACCTTCTGTGTGTCCCTTGTTGTTGGTTATCTTCTGTGTCCCTTGTTGTTATTACCTTCTGTGTGTCCCTTGTTGTTATTACCTTCTGTGTGTCCCTTGTTGTTGGTTATCTTATGTGTGTCCCTTGTTGTTGGTTACCTTCTGTATGCCCTTTGTTCTTGTAAGTTCCTTGTTGTTGGTTACCTTCTGTATATCCCTTGTTGGTGTTTACCTTCTGTATGCCCCTTATTATTCACCTTCATGTTGTTACTTTCTGTATGTCCCTTGTTGTTATGTTCTGCATGTCCTTTGTTGTTTACCTTCTTGTTGTTACCTTCTGTATAGCCTATGTTGTTACCTTGTGTATGTCCCTTGTTATTACCTTCTGTATGCCCCTTGTTGTTGTTACCTTCTTTATGTTCTTTATTATTCACCTTCTTGTTGTTACCTTGTGTATGTCCCTTGTTATTACCTTCTGTATGCCCTTGTTATTACCTTCTGTATGCCCCTTGTTGTTGTTACCTTCTTTATGTTTTTTATTATTCACCTTCTTGTTGTTACCTTGTGTATGTCCCTTGTTGTTTACCTTCTGTATGTCATTACCTTCTGTATGCCCTTGTTATTACCTTCTGTATGCCCCTTGTTGTTGTTACCTTCTGTATGTTCTTTATTATTCACCTTCTTGTTGTTACCTTCTGTATGTTCTTTATTATTCACCTTGTTGTTGTTACCTTCTGTATGTTCTTTATTATTCACCTTGTTGTTGTTACCTTCTGTATGTTCTTTATTATTCACCTTGTTGTTGTTACCTTCTGTATGTTCTTTATTATTCACCTTGTTGTTGTTACCTTCTGTATGTTCTTTATTATTCACCTTCTTGTTGTTACCTTCTGTATGTTCTTTATTATTCACCTTCTTGTTGTTACCTTCTGTATGTTCTTTATTATTCACCTTCTTGTTGTTACCTTCTGTATGTCCCTTGTTGTTACCTTCTGTATGTCCCTTGTTGTTACCTTGTTATTATTGTTATTCAGAATTGACCTCACTGCACTCCGGGCAAACCCATAGGTGCTCAGTCTCCCTCAGCAAATGTCAAAGAGTATGAATGCTAATTGTACCTGTAGCACGCTGGTTGTACATACGACAGATACATCCTCTGTCACGTCCATTTCTGCTAGTCCTACATTTGATGCCTAACTCTTAACAGTCTCAGCCTTGTTGATTCAAAAATTGCAGTGTCATTATCCAGCAGGCGATCATTAATTACCCTTAGTATCTCTCCCATAGCCATGTCCAGTGTCCCCAGTCTGTCAGCTCTCTCATTGCCACATACCCCTGCATGACCAGGACAGTAGATCCACACCAGTTCTTGAGGACTCGAGGATTCTATTGATGTTTTCCCTTCCTGCTGCAGCCATCCGTTCTGAACTTTCCGAAGCATGGCTTGAGAGTCTGACAATATAACTGCCCTGGTTGATGGAGTTTCAGACAGCCACCTCAGTGCTGCAGTAACTGCCCTTACCTCCATTCTCATCCTGGAGGTTGTTGTCATGTAGGCTCCACTCTGTTCAGCGACGACCCTGCCCTTTATTTTCGCAGAGAAGCCCTATCTTGATTTCTCACCAGGGACTACAGACCCATCAGTGTACACAATTGCATCATCATCCCCAGCATGATCACTTATCGGCTGATTAATCTCCAGCTCTGCTTTTCCATTGCCTCAAGATCTGCACTCTCTGCCAAGACTAATGATGACCTCCTGGTAGTTTATCCAGTTCTTCCCTTACTCCACTTTTCCCCTTTGGATACATTTTCTACCCTGGTCACCTGACCAATCGTAGCCTCTGCCATCCATGACATCCCCCTCTTGATTCTTGCTCCTTTGATGTCAGCTATGTTCTCATGTAGGGGTGTCTTTTGTCAGTGGTTACCCGCTTATAGGCTTTTGCCTGGACCATCGCATATCTGGATCTAATCGACAGCAATCCGAACAAGTATCTTATTGTCACAATGGGAGTATCACGCATACAGCCCAAAACTAGTCGCATCCCTTCATTTTGAATGCATTCCAGTCATTCACATTGTGTCACTGACAGCGTGAGTATTCCTAGCCCATACTCGATTACTGAAATCATGAGCTGACAATACAGGAGAAACAATAGTCTCTGTTCCAAGTGCGCAGCAGCCATTGTTTTTAAGGCTGCCAGTCCTCGCTTGCACTCCTGTATGATCAGTTCGACATGATACTTGAACGGTAGCCCATGATCAAACGTTACTCCCAGATACTTACGCTTGTCTTGCCTTTAATGTTCTGCCCATTGAAAGTGATGTCTGGAAGGTCTGCTTTCACTATGGAATTGTTCAGAGAGCACTACATCACACAGGCCTTGGGATTGACCTTTGATCCGCTTTCCTCGCACCATTTAGAAACCGCCTGTAGTGTCTCTTGTATGCCTTAGACCATTTCCTGTCTGTCTGAGCCAGTTCTGTACATGAGTATGTCATCTGCGAAAGTTAATATTCATCCCAGTTCTGTTGGTTGAAAGATTGCTACTTTTGCTGTGTAGATGTTAAACAGCACTGGTGATAGTGGAGAACCCTGGGGTAGTCCATGGCAAATGCACATTGATGTCCATGTTCCCAAGCAAAACGCACCTGATCTCTTCATTAAGGCAGCTGCTATCCACCTTGTTATCCAAAGGTTTATACCACATGCCATTATACAGTCTATTAGGGTTGCAAAGTCCACACTGTTATAAGCATCCTCTAGGTCAATTGCGACAGCCACCATTTCTCTTTTACCCTGGAATCCCTCGTACACATCGTACGCAAATGTTCAGCGTTATCCTATGTTGTTTTCATAGGCCTATAGCTACCCAGAGTATCAGGAACGTATGCATTTTTGAGGTGGCTCATTACTTGTCTTGCAACTATCTTTTCAAGTAATTTACCATAGACATTCTGTAGTGTGACAATTTGATAGCTGCTGAGCAGTGTGGGGTCTTTGCCAGGTTTAGGAAGTGGCTGAAGGTAACTGTGTAGCCAGTCTTCTGCCACCTCAGCATTCTGTATGCTGATATTGAAATCTCTCACCATATTTATAATGGCTGTGTCGTCGAGCTGTTTAATGTGATGGTATTATACACCTTCAGGACCCGGAGCAGTGTTTCTGCTTGGTTTTCAATGTGTACACTATCTCATCTTCAGAAATGAGATCGAAGTATATCTGGCCCCTTAGGGCATTTTCCAGAACACTGTCCTTTATTTTCAGGCGGGCACTTTTGTCACCTTTATCCGTTTGCACAATCGATTGAATAATGCTCTTCTTTTCTCTTCATCCATCTTCAGGCTTAGTCCTGTAAAGCTTTTGATATTAAGGATGGGTTGACTTGCACTTTTCCTATTCATTCTTCGATGTAAGGACCAGAATTTCTGTAAGGTTTTTTCCATGCCCACCTGTGTCACAAAGTCCTCCCACACTTTATCCTTGGCCTCCCTTGCCAAGCTCTTGAATCTATTAATGGCTCTTTGCTTTTTCTCCTTCATCTCTTCAACCGCTACCTCATTCATCATTTTTCTGTTTCATGCTTTACGCCATTCCTTTGTTGCTCTTTCCTTTTCTGTCCATCCTTCCTCCACTGTCGTATTCCACCAGGGAGGTTGGATGAAAGGTGTTCTCACTGTCTTTTGTTTGGCATTTTGACGCAATGTGTGTAAAGGGTTGTTACAGTCGAGTGGGCCTGTAGGATACTTGAAGGTCTGTTTAGGTTTCCTGTGTCTAGTGGTCCTACCCTTTGCAATGAGTATGACGCAAGGTAGGTGATCACTTTCTTGTGCACCTAATACATCTGATAAAGTTGATATTTAGTTGGATATAATATATGTTGATAAAGTACACCAGAACACTCCTAGGCGGGAAGACAGGCGTCTATCATCATCAGTTGACAAGATCCCTATGGTGTTGCCTGCCCCACTGTAGTGTATGGAATGTCAACTTGACCTACGCAGTGTTGTGTAGACATGGATGGAGTGTATAATGTGCGAATGATGATAAGGGTTCGTGTTGTTGACAAATGTTCTCTTCTCACACTCATGTATGACCGGAAGTCATCGACACCAACGACTGTGTACCTTTTCTAAAGTTTAATTGGACGTACACACTCGACAGCACAGATAGTGACAAATCACAGGTTGCCATAATACATCATAGTACAGTGGACAAATGGTCTTGCAATGTTACATGGGCACTCATGTAGAATAATGGTATAATGGACTGTCAATAGCCAAGCACTCAGTATCGCCCATACATATATCATCTGACGTCACTGACTGAGCACGTCAGCTTGTAAACAATATTTCAGATGACTTCTAAACCTAATCTCGTTTAGCAACGATTCTTCAACATAATGTTCAGCACATATTTTTCCATATAATAATATTGAACCGCTAACAATGGGTTCTCATGTGTAGCAGTGATCTCTGGACTGATCAAGCGATAATACGGGCATCCCTTTTCTCTTCTTGAAAGTCCTACATGTTTTGGTTCCAAGATGGCTCCACTCGTGAACTGTCACTCACGTTTGAATACAGATAATGAATCTGTTCTAAAGTTAGTCATTCATACAACATTTCGTTGCTCTGTAGATTTGGTCATGAACAATTGACTGCATTCTACAGAATATAGTGCTGCTAGGAATCGAAGTCGTTTTTCATCGAGTCAAATATATTCTCTTAAACATTCAAATCGTAATTATCGAAAATGGTGGCTTCGATCGAGAGTTCATAAGAGTATCTTTGATTACCTTGGTAGAGGGAATATGAAACTGCCATTCCTTGGCAATATGAATAAACACTGGGGTAAAGCATACACGATAGGTCTAGACGACTATCACTTTCCCCAAAATACTGAGATCACTTTTTCCCGGCGACAGGCCGACATAGGAAAACACACACAGTCCCTATCAGGACGAAGCCAAATCACACCACTCTAGCGACACATCCGCCGAATAGCCTTTGACCTCTCTAGAGACAACAGAACATATAGTTCGACTTAGATATGTAAAGATATACAGATATAAGACAGACTCGTCCTACTCAGACAAACAATACACATAAATTCAGGCCATAGATATTCTGAAGCAAGAACAATCTATTATTACCCAAACAACGAATAAATCGCAGTAAAATGTATTATCCGCGGAGTTCAAGGGAAGTAACTCAATAATGACTTTCCCTTAAGCACTAAAAAATTACCTATGTATAATATTGTAAGATATCAAAGACTGCACGTAACAGTCTTACCACACCTCCCGGGAAAAAAAAAATGGAACATTTTTTTTTTTTTGAAATACATCTAGGAGCAACGTACAATAGGCTCACAACGCATGAATAATGCGCAGATGAAAATATCAGGAATACCTATAACGCCTAATATGAGGCTAAGTCGACTTATGGAGCGACTGGTGAGAATGTGTCTCATAAACTGAGAGAAATTATTTCTCTACAAGTATATTTTTCCAGGAAGGTGTCATCAAAGTATAATACAATTCTGGCAATTACACAATGCCTAAAAAATTCATATCATCATTTCGTATTAGATATCTTAAATTTATGATTTATGAAGAAAAAATCATCAAAGCACAGCGGTGAATAAACATCATGAACCGCTATGTAGTGATGCAATCATTATATTATTAAATTACAAATGTGTATCTATCATGATATAGAAAAGGAACTACTATAGAACTAGACATATCAAGAAGTCTAAGCCCTAATAGTTATGTGGAATCATGTGGGCATCTTGACAGAATGTCTGCCATCACATTATCTGATCCACGAATAGCTCGCACAGAGAAATGAAAAGGTTGAAGAGCAATTGCATATCGAGTAGACCTCGAGCTCTTCAAATTCTTACTCTGTATAGCAGTAAGAGCTTTTTGGTCGGTTTCTACTATGAAATGTGCGCCTAGAAGGAATCTCTGTAGTTTGAGGATCGACCAAACCATAGCTAATAGCTCACGGTCTAAAACCGAATAATTCCTTTCTGCCGCATTAAGTTTTCTGGAAATATACATTACAGGATGCAGAGTTCCAGAGTACTCTTGCATTAGTGCCGCTCCAATCCCAGTGGATGAAGCGTCACTACGAAGAACGAATGTCTTATCTTTAGTGGGTAGCACTAAAATAGGTGGTGTTGAAAACAGTGTTTTAATCTTATCCAGAGAGCATTGGCATTCCTGAGACCAGTGGACCACATTAGGCGAACCTTTCTTTAGAAGTGTTGAGAGAGGTGCCATGATAGAGGATAGATTCTGAATGAATCTGCCATAAAATTGAATAAGACCTAACAGACTTCTCACCTGTTTTTTAGTCTTAGGGATTGAGATGTTAAGTATCTTACTAGTATTATGGTCCTCTGTCTTTAGGAAACCATGACCAACTCGGTGGCCTAGGAAAGAAATTTCGCTAAAACCAATATAGGCTTTAGAGGGTTTCGCTGTCAGGTTGTGCTCACGCAAAGTAGACAGCAATTCATCTAACCCTGAATAGTGATCTTCCCAAGTATCGCTGAAAAGACAGATGTCGTCTAGATATGCAATGACATCTGACCGATAAGATAGGATTCGGCGCATCATGCGTACGAACGTAGCTGGTGCGTTCATAAGACCGAAAGGCATAAAATTCCATTGGAACAAACCTCTAGGTGTTGAAAAAGCCGTGAGAGGTTTGGCGCGTTCAGATAAAGGAACTTGCCAATATCCTTTAGACAAATCAAGTTTAGTGAAAAAATGAGATTTGGAGAGTCGAGTAAGTAGCTCTTCCAGTAAAGGCATAGGTTCGGCATCGAACTTCGTTACTTGATTCAATTTTCGATAGTCAACGCAAAGACGTATGTTATTGTCTTTTTTACGCACAATAACCATCGGCGAAGAATATGCAGAGGTGGATGGTTCGATTATTTTCAAATCTATCATCTCATCCAACTCTTTCTCGACCTGTGCTTGAAAATGTATAGGTATAGGATAAGGTCTAACCCTAATAGGAGTATGGTCAGTTAGAACAATGTCATGTTGAATGACATTCGTTTGTCCAGGGATGTCAGTGAGTACATCCTGAAATGTTTGCAACATAGTTGAAACTTGTCGCTGTTCTCCTAGAGACAAATCAGGAGAGACAGTAACGTTCTTCCATGATTCACTGGAATGAAGTGGGATCATTGGAAGAGGAAGATTTACATCTGAAAAACTTGTTTCCTCATCCTGTATCACGGACAGTGATGAGTAATGACCATGTTGTACTGGAGAATTGTCCGTTGCTTGGAAAATGGGTTGCAAATAATCCGGACGTTCATGGAATTCAGTAAGCATATTGATGTGGAAGGTTTTATGCTTCCCATCAATATCGACAATATAGTCGACATCGGAAATTTTCGATATTATATCGTACGGACCTTTCCAAGAAATAAGTAATCTGTTTTCCCTACAAGGTAGTAATACAAATGCTTTGTCACCAGGACAAAGTTGTCGTAAGCATCTCTTCTTATTGGCAAATTGCCTTGCCTTCTGTTTCGCAAATTCAGAAGAAGAAGTTGCTAATTTGCATGCTTCGATAATCTTTTGTCTCAACGCGATGACATATTCGTAGGATGACTTTGTGTCATCGTCAATATTGTCAGATGTTATGAGATCGTGAAGCAACGACATAGGGCCACGCGGACGCGCGCCAAAGACGAGTTCAAAGGGAGAAAATCCCGTATGTTCATTGGGTACCTCTCTGTAAGCGAAGAGGGCCGCAGGTAAAACTCTGTCCCAGTCTTGAGGATGATCCTCAGTTATCTTCCCCAGTAAGTTTTTAAGTGTTCTATTAAGGCGTTCGACCATACCATTAGACATTGGATGGTAGATACTACTTAAAGATCTATCTATCTGCAGAGTAGACATTACTTGAGACATGGTATCTGATATTAGTTGGGTGCCATGGTCTGACAATATCTCTCCGGGGAACCCCAGACGAGAAAATATAAGCCAAAGAGCATCTGCAATATCAGCAGTAGTAATGCTCTTCAGAGGAATAGCCTCTGGCCAACGTGTGCACATATCAACACACGTCAAGATAAACTGATGTCCTCTGGCAGACTTGATCTTAAATGGACCAATAATGTCTATGGCCATTTTTTGAAACGGCCGAATAGGAATGTCCGCCGCCTGAATGGGTGCAGCATGCCGTGGACCTTTGGATTTAACTTCCTGACATACTTTACAAGATCGACAATAAATCCGTATGTCCTTGTTTACCAATGGCCAAAAGAAAGCCGCAAGGACTCTTGACTTAGTACGGGAAAAACCCATGTGTCCAGCACACTGAGAGTCGTGAGCGTGCTGCAAAATTTTAACTCTCAAATTCTTGGGAACCAGGATTTGAGAATGACTTGACGTAATGGAGTCTTGAACCATACGTACAAGTACGCCTTTCTTCTTTGTAATCCACGATTTACGACTTGTGTCTTTATTCGGATCACCTTTAGTTGCAAGAATGAAGAATTTCTTCAGAGTGGGATCATCTTCTTGCTGTTTTATAAACGAGTCACGAGAAATTACCAAGGGATTATCTTGGTTATGCACTTCATTATCTTCAGTAGATGAAGTTTGAGGCATATTAAGAGCCTGAGCTCTAGTGACTACAGCGTTAGCAATCTGCATGTTTTGCCTTTCCCACGTGGAAATTTGTTGCGGAGTGCATTCCTTGACTCCATGAATGCGACCGATGATGAGGTCAGCGATCGGATTCGGAAGAAGACATGCGTGTACATCTCCTGTAAAGAAAGGAGTAGCAATCCTAATGATAGCAGTAGAGTATTTCTCTAATGTGCCGCCAAATGTTACACATTTGACTACTTGTCCAGTGGCACGGGAAGGATCTACGAGTGACTGCCTAACACCAATTGTGGTGCATCCAGAATCAAATAGCACAGAGACTGGATTGTTATTCACTAAACCCTTATGTAAGACAAGAGAACCTCTTCCATCATGCGCGACTGATGCTGGAAGAGCAGGAAGAGGATGGCCACAGCTTAAAGTAGACACTGTGGTTGGCTCAAATAACGTTTTGCATTGGGGGCACTGAGATGCTCTCCCAAAATCAAAAGCGGCACATGCCATATTACTAGCATCATTATTATCTTTACTCTGTTTATAGGCTTCATGGGACTCTTGTTGTGCAGAGTTTGCCTGAAAATGTGGTTTATGTCTTTTGTATTGAGATCTACCTCGGTTATTATCACCTCTGTAGTTATTGTTACCTCTATTGTAACCCCTATTTGGGTTTGAGTCATAGTTCCCTTGGTTACCATTATCATATTCATTATAATGAGTATCTCTGTAATTATGATCTTGTTGACTCCAAGACGGATAACCCTGATAGTTTCTATAATTACTTCCTCTACGGAAATTCCTATAATTATGACCACCCCTGTGTCGAGAGCTATCAGGTCGTCTCCAGTTCTTTGAAGAAGAACCCTGAAATGATTGGTTACCTTGGTTTTGATAACTATTATGGTTACCTTTTTTATCAAATCTGTTTTGAGGTCCCTGAAATCTGTGTGAATAATTGGGATTGTATGGTGTTGCTGAAGCAACTGGCATACTCTCCTTAATCTTAGTGTTGCCAAAAGTCACGTCGGGGTGTGCAGTGACATATTGGGAACAATATTCTTCCATTTCTTTTAGAGATTTGGGTTTACGCTCATGTATAAATTCAAGGAAAGGTTTGTTCACACATGACATAATCTTATCTCTGAGCAACAAATCCATAAGTCCTTCATACGTTTTTTCTGTTTTGGAAAGCTCAATCCAACGATCAACTGTGAGACGTGCCTTTGCAGTGAATTCTGAGAATTCTACACCCGTCTCAGGTACCATCGTCTTAAATAAAAGGCGATAGCCTTCCTCACTTAGCTGATATTTTTTTATCAAAGCCGCCCTAATGACATCATAATTATCCTTATCTGCTTCTCCTACAAGGCATAATCTAGTCAAAGATTCACCTTTCAAGTTTTCTGATAATTGATTAGCGTATTGTGATTTATCCACATTATGTGTACGACAAGAACGTTCAAATCTATCCAGCCAGAATGTAATATCGTCACTGGACTGATTGAACGGTGGAACCTTAACCTTGTAAGTAGAAGGTTTACCATTACCACTAGATGCCTGATTGACAATACTCATACTTGTCAATCTCAATTTCTCCAACTCAAATTCATGTTCTCTTATTGCTTTTTTCTCTTCAGCATCTAATCTTTTTTGTTCAGCCTCCCTGTCTAATCTTTTTTGTTCAGCCGCAGCTTCTCTTTCCAATTTTTTTTGTTCAGCTTCACTGTCTAATCTTTTTTGTTCAGCCGCAGCTTCTCTTTCAAAATTTTTTTGTTCAGCTTCCCTGTCTAATCTTTTTTGTTCAGCTTCACTGTCTAATCTTTTTTGTTCAGCTTCACTGTCTAATCTTTTTTGTTCAGCCGCAGCTTCTCTTTCCAATTTTTTTTGTTCAGCTTCAAATCTCCTTTCCTCTACCTGCATCTGCAATTTCTTTTGTTCAGCAGCAGCCTCAGCTTCTTTTTCTAATCTTTTCTCTTCCGCCATAGCTTTTCTTTCTTCTGCAGCTAATCTTTTCTCTTCTGCAGCTAATGCTTTGTCATATTGAGCAACTGCCCATTGTTCTAATTGTTGACCAGTCTTATCAAGGGCTTTCCCTTGTGTAATGAAGTATTCTAAGTAGACATGATGTCTAACAATAATACTAATCACCTGAATCAATAATAATACCACAAGTTCTCAATGACTTGATTAATCAGTATACTATCCCAATATCTGTGGGTCACAAGCCTTTAATAAGGTCTTGTATAATAGTAATAATAATCAGGTACTGGTTTATACCATAATCCAAGTGCAGTGCACAGGCAATTGTGTCTTATGAAATATACCTATATAAAACATATGTCAACCAACAGAATACATAAAGTACAAATAGGACTGACAATACAAGAACGTTTGCAGAAATCAAAATAAATCAAATAGGGAAATCAATGAAAATAATCACTGAATCTGCAAAGAATAACAACACAAATGACGTCACAATATATGAATATAAATTATGAATAGAACTGAAAGATAGAAAAGGTTAGACCAACAAATTACAAACAAATCAAAACAAAACTAAAGAACAAAGAAATATTACAAAAATAACAATAATTACAGACTTCACAGCTAACACAAAAGCAACAGTTGTCGCAGCAAATTTTCAATCAAGAAAATTGCACCTATAGAAAACGCCCACAACGGACCCTCTATGACGTGGGATATTCTGTTGTGAGGACGCCGCCCAACCTTAAACACAACCCGCTGACATAGAAACTAACATACTATACAAACAAATAACATGTAAACATAAATATATATAAATTATGTGTATGATAGTATGTGTTGCAAAATAGGCTCAGTCTTACAGTAATGGCAAAGTTATTTTTCATGAAAACAAACAAACTGCCACTTTATTCAATTAAACATTCTGGCCTTAAATATTAAAGTTCATATATGGCAAACAAGAAGATCCATCGATGAAAATAGGACTTCTTAGTTCACAAATACTGTCTTTCTGTTAACACTGACAAGAATTGATCCAACTGTTCTGTGAAACTCTATAATGTCTAATGTAAAAAATGTCAACAACGCTGACCTACATACTGCATTCACTTGACAGGTCACGTGACGAAGTGTTGACAAAGAGCAAACCAATACTGCAAGTGTGTCGTATCAGCCACAGGAAACGGTCTGGTATCGGTAATCTGTTGACTTCTGAATTTCTGCGAGGTCAAACCCAGAAAGCTGGTCCACCAGTTGATAAAGTTGATATTTAGTTGGATATAATATATGTTGATAAAGTACACCAGAACACTCCTAGGCGGGAAGACAGGCGTCTATCATCATCAGTTGACAAGATCCCTATGGTGTTGCCTGCCCCACTGTAGTGTATGGAATGTCAACTTGACCTACGCAGTGTTGTGTAGACATGGATGGAGTGTATAATGTGCGAATGATGATAAGGGTTCGTGTTGTTGACAAATGTTCTCTTCTCACACTCATGTATGACCGGAAGTCATCGACACCAACGACTGTGTACCTTTTCTAAAGTTTAATTGGACGTACACACTCGACAGCACAGATAGTGACAAATCACAGGTTGCCATAATACATCATAGTACAGTGGACAAATGGTCTTGCAATGTTACATGGGCACTCATGTAGAATAATGGTATAATGGACTGTCAATAGCCAAGCACTCAGTATCGCCCATACATATATCATCTGACGTCACTGACTGAGCACGTCAGCTTGTAAACAATATTTCAGATGACTTCTAAACCTAATCTCGTTTAGCAACGATTCTTCAACATAATGTTCAGCACATATTTTTCCATATAATAATATTGAACCGCTAACAATGGGTTCTCATGTGTAGCAGTGATCTCTGGACTGATCAAGCGATAATACGGGCATCCCTTTTCTCTTCTTGAAAGTCCTACATGTTTTGGTTCCAAGATGGCTCCACTCGTGAACTGTCACTCACGTTTGAATACAGATAATGAATCTGTTCTAAAGTTAGTCATTCATACAACATTTCGTTGCTCTGTAGATTTGGTCATGAACAATAGACTGCATTCTACAGAATATAGTGCTGCTAGGAATCGAAGTCGTTTTTCATCGAGTCAAATATATTCTCTTAAACATTCAAATCGTAATTATCGACAATGGTGGCTTCGATCGAGAGTTCATAAGAGTATCTTTGATTACCTTGGTAGAGGGAATATGAAACTGCCATTCCTTGGCAAGATGAATAAACACTGGGGTAAAGCATACACGATAGGTCTAGACGACTATCACTTTCCCCAAAACCACTGAGATCACTTTTTCAAGGCATCAAGCCGACATAGCAAAACACACACAGTCCCTATCAGGACGAAGCCAAATCACACCACTCAAGCCACACATCCGCCGAATAGCCTTTGACCTCTCTAGAGACAACAGAACATATAGTTCGACTTAGATATGTAAAGATATACAGATATAAGACAGACTTGTCCTACTCAGACAAACAATACACATAAATTCAGGCCATAGATATTCTGAAGCAAGAACAATCTATTATTACCCAAACAACGAATAAATCGCAGTAAAATGTATTTATCCGCGGAGTTCAAGGGAAGTAACTCAATAATGACTTTCCCTTAAGCACTAAAAAATTACCTATGTATAATATTGTAAGATATCAAAGACTGCACGTAACAACATCCCAATGTGCCATGGTAGTGGCAGCACTAGAGATAAATTCCAGATCTATGACACTATTTGTATCCCCAGGTTTAGTTACCAGTCTAGTTGGGCGTCCATCATTCATGATGGTAAGGTTCATGTAAGTAATGCCTGGCTCAAATAGCCTGCCTATTTTCTGTGATGTTCCCCCACTCATTGGATCTAGCATTGAAATCGCCAGCAATTAAACACCTTATGTTAGAATCTTCAGACAATTCCACCAGAAAATTCCAACTACTCTCTGCTGTAAGATGGTCGACATGAGCATATAAATTGTAGACTCGCCACTCCTGACCGCCTATATACACATCAATCCCCTGCAATTCTGCATCCTCACTAGTTTGGGAATTTGTATCCAGCCACGTATGAGGGAGCTCATGTTTTACATATATAGCTTGCCCTCATCTACCATGCCCACAAGGATTGGAGTAACATCTGTAACCTGGGCAATTGATAAAACTATTGGCTTTTAAATTTGTCTCCTGGATCATGAGGATATCGAAATTGTAGATGATTGTTTGTATAATGGCTGCACGTTGATTGGCACTTCGACAATTCCAGTATCCTATACGCACATATTTCATCGAGAGGCGATCTGCTTTCTTTCTGAACCTTCTCCCTGCCCTTCTTTTTCTCTCTCTTCCCTACCTCTCATCTGCATTTGTATTTCCTCATTTCATCTGCTGCAGGTATCGATGACAGAGCACGATCTCAGTAGCTCCCGCGATGATTCTAGATAGTTAAAATACTCATGGTGTATTTGCAATAAATGATGGAAATATTCGGTGACCCTGGTAGAGCCACCATACCAGGGAAGAGGCAAGGGATGTCCTTACAGAGTCCATCTGCCTGGTGCCACCCCTCTCGCCCTCTAGACAGCCAATGTTTGCGACTGCTTACCCAGCAGCCATTCAGTCTCGGCACATTGGTCCACCTTAGACTTGGGGTCATTCACTGATGACTCAGTTATCATTTGACCTATGATTTGGGAGTGGATTGATGGGTGTCAGAGCATATACCACTCATCGGTGAGTTCTGCACACCACATCTTTAGGCATCCACTCGCTCCAAGATCCTCTGCCAGTTTAGTTCAGACCCCAAGAGGGGCCGTTATCCATGGCGCACAACGAGGATGTATGGCAGAAGTCTTGCATGAAATTCTGTATAAACCAGCACGGGTAGACTTATGAAACTGCACCCTTTTCACTTTGTGGCTAGCTGGTACCCCTAGTGATAACTGTGAGGTTACCCCCACCTCTATCACTGTGAACTTAACTTCCTCTTATGCCTGTGAGTTGAACCCATTGCTTTTAATTCAAAGTATAGTTGCTAGTGTCTTTGTTTGAAAGAAAATTATGGCTTCATAGTATTTCAAATGTAGGCGGACAACAACAGTTTTAATTATTACTAACATTTCTTTGACTGGCCAATGCCTTTCTTATTATTATTTGTTTTTAATTTACAAGTATCAAAATAACAAATGTTAACTTGCCACTGGATATCAATAAAATATCCATGGAAACTTCTGTTGAGATCACACATCTTTCTTTCCCTTGTTAATCTTCTTGTTGTTACCTTCTGTATACTCCTTATTGTTAACCTTCTTATTGTTACCTTCTGTGTGCCCCTTGTTATTAACCTTCTTGTTGTTACCTTCTGTGTGCCCCTTGTTGGTAACCTTCTTATTGTTACCTTCTGTGTGCCCCTTGTTATTAATCTTCTTGTTGTTACCTTCTGTGTGCCCCTTGTTGGTAACCTTCTTGTTGTTACCTTCTGTATACTCCTTATTGTTAACCTTCTTATTGTTACCTTCTGTGTGCCCCTTGTTATTAATCTTCTTGTTGTTACCTTCTGTGTGCCCCTTGTTGGTAACCTTCTTGTTGTTACCTTCTGTATACTCCTTATTGTTAACCTTCTTGTTGTTACCTTCTGTGTGCCCCTTGTTGGTAACCTTCTTGTTGTTACCTTCTGTATACTCCTTATTGTTAACCTTCTTATTGTTACCTTCTGTGTGCCCCTTGTTATTAATCTTCTTATTGTTACCTTCTGTGTGCCCCTTGTTGGTAACCTTCTTGTTGTTACCTTCTGTATACTCCTTATTGTTAACCTTCTTGTTGTTACCTTCTGTGTGCCCCTTGTTGGTAACCTTCTTGTTGTTACCTTCTGTATACTCCTTATTGTTAACCTTCTTATTGTTACCTTCTGTGTGCCCCTTGTTATTAATCTTCTTGTTGTTACCTTCTGTGTGCCCCTTGTTGGTAACCTTCTTGTTGTTACCTTCTGTGTGCCCCTTGTTGGTAACTTTCTTGTTGTTACCTTCTGTGTGCCCCTTGTTATTAACCTTCTTGTTGTTATCTAGCCCGACTGAAAAAGGAGGAGGGCGGCCTACATGGAGGCCTAAAGGAGGCAGCCCCTCCACCATGCAAAGGCACAGCAGGCCAATCACCTGTTTGCTTTAAAACATGATTACGCGAACTACAAGATAGAAAACCGGACTGATTCTAAAGGTGACGAACTGGAACGGACTACGGACTACGACTTATGGAACATGGAACACAAGAAGTATAAATGGGAAAGAAGAGGAGCTGGTGGAAGAGATGAGGAAAGCAAAATTAGAAATCCTGGCTATAACGGAAACAAAGAAAAAGGGACAAGGAGTCATGGATCTTGATGGCAACACGCTGCTCTACAGTGGTGTAACCACGTCTGAAAGAGCTAAAGGGGGCGTGGGTTGCATTGTGGCCAAAAACCAGAAAGATAGTATCAAGAGATGGAACTTTGTCTCGGAGCGCATTATGGTTGTAAAACTAAAAGAAGGAGAAACCATAGTCAACCTGGTCATTATGTATGGGCCAAATGAGGATGAGAGAGCAGAGGTCAAGGAGGAATTCTTCGAGCTGCTTCAAAGGACAGTGGATGACTGCCTAGATGAAATTATCATGCTCGGAGATTTCAATGCCAGAGTTGGGAATGACCATGCTAGATGGGGTGGAGTTATCGGAAGATATGGAGAAGATACTCTCAATGACAATGGAAAGCGACTCCTTAGATTCTGCAGTGAGCAGAATCTGATCATTGCAAACACAAAGTTCCCCCATAAGCGCATACATGCATACACTAGATGTGAACCAACTAAGAATGAGAAGTCAGTGATCGACTATGCCATTGTTAGGAGGAGCTCATTCAAATATGTCCGGAATGCTAGAGTATAGAGGGGGCCAGAGATTGGAAGCGATCACTACCTTCTTACAATCTTCTTTTCTTCTTCGTTCAGTTTGTAGTCATGCTAAATCTGCAGGCCTGTCGCCAGGACAAAGTCCACAGTCTTTACCAGGTCGGCACGGCAGCCTCATAGCTTCTGCTGGAGCTCAGCACCCCTTGGTCAGGTCGCACGTCGCAGTTCATCGTGGGTTGGACAGTTCTGGAGAATGTGTTCTGGGGTCTGGATTCCTGTTCCGCATGGGCATTCATTTGTGTGGGATATCTTGAGGCGATAGAGATGTCCTAGTAATCTGCAGTGGCCAGTTCTCAGGCGGAACATTGTGATCTGTTGGTATCTGTTTAGATGGTGTATTGGGTCATCTCTGCTGTATATATCCCCTTCCTCCTTCCACTGATTTTTGTACTTGTTGTGGATTATGGTTTTTGCTTCCCGATATGGCAATGGATGGCTGTATTGTTCCATTTTACTGCAACTTCTTGATAGAGCATCTGCTTTCTCATTACCAGGCTTACAATCAAAAGAACAACTGAAAGAGTTGCTCAGCCTAGGAACTGCCCAACATCACGCAAGAAACCAAGTAAACAAATGGGAGAAATGAGCATTAAGACGTACAAGCTGAGAGAGCCAGAAATTAAGACCAGATATCAGGAGCCAAAAACACAGCAGGACAAATAGAGAAATATAGAGAATATGTGATACTCAGAACAGAAGCAAAGAACAAGGTGCTAGCAGCAAAACAGAAGTCCTGGGAAGAATTTGGAGAAAAGCTAGAAAAAGATGCGCAAGAAAACCAGAAATTGTTCTATAAGACCCTAAAGAACATGAGGAAGGAAAAACAATGCCCTCTCAAATTTATAAAGGACAAGCAAGGCAAATTGCTTACTGCCCCGAAGGAAGTAATGGAAAGAATATTTCTCAGAACTTCTTGATGGTGAGCAAGGTCAAGCATCAGAAATGATAACCACTAGCACAGAAGAGGAAACCAATGGTGATGAAGATGACAAAGATGGAAGAACTGAAGGCAGCACTGGAGAAAATCAAGATGGGCAAAGCAGCAGGGCATGATGGTATAACACCAGAAATGGTTAAGTACATGGGAGCATCAGGCGACCTATTACTCTTAAGGGTCCTACAGGCAGCGTGATGCAACAAGACCATACCAAAGGATTGGGAGATTGCCATCATAACACCAGTTTTCAAAAAGGGTGACAATCGACAATGTGGAAACCATAGAGGCATATCACTTCTCAGTGTCCCTGGTAAAATCTACTCTAGAATCCTAGAGCAGAGGCTCCGACACCTAGCTGAGCCACAATTGGATGAGGTCCAGTGTACTCAAGACCTATTCTTCACACTCAGACAGCTGAGTGAAAAGGCTCTTGAGTATAAGAGTGAGATCCATCTTTGTTTCATAGATCTGGAAAAGGCGTTTGACAGGGTCCCCTGGAACAAACTTTGGGACTGTTTGGCAAGGAAGAACATTCCAGTACTTCTAATTCATGCTATACAGAGCTTCTACAAGTCTTGCAGAAATTATGTGAGGACAGCAAACCATAAGTCACAAGAGTTCAGGACCACCACTGGTGTAAGACAAGGTGATATCCTGTCACCTTATCTTTTCATACTCCTCATGGACGATGTTATCAAGGCATGTAAGGAGAGAACAAGAAAGTATTCAGTGGGATACTGGAAGATGAGACAGGTATGTATTTCAGAGCTGGCATTTGCTGATGATGTTGCCCTGATTGCTAAATCAGAGGCACATCTCCAATCCAACCTGCAAGTATTGAAGGAAGAGCTGGAGAAGAGAGGGATGGTCATAAGCAGCTCTAAAACAAAATCCATGGTGATATCACGAGAAGAAAGATGACATCAGATTAAGCTGGGAGAACAGGTCCTGGAGCAGGTCGACCACTTTAAATATCTCGGAGCTATTATAGACCGAAAGGGAGGCATCAAAGAAGAGTTGGCCACTCGAAAAGCAGCAGCTGTGAGACTTTTTCAGGCCATAAATCGAGGATTCCTCAGCAAGAGAGAGGCTGGTAAGAAAACGAAGATGGCTGTATACCACTCCACCTATGTCCCAGTCTTGACATATGGATGCGAGTCATGGGTAATGACTACAACCCACAAAAGCCAAATCCAAACCTCAGAAATGAGGTATCTGAGGAAGGTGGTTGAAGTAACAAGAAGAGACATGGTCCGCAACCAGACGATACGTCAAGGCCTAAAGTCCCACCCCCTGCAGACCCAAGTAGAACAGTCCCAACTAAGATGGTTTGGCCATGTCTGCAGAACGGGAGAAGATCGGCTACCACGACAAGCATGGGAAACAAAGAGCCAGGGATCCAGACCCCCAGGATGACCCAGAGTCTGCTGGGAGGACAACATTAGACAATCTTTGAAGGACCGTGGACTAGAATGGAACCAGGCCAGGAGGAAGACAGCCGATAGGATAGTCTGGCGCTCTCTCTTCCAAACCTCTACACCTCACGGTAGAAGGGGAACGATTAAGTAAGTAAGTTGTTACCTTCTGTATACCCCTTATTGTTAACCTTCTTGTTGTTACCTTCTGTATACCCCTTGTTATTAACCTTCTTATTGTTACCTTTTGTATGTCCATTGTTGTTTACCTTGTGTATCTGTTGTTTACCTTCTTGTTGTTACCTTCTTTATGACCTTTGTTGTTAACCTTGTTGTTTTTATCTTCTGTATGTCCCTTGTTTGTCATTATGGTTGATGGAGGTTAACCACACAACAACAAAATTTCAATTTTGTTATATAGTTTTGCTGTTTAAAACTGACATTTGGTTTACTTCCCTTTGTTTTCTGTTTGCAGTACGGAGGATTCCAAAATAGATAGTGCTGTTACAGTGTCATCCTCCAGGTTACGACGGACAGATGAGGAAAGGAATGATACCAACAAAAACTTGTCTGAGGTTACTTATAAACCTGTATTCACATGACCATAGATGTGATATGAATTTGAACACATCCAGCACTGTGATATGTACATAATTATTTAGTATTGTGAATGTGATGTTTTACCAAGTGTCTGAAACAGTAGCACTTCTTTTAACATACCCACCTAAAGAATGTAACATGTGGCATGCAATATTAATGGGTGTATGTACGTAGGTTGTTACAACTAATTAAATTGAGCTATACGTGATTGAAGTGTATAGTATGTCCAGATGATTTCCTAATGAATGGAGATTCTATTTTACTGAATTGTTTCATTGGAACACAGTTATTGTGTGAGATATGTCTAATGATAGTGTTATTGTGAAGTATGTCTAATGATAGTGTTATTGTGAGGTAGGTCTAATGTTATTGTGAGGTAGGTCTAATGATACTGTTATTGTGAAGTATGTCTAATGATGCTGTTACTGTGAAGTATGCCTAATGATATTGTTAGGTATGCCTAATGATACTGTTATTGTGAAGTAATCAGTGACCATGATGTACTGTAAAGTGTCCAGAGGTCATGATTGTCTTGTGAAGTGTTCAGTGATCATGATTGGTTTGGGTAGAAATCAGTGGCTATGATTGTATTGTGAAATAATAAGTAACCATGATTGTATTGTGAAGTAATCAGTGGCCATGATTGTACTGTGAAGTGTTCTTCTTCATTCGTCCTGAAAAGGACGTTGGTTGCGTTGTGTCCGTTTACAGCGAAGCTGCGATATTTGTGCCTTTCGGCCGACACATCCGACTTCAGCACTGCACTTTTGGGACCGGGTTAGCCTTCCCTCTTCGATCCCTACTCACTCAGCCAGACTGCAGTGATGTGCAGCCTGATTCCAGGACCACCACTTGGAGGTGGAGTAGGGTCTTGGTCAGCTCTGGTTCGCTGACCCTAACGCAAGCAGTCTAGCTATGGGTCGCTGACTGCATTCATCTCTGTTGATGCGTCTTAGGTCCCGTGAAGTGTTCAGTAATTATAATTGTACTGTGGAGTGTGTAATCATCCGGTGAATCATGTTTAATCTGGTCAGGTGTGGTATGTCTATGTGAGGTGCTGTCAATCATTACAGGCAGCCCATAGTGATATACTGAGTGACCTTGACTGACTGTTTTGTTGATATCTCAACCTTTAACCTCTGGTGCATGATATTGTATAAAGCTCATGCACACTATGTTGTAAAAATCAAAAAGTATTTTGTAAGGAAGACCACTTATACATAGTCAATAATTACAATTTATTGTATGGAAGACCACTTACACAGTCAATAATTAAAATGTATTGTAAGTACATCAAATTAGATTTTGCTGTAGATCCATTCAAAGAGCTTCAGCTGAATAAGACATTCTGTGTATGAGACAGGAAATTGTATCAGACATTTTAAAAAGTGTGTTGTAAGAAAGATGACTGAGCCAGGTACATTAAATTAGAAAGTATGTGATCAGAAACATCAGTGAGGGGTTCTGTATCTGACATTTTAAAAAGTGTGTTGCAAGAAACATGATTGAGCTAGGTACATTAAATTAGAAAGTATGTAGTCAGAAGCATCAGTGGGGCATATGTCATACGATGTCAAAAAGTTTGTTGTGAGAATGGTCATTGAAAGCTACCATACATTAAATCAAAGTCAAAAGGTCTGTTTTAAGTTGGATTGTTTTTTTTCATACATTTATATTTTTTTGTTTAAGAATTGTTTATACAGTGAACAAATCGTTGTACAGTTTACATTTTGCCATTATATGTGATGTAAAGTTGACATTTTGCCATTATTTTTTATGTAAAGTTTACACTTTGCACCTATTTGTGATGTAAAGTTTACATTTTGTCATTAGTCATGATGTAAAGTTTACATTTGGCCACTATGTATGATGTAAAGTTTACATTTACCACCATGTGTGATGTAAATTTTACATTTAGCCACTATGTGTGATGTAAAGCTTACATATGGCCACTATGTGTGTTGTAAAATTTAAATGTGGTCACTATGTGCGATGTAAAGTTTTATTTTTTGCCACTATGTCTGATGTAAAGTTTACATGTGGCCACTATGTATGATGTAAAATTTACATGTGGTCACTATGTATGATGTAAAGTTTACATGTGGTCACTATGTGTGATGTAAAGTTTACATGTGGCCACTATGTCTGATGTAAAGTTTACATGTGACCTCTATGATGTTACATTTTGTCATCATGTGTGATGTAAAATGTATGTGTGATGTAAAGTTTATATTTGGCCGCTATGTGTGATGGAAAGTTTACTTGTGGCCACTATGTATGATGTAAAGTTTACATTTTGTCATCAAGTGTGATGTAAAGTTTATGTGTGGTCACTATGTGTGATGTAAAGTTTATGTGTGGCCACTATGTGTGATGTAAAGTTTACATTTTGCCCTTATGCTTGGGTTATGACTCTGTCTACCTCCAGTACTCACATCATTTTGTGTGATGTTACGTGATGATGATGGAATATAAATGGCCTGATTTTCATGTTTGAAAACATCACATAACATATTGTTACACCATCATGGTACAGGCCCCAACCTACACCACAGAACATTGTACACCATCATGATAAAAACCACACAAACACCACATAACAGTGTTAAAACATCTTGATACAGGCCACACACAAACACCACAGAACATTTTTACATCATGATACAGGTCACACAAACACCACATAACATTTTTACATCATGTTACAGGTCACACAAACACCACATAACATTTTTACATCATGTTACAGGTCACACAGACACCACATAACATTTTTACATCATGTTACAGGTCACACAAACACCACATAACATTTTTACATCATGTTACAGGTCACACAGACACCACATAACATTTTTACAACATCATGTTACAGGTCACACAAACACTACATAACATTTTTACAACATCATGATACAGTTTACAATATCATGTTACAGGTCACACAAACACCACAGAACTAACTTGTCTCAACACTAGAAAGAGTTAGTGAAGGGATAAATAAGCAGTTGAAGATTTTAGCCTGACGTGACTTTCACATTCTCAACAAAAGAAACCAGTCTGTAAAGCTTGAGCTTGAATTTTGGTTGCTATGTCAGGCAGACATGTCAAATGTTCTCAGTTGAAACCAGGCGATGAGGTGTAATCAGTTTTCATTTGTGCAGATATTAGGATAGTCAGATGTATCTGTTGAAGAAACCTGTTACTAGAAATGCAGTCTGTGCTGTGGAATCCTCACAGTAAAAGAAATATAGAGAGACTCAAACAAACACTGATGGAGAAGAAAGCTACAATGTTAGATCTCCATTGATTTTTTTATTTTTGGCTGTCAGCGCTTGA
The DNA here is from genome assembly GCA_024509875.1 of Oreohelix idahoensis. Classification (NCBI taxonomy): domain Eukaryota; kingdom Metazoa; phylum Mollusca; class Gastropoda; order Stylommatophora; family Oreohelicidae; genus Oreohelix; species Oreohelix idahoensis. Next base: position 337,556 of record JAMPIV010010023.1, read on the forward strand.
GGTCCCAGTTGCTGTACTACAACAATTCTTCTCTTTGACCCGACTTCTCTTCCATTTACCCCGTGGCTTCCAATTCAGATGTACTTGTAGGTATGGTCACTTGGAACATATGAGACAGGTTAGTTGAGAATTCTGCCTGGGTAAATGTGCAGCAGTAAGGGGTAATGTGCAGCAGTAAGCCACCTCATCATGTAAAACTAATTACTATAGAAACAGTCACTACAAAAAAGACATGAATCCTTTAGTAGCAGGTTTTCTGTAAGACACAACCTGCTGTTAGTGGTGGAGGCAAGTGACTAGTGGATGGATGTGGAATAAGTCTGAAGACAAGAGATGTGGAAAAAGTCTGAAGACAAGTGAAGAGATGTGGAATAGGCCTGAAGACAAGTGACTAGTGAATAAATGTGGAATAAACCTGAAGACAAGAGATATGTCACAGAAACTATATTGACAACAAATTCATTTCTCATGTTTCACCTGCTGTCTGTGTCTTTATCATCATCATATGTGATGTAATTCTTGTGGAATGTCATGTGTTAATCTGAGGTCTAGTATTATTTATGTTAAGAAAGTGTTATTTCAAGATCTGAACCGAACAAAACAACCATACAAGTATTACATTGAAACTAAATCTGGATATATTACTAGCTTGATTGTTGTGTAGGATTTTTCATATAAGTGTGCACTCGATATATGTGGGAATCAGACAGGAGGTGCATATCTGTGATTTAGATATGTGAACATTGTGGTTTTGTGTGTGTGTGTGTGTGTGTGTGTGGGGGTGGGGGGGGGGGGGGGGGGGGGTTTGTGTTAATGTCACATTGCTGGGCCTTTAGTTTTACCCAAGTCATGTGATTTTACCACTTGTAAACACACTTTTTTTTTCAAGTTAATCCCAGATTTTTATCACAGAATAGGGAATACTGTTGCCAGTTTGGATGTTGTATTATATAATTTCAATTATGGAACCCATGTCAGCATGATCAATCAAAATGGCATTGTATTTTTACACTTGTCTCACAAAAATGTTCAGCTGTATAACATGACGATCATTCTCCTAGTTGTTATGGTGTTATGTTGTATCAAATAGCAGCAATTTATTAGGACAGGACAGTAACTCTGATCAGGTCATTATTTTATTCTGTGTCAGGCTATAATTTTATAAAGGTACTGCTCTTTTTTTTTCTTCTTTTTTTGGCCAGCAGTTGAAGTGTAACTGCCAATCCAAATGGGTAACTGACCGTATGGACAAGTTTATTCATAATCCAAAATAATTAAAACTGTGCTGATAATAAAGAAGTGCTAATATTAATATTGTCCTGTCATGTCAATAATTGTGTACAGTTACTTGAATGTTTCTATCTATATATAAACATTTACTGATCACGTACTTAATATTATAGGAATAGGGCAGACTTGATATCAGTAAGATTCTGCCAACAGTTTATACTTTGTTTTTTCCTCATGATATACATTTGTTATGCCTAATTTTAAAACTATTTTCAGGTGCTGAACTTGTTGATAATCTTATATCCATATCTGTGAAACCCATTCATAATGATTTTATGCAATGTTTCTTGGTCTAGGCTGAACAACCATAACAAATAAGATGATATTTATGTATGACATTTTCTCAAAAATAGGTCTGTTACACTTAACTGTTTGATCTATAGTGGATCTGTGCAGTTTTGCCAGATATGTAGACATTGAAAAACCATGAAAGACTGCACAGAACAGATATTGTGAAGACCTGTTGTTACTTGTCAGTGGTCAGCTAGGGAGGAGATTGCAGTCCTGTGAATATTTCCTCATGGCTTTGTCAAATACAGTGCAGCTTCATATAATTAGTTGGACTTATGAGATGTTGGTGTCATAAGACAGGGCTTTGAAACAATGTTGGTGAAAGTTATATTGTACATGTTTTAAGACAGTGTCTGAGATATCAAATTCTGAGAGAATGTGGTTTAACCTTCAGCATTATCTTGACATTTCAAACTGGATCACTGATTCATCACATGTAATTTTTTATGTATTTATATCAAACAATATTTGACACCTAGCCTATGTCATTTAATAGCAGAGAAGCTGAGGTTTCTTCAATGACATTTTTTTAAACAAAAATTAAATGTTTTCTCTTTTTTCTCTCCACAATCAGATATGCCAGTCTGTGACAGTTTCACAAATATTTTGAGTGCATATTTAAATATGCTTATAGTATCAGACCACTCAAGTGGCGGAGTGGTTAGAGTGCATGCTTCTTGAGGCCAAAGGGATTGAGTTTGAAACCAGGTTGCATCACGCTGTCTGTCGAGCTGTAAAAATAGGTACCCGAGTCTGCTCTTGAGCTAGCGAAGACAAAGGCAAGGAGGAATAGAACTGGTCACCCGACCCCATAACGATGAGACCTAGCATAGGTGACCCCATAACGATGAGACCTAGCATAGGTGACCCCATAACGATGAGACCTAGCATAGGTGACCCCATAACGATGAGACCTAGCATAGGTGAAGTCTCAAACATTTCACTCCACTATGGCAGTATCTGCTATGAGCACCTTTACTGTGACAGTTTCATGTCATCCACATCCAGTTATCTCTTGGGTATCTGGTTCTTATTTTGAGTGTGAAATTCAGTGCATGCAACACATGAGCCAAAGCTGAGAGAATCTTGTGATAAAGTTCATTATGTCAAACTCTTCATTATACAGTACACAGCTTTTCTTGAAGAAATTCTTGGAGACAGTTCAGCACAAACGGTGGCTGGTCCCATATCAGATACTGCCATAGGGGAGTCAAGAGTCACAGACTATTATTAGGTCCAGCTTTATGAGGTAAGGTCACCAGTTCCTTTCCTCTTTGCCTACCATCACTCAAGAGCAGAATAAGTACCCATTTACAACTGGGTGGACTGCAGTGCGATGTCACCAGGTTTCAAACCCAGTACATTTGCTGTGAGATGCAAGCATATAATAAAAGACCCCAACAGAAAAAAAAAAATTTACCCCCCCCCCCCCCCCCCACACACACACACACACAAGAAATTTGTGATGAACAAGATGGGACTGATCTTGTAGGAGTCACTCTGGTAAACCAATCCCTCAGCAACAAGTGAAAAATTCCCAGACCACGAGCCCTGCCCCACCCCACAACACAGCTATAGCTAGTATTTGATGTCTGAAAATGTGGGGCCTAGACTAAACTTCTACTACCATTATCCTGCTACAGGTTTTTTTATATATTGTTTTTGTTAAAAGCCCCACTGTTACTGTTACTGTTAACTTCTGTGCTTGTGTGTGTCTAAAAAAAATGCGTCATTATGGCCAAAAAGATTTGTAAATGTCATTTTTAGCATCCAGCAGTTGGAGATTTTCTTTCAGTGTCAACTGTGACGTGGAAAGTGTGAATTTAATTAATACAATCTTTACCTGGAATTAGTGGCAACTTTTTGGAAAAGGTCTATACTTGACTGATCAGACATTGTAAGACGATATCACGGGACATATACTTGGCTGATCAGAAATTGTGAGACGATATCATGGAACATACACTTGTCTGATCAGACATTGTGAGACAATATCACAGGACATATACTAGGCTGATCAGACATTGTGAGACAATATCACAGGACATATACTTGGCTGATCATACATTGTGAGACAATATCACAGGACATATACTTGGCTGATCAGACATTGTGAGACAATATCACAGGACATATACTTGGCTGATCAGACATTATGAGACAATATCACAGGACATATACTTGGCTGATCAGACATTGTGAGACAATATCACAGGACATATACTAGGCTGATCAGACATTGTGAGACAATATCACATGACATATACTTGGCTGATCAGACATTGTGAGACAATATCACAGGACATATACTTGGCTGATCAGACATTGTGAGACAATATCACAGGACATATACTAGGCTGATCAGACTTCTTCTTCTTCTTGCGATCGCATCTTTGATGATTACACCGTCAGACGAGTTCTCATGATGAATTCGACTGTTGTTTGAAGTTCCTCTTTAACTCCATATAGCTTTGAGCTGATCAGACATTGTGAGACAATATCACAGGACATATACTAGGCTGATCAGACATTGTGAGACATCACTGGGACATCATTCTCTTCAACAACAGTGTCACTTTTTTTCACCCGACAGTAACATAAATAAGTCCTCTGGTAACATAAATATGGACATCAAAGTTTTAACATCCTTTTTTTTTCTATAAAATTTTTAATTTAAAATATTTCTTAACAAACTGAAATGGAAAAGATGAATCCTCATGTTGTAAAAATCACATAACTGTGAAAATGTCACAAAATAATATGTTGTGTGTTCTGCCACAGTCACTTAACTTCAGCAAATCTGCTTTTGGAGAAAAACGTTAAAAAAAATATATTAACTGCAGTCATACAACAAAAATAAAAAGCTGCACGCATTTTCCTGATATGGTGGTCATGTAGAAGTTCTGTTTGCGTTTAATGATACGTGTTGATACCTTGTTTGTATTTGGTAGGACGTATTGATGTTTTTTATATTACCTGGTAGACATACCATTTGTATTTGGTATGTGTAGATGTCCTCCTGTTTATACTTTGTGGTATGTGTAAATGTTGTGTGTATTTACTGCTATATGTAAATGTTTTTTTATATTAAGCTGTATGTTTAGTGTCTTGTTTGTATTTAGTGGTATCTGTAGATGTTTGTTTGTTTGGTTTGGTGTTTGCCTTCTTCTGGCGAGGCACGTTCTTTTCAACCTATGTGGTTATATCAGAGCGCATTTACCATCCCAAAAAAAGTCAACTGTTGACTGCTAACCCGATCAGCGTTGATAGATACTAAGTCCAGTAAAAGAATAACATTATCTATTTGCTAGCATAAAGACCTAAAAAGGACTCACCAGCTATGCCAACGCCCGAGTTGTCATCTGTTTGTATTTAGTGGTATATGTAGATGTCTTGTTTGTATTTAGTGGTATATGTAAATGTCTTGTTTGTATTTAGTGGTAGATGTCTTGTTGGTATTTAGTGGTATATGTAGATGTCTTGTTGGTATTTAGTGGTATATGTAGATGTTTTGTTTGTATTTAGTGGTATATGTAGATGTCTTGTTTGTATTTAGTGGTATATGTAGATGTTTTGTTTGTATTTAGTGGTATATGTAGATGTCTTGTTTGTATTTAGTGGTATATGTAGATGTCTTGTTTGTATTTAGTGGTATATGTAGATGTCTTGTTGGTATTTAGTGGAATGTGTAGATAGTCTTGTTGGTATTTAGTGGAATGTGTAGATACTTTCTGACAAAACTGTTACACAGACAACTCTTATGATGAAAAGACAACTCCTGATGTTTGTAGCCATCCACTCAGGTTAGACAATACTTCATGCTTACATATTTTATTATGAATTATGTGAGCAATAAACATTTCAAATATAATAAAGACAATTCTGTTGTGTATCTAAACTAACTCACAAATTCAAACAGAGAATCATCAAATGCTATATCTTCATTATTGTATGGTGTAGAAACATGGACACTAACAAGCAATTAGAGGCAAGAATTGAGGATACAGTAATACCCCCACTTTGCAGCGCTTCACTCACATGTTGATTTTAAATTTTGACTACACCCCGAGTACCAACGGCTGCCTTTTTGATACGACGGTTTCCTTTTTTTTTTTTCAATTTGCATTCGCCAGTCACAGTAAGAAAGATACTGTACATTATTTATTTTAATTACTACGTATAAATGTTTTATTTACCGAGTACAGTCCAGTAAGTAGTATACTTACACTTTTATGCTAAATAAGTTGAAGATACATTTTTTTGTATGTGCTTACTTTGAGACTACAGTATGGTGAAATCGCATGGATATAGTATTTATTTTAATTATAAATGCTTTATTTACATCAGTAATGCACATATATGATAATTTCAGTACAGTCCATGCATCGACAAGCGAAAAAAATTTCAATGATTGGCTTTATGACAACAGTCAGGACTGTAACATTTTGTAATGGGGGTTATCAGGACTGTAACATTTTGTAATGGGGGTTATCAGGACTGTAACATTTTGTAATGGGGGTTATCAGGACTTTAACATTTTGTAATGGGGGTTATCAGGACTTTAACATTTTGTAATGGGGGTTATTACTGTATATAGAAGAATAGAGCACATATCATGGAAAGAGAAGAAAACAAATAGAGCTGCTAGAAGACCTAAAAGAGCTGCTAGAAGACCTTAATAGACCCGCTAGAAGACCTAAAAGAGCTGCTAGAAGACCTTAATAGAGCTGCTAGAAGACCTTAATAGAGCTGCTAGAAGACCTAAATAGAGCTGCTAGAAGACCTAAAAGAGCTGCTAGAAGACCTTAATAGAGCTGCTAGAAGACCTAAATAGAGCTGCTAGAAGACCTAAATAGAGCTGCTAGAAGACCTAAATAGAGCTGCTAGAAGACCTAAATAGAGCTGCTAGAAGACCTTAATAGAGCTGCTAGAAGACCTTAATAGAGCTGCTAGAAGACCTAAAAGAGCTGCTAGAAGACCTTAATAGAGCTGCTAGAAGACATAAGAATGAAAAGAGACCTAATGAAGAAGATCAAAATTAGACAGTTAAAATATTTTGGCCATGTAAAAAGACATACGACCTAAATGAAGACAATAATAGATGTAAGAGTTGAAGGCAAATGTGCAAGAGGAAGACAATGCTATCTGTGGGAAGATAACATCAAGAGATGGACAGGCCAGAGTCTATCAGAGTGCACCACCAAGACAAGAGACAGAAGATGTTGGAGATCCATTGCAGCCAACCTTCGTTGTGGAGATTGCAACTGATGATGATGATGACCTTGACCTGTGTGTAGGAACATGAAACTAAGATCAAAATACATCACAAAACCAAGACTTGTCTTAAAACTAGACATACCGTATCTTCACACAGATATAACAAGACATGCCATATGTTCACTCGGACGTAACAAGATTTTTTTAAACCAATATGTCAAAACCCCATTGTAGTGATAGAACATAAAATCTGAGGCAGCTGTGTGGACCTAAGTCATCTCTCTCTGAGATCCTATATTAGCTCTCTGGTGAACAAGACTAGCTAGCAGGTAAACGCTTACTCAGAATAAAGGACCAGAAACTAAATTCACATACAGCTTTGTATTAATTGTTATTGTTGAACAGAATCAACATCATTAGACTCTGGGTAAACCCATAGGTGCTCAGTCTCCCTCAAGACTGGGATAATCTGAAGTGAATGACAACCCTTTTTATTTTTTTAGATCAGTTCTTTCTTTTCTGTACACCTTGTCCCCCATTAACCCTTTCAGCACCATTAACCCTTTCAGCACCATTAAGACTTGGGTTGTTTTTTTTTCTTTTACTTAGACTATCACCTACAATTTATTTTGCTCACTAGACCACTTGACATACTTGTACTAAAATGCTCCACATTTTATTAAAGTTAGAGAATAGCTCACGTCTCATGTCGTCTTAAAATGGGGCTAAGAAAATCCTCCACTACTTGTTACCATGTCTAGTAAGTACATGATGTGTGAAGAAAATGTTCATAACAAACAGATCTCATAAACATTTGTGTCAAATACACAAGCATGTACATTTATTTTGTTTGCTTATTTATTTAAAAAATACGGTACACAAGAAATAAAGTGAACTCTTACATTCCATTTTATAATTTTATAAATTCTCTCTCTCTCTCTCCTTCTGTGCCACTAGTTTACAATACGCTAGCATAGGGGTCATCTCTCTCCTTCTGTGCCACTAGTTTACAATACGCTAGCATAGGGGTCACCTCTCTCCTTCTGTGCCACTAGTTTACAATACGCTAGCATAGGGGTCATCTCTCTCCTTCTGTGCCACTAGTTTACAATACGCTAGCATAGGGGTCGCCAACCAGCTGATCCTGATCTACCAGTAGATCCCAGTGGATGATTTGGTCAATCTTGAGGTAACTATGGGCAACAACAAAACAAAAACTTTTTAAACTATGGAAATTTTGGACTAGACCTCTCCCGCCGGCATTTAAAATTGCTGTGTCCACGGGATCAAAGGTACCTTTTCCATATTCCCAATGAAAACTCTCCTGGCTACTAAAATAAATTTATGAACTGCATGAGACAGGAACACGATCTTTTCTTTGTAAGGATTGTCATCGCTCCTCCCACCCTTCAGCTTAAAACTACACACACATACATGCACTCTCTCTCTCTCATGCACACACACACACAGTAGATCTTTAGAGGGCTGAGTGTTGTTAAAGTAGATCCCAAAAGCTCCTGGGTTGCTGACCCCTGCTCTAGCACTTCCAACTACCGGTACACAAAATAATGCTTATTGTGATATTTACAAAGACTCAGGTAGACGTGTGTTCAAAGACAAAAATAACAGCATAACTGTCATGATAAAAACAAAATGCTGAAGGCCATTGCAACACAACAGAAAGCAACATATGGACTTTTCCTCTCTCCTATCCTGGCACACTTCCAGAATGTTCCAAGGACCCTGGGTAAAATATAAAACAATCAAAATATTAGAAAATTAAACATGAGTTATTATAACAAGACATAGCAGCCTTAATGGGTAAAGCATTTTATGCAACAAATCTTTGTCAATGGAAGTTAGAAAGAAGATCTTCAGCATTATACAGATACAACTCCGTCATATGAATACAAGTCATGGATGATCAGTAAACAAAAAAAAAATTCCTGAAGGTCTTGGAGACATGGTTTCAAGAAATGCTAAAACAAAAATGGACAGCTCAAAGAGTAATGAGGATGTCCTTAAAGAGGTCAGCGTGAAAAAGGAACTTCTTACTCCTATTAGAGGGAAGTAATTCACTTTCTCTAGGTGTGTAATGAGAAGAAGAAAGCTGATATATATATAGTCACATCTCTGAGCCACAGAGTAGGACAGATGTCACATCTCTGAGCCACAGAGTAGGACAGATGTCACATCTCTGAGCCACAGAGTAGGACAAATGTCATATTTAGTTTTCTTGCTGCAGAGTTACAAACTGGTTTGAGAGAGTTCATGGCAAATCTGGCTTTATTCTTTATTTATCCTGGCACCATGGTGTTTTCCTTCTTTGTTGACGTTACCTCCCAATCAGGTAAAGCTGTGCACTTCTTCAAGCACATTTTTATCAACTCTATTAACAAGTCACTGTCATTTATTCCTCATGTCACATTCCTCCCTTCCTGTCACTCAAACTTACCCAGTTTTATTCCTGTCCATGAGACTTGGGGCAATAGCTCTCAGGTAAGCACAGGTACATATCAGCAGTAAAACAACAGTCAGAAGACTTTGAAAGTTAAATAAGGCCGACTGAGGACCGATAGAACAGATGTCAACTTGAGTAGTTAAAATAATGATCACATACAAGAAATGTTAACGAATAATTCCAAGTCAAAAGCTAAGACAATTATGTTACATTATAATACGGTGCTAGAAATATAAATATTAACTGCATTAGAAAACCCAACTATATACCACACCACCAACAGTCAATATTATCTACATACCACACCACCAACAGTCAATATCATCTATATACCACACCAACAGTCAATATCATCTATATACCACGCCATCAATGGTCAATATCATCTATATATCACACCACCAACAGTCAATACCATCTATATATCACACCAAGTCAATATCATCTATATACCACACCACCAACAGTCAATATCATCTATATACCACACCACCAACAGTCAATATCATCAATATATCACACCACCAAGTCAATATCATCTATATACCACACCACCAACAGTCAATATATCACACCACCAACAGTCAATATCATCTATATACCACACCACCAACAGTCAATATCATCTATATATCACACCACCAACAGTCAATATCATCTATATACCACACCACCAACAGTCAATATCATCTATATACCACACCACCAACAGTCAATATCATCTATATACCACACCACCAACAGTCAATATCATCTATATACCACACCACCAACAGTCAATATCATCTATATACCACACCATCAACAGTCAATATCATCTATATACCACACCATATGAGATTATATATATATATATATGAGTAATTATATGAGAAGAAGATGGGAGCCGTGGTAGCATAGTGGTTAGTGCACTGGCTTCCTAGCGCAGTGGTCTATGGTTCGATCCCCAGATGAAGCGGGAATTTTTTTAGGCCACAAACGGCTCCTGGGTCGACCCAGCCCCAAATCGGTACCAGAGCAACTCTGGGAAGGTTAAGGCGGCCGGCGTAATGCCGACCACATCACCCCTCGTGTGCCGACGGTCAAGATAATATGGGCCTAACACCATATTCCCAATATGCCTCAATGGGCGTGTAACGGGTTCCTTTACCTTTACCTATATGAGAAGATATCTGCTTAAAACATGACCTCTCTTATTGACCCAATCATCATCTTCAAACATGACCTCTCTTACTGACCACATCATCATCATCACACTTCAGCTTCCTGAGGAGCACTGGCATTCAACAAATTCATGTCACATCTTTCAGACCTGTGCCATCTGTTCAGCTTCTTTCGTGTCTGTCAACCACTTCTCATCTCCATGTGTTTTTGGTCTCTCTCAATTTCTTGTACCCTGATGATTCTAGAACAAGGACTGCTTTATAATGCTATTTTAGATAGCATCAACTGGTTTTAGATAGCATCAACTGGTTTTAGATAGCATCAACTGGTTTTCTCATGTATCATGCTCAACATGGTGTGGCGCTGGCTTTGCACGCCACCTGCCAGAGGATAAATAGGATTTTGGTGCTGATGAGCGCTGCACGATAGTGATTTGTCGATATGTGTATTGCGCACATGACGTGGGCAGTTTGGAGGAAAAATGGACAGAGTTTGTGTTTACCCTAAAGGGGCAACTTGTGTATGGATCGTGTTCTAGTAGGAACCCATTTTAATGAAGTGTTAAGTGTTAATCAATCTCAGGGATGGAAGAGGAATTGAGGAATTGGATAATATTGATTATGACTCACGGATTATGAACACTGCTGAATTAACCTAACTTGTCATGCCTTGTAATAAATGTGGAAAAGTTAACAGAGTTTAAAGTTCATACAATTCCCGTTGATTTGGGGTAATTGAAATTCTTGTTACGGAGTTATTGTGGCTGTCCTGAATCCTGAGGACCTTAAATATATAAACCCTGGACACAGTGTGAAAACGAGCACAATATTCGATTGAATATTATAAACTTATAACGCCACAGATATGGGAGGCTCAGTCCGTTGGAGATGAATTAATTGTTTGAAGTGTATACAAGGCCGTACTGTGGAAAGTACGCAAGATATCAAGCACACGAATTTGTGGAGTCATTGGAAATTGCAGTTGTTTTTTGTTGCGAGGTCATGCCAAGACCTGGGACTGTTTTGAAGACATTAATGCCAAACAACATACACAGCATATTCGAGTGAAGTCTCTGATCATGCATTTGACTGCCTACGTATAGATATCAAATTTTGACACAATATATTGCGGTCACATGTTATTATGAAGAACGTTGTCACCACGAGGCCATTTTACGTTGAATCGCTGTCAAAAACCGTTACATCAAGGTCACCTTAACGGACTTTTACATCCTAAAGTAAACTTACCAGTGGACAGTTGTTATACGAATAATAACTATAATAAGATGAATCGGGTGGATCATGACGGTATCCAGAACCAGTCTGTCAAGTCTTTCAAGTCTGACAAGTTTTTCAATCTGATGTCCGAGAAATCATTTCGTTTGTCTGCAATGGTCAGGAAGGATGATTTAATCTTTTACGTGCGTCATCAAACAGATTTGCTGACCACTTCGATTTCTTAATCAGGAACGGGGAACGTCTTGAACAGTACGCTCATACGTGTTTTGGAACTCGACTTTACATTCTGTCGTTGACCCTGGTGTATTGCATAGGTTCAAGGCTACAGTGCGAGGTTGAATGCTCTTGTCTACAGCGAGGATTGGCGGTCGTGGATTTTTTTATTCAGATAAGTGAATATATGTTGTGTAATGGCATGGTCTCCAGTCCTAACAATGTCAGGCACATCTTGTTTTGTGTATCTTTTGTGTTTTATGTTTTCTTGTGGGCGACACTCAATTGTATCTTTGGATGAATTTAGTTGTCGTCGTTCTATAGATTTTGATTGTATTGATCTCTTTCAGGGATTCAGCATTTAGTGCTGTCGTATTTCCGCTCTGACTGAGATTAATATTTTCTTATTTGTTTAGCTGTGCTGTCACGTAACATACTGTCGTGAATTTCTTATTTAGTTCAGTAGGGTTACGTTTGTACCCGTAGGTCTCCTCTGACTTTCTTTTTATAATGTACAGCAGTTCTATGTGATTGTATCTCGTCCTGTACTGTTCATTGGCGGTGGAAACGGTTGTTTTATTATATTGCATAATTTTATGACTTTTTACACTGTTGTCTTTTCCTTATTTGTTTCCAGCGTTGTCTTTTAGTCTTTTGTCTAATGTGATGTTATGGCATGCTTTTACATAGGTATTAATGGCGATATTTAGTACTTGAAGATGATTATATTATATTGTTAATTGCTGATATGTTAATATATACGATTATTACAGATACTCTGTGATAGTAGTGGATAAGTATCATATACTTCAGAGACAAGTATATCACACAAAACGAATAAATACTGTACATACAGTTGGTTTTGAAACAGGTTTGAATTACCTTACGACTAAGTATAGTCATTTAACTACAAGTGGGATAGATATTCATTTTGCATCTATATCCCATTACTCTTTGATTCCATTATGGCTGACTTTGTAAAAGTTAACTCTTAGTATACGAGCGGCCTTTTAGAAAGGCCGATGATCGATCTGCACTAAATAATTTATTTATAAAGATAACATAAAGTGTTATATATCAAAATGTGAAGAAATGAAACCCCTATATCATGCATGTAACTAAATTGTTCAGTGGTTTTAAACATGCATTCACCTATACATTTTCGCTGTTGAAGGGGATCGATCATCGGCCTTTCTAAGAGGCCGCTCGTATACTAAGAGTTAAAGCAGGATTTATACAAAATGGGAAGGACTGTGGTTTCTCGGGTGATGATTTGATATCTTATGTAGATAAAGAAATTGCAGAATACAAAGTAAGAGAAGAAAGAGAGAGAGAAGAAAAAAGAGAAAGAGAAGAAAGAGAGAGAGAAGAAAAAAGAGAAGAAAGAGAGAGAGAAGAAAAAAGAGAAAGAGAAAAAAGAGAGAGAGAAGAAAGAGAGAGAGAAGAAAAAAGAGAAGAAAGAGAGAGAGAAGAAAAAAGAGAAAGAGAAAAAAGAGAAAGAGAAGAAAGAGAGAGAGAAGAAAAAGAGAAGAAAGAGAGAGAGAAGAAAAAAGAGAAGAAAGAGAGAGAGAAGAAAAAAGAGAAAGAGAAAAAAGAGAGAGAGAAGAAAGAGAGAGAGAAGAAAAAAGAGAGAGAGAAGAAAGAGAGAGAAGAGAGAGAGAGAGAAGAAAAAAGAGAGAAGAAGAGAGAGAAAGAAAGAGAAGAAGAGAAGAAAGAAAAAGAGAAAGAGAAAGAAAGAGAAAAGAGAAGAGAAGAGAGAGAGAAGAAAAAGAGAGAAGAAAGAAAAGAGAGAGAGAAAAAAAAAAAAAGAAAGAGAGAGAAAAAAAAGAGAAGAGAGAGAGAAAAAGAGAAAGAGAGAGAGAGAGAGAGAGAGAGAGAGAGAGAGAGAGAGAGAGAGAGAGAGAGAGAGAGAGAGAGAGAAAAAAAGAGAAAAAAAGAGAGAGAAGAAGAAAAAAAGAAGAAGAGAAGAGAGAGAGAAAGAGAAAAGAGAGAAGAAAGAGAAGAGAGAAGAGAAGAAAAAAAAAGAGAAGAAAGAAAGAAAGAGAGAGAAGAAGAAGAGAAGAGAGAGAGAAGGGAAAGAATTCGTTTAGCAGAAATTGCTGCAGAACAAGCGAAATTTGAAAGAGAAAAAACTTTTGAGTTAGAAAAATTGCGTTTACAATCTTCTTTTTCTAGGGAATCTTCTGGTACAGGATCATCTAAGATCATTAATTTAAAATTACCAAATTTTTCTTCATTACATGACGATATAGGATTCTTTCTTTTGAGATTTGAATCAAGAGTTACGGCTTTAAATTTACCGAAGGCCTCATGGCCTGAACATTTTGTCGGGTTACTTACTGGGGAAAGTTTACAGACTTTTTTTAACATAGCCGATGACAAAAGAAGTGACTATGAATCCATAAAAGCAATATTTCTTCGGAAATATTGTTTATACGAAGAAGGATATCGTCTGAAATTTAAATCTATGGGTCCTCTGGAAGGTAAGGATTTTGAAAACTTTGTGTCTTCAGTGAAGATGTGTCTAAACAGATGGATTGAACTGTCTAATATTACGAAATCTTTTGAAGGTCTTTATGATCTCGTCTTAAAAGACAAAATTTTATCTTCGGTAAATACTGAAATTTTCTCATTTCTTCAAGAAAGGAAGCCTACTGATATAGGAGAAATGGAAAAATTAGCTCAACAATTTTCGGTCGCACACCCAAACTTGCCTTTAGGTAAGACGAAGGTCCTAGAAACTTTGCCAGCTTGTGCGGTCACTCATGATAGATCACGCACTCGCAGCATGGACCGACGGTATAGGGAAGACTATCAAAACTCATACAGAGGTGGATACAATTTCCATCATAATCGCTCGCCCTCACGGGGTGGAGAGAGGCGAAACTTTAACCATAATAGTAATTCATGGCATAAAAATAAACAATATGCATATAATAATTACAATAACAAACATCATGTCTCACCACCATCTCGTGATGATTCTTCTCGCACGAACAAAAAGGGGTACTATCGGTCTGACCGTCCAGTGGATCGGAGAGGAATACATTTTGCTAGAGGTCACAGTAGAGCGAATTCACAAGCTCACGTTTGTCAGATTAATGTTGGTAATGATAATATTTCCAATAATGAGAATAATACTCAAGCCAATGCATGTAGTTTTGATCTTGAAAATGGTGGTAATTGCACAGAATGTGACTCTATTTCAACCTGGGTCTCCTACATACCTGAGGTGCGGACATGCTCTGCCAGTTTTGGCTTTAAATGATGGGGTCGGCTTCCTCGTCATACATAGGGGTTTTGTGTTTGACAGACCCGTTTCTATTTTACGTGACAGTGGATGCTCCACCATTGGCCTAAGGAAGGCACTAATTCCTTCTTCTTGCTTTACGGGGACCTCTGTAAAGTGTGTAACTTTCTGTGGAACTGTTGAATGTTATCTGCTGGCAGATGTGGTAATAGATACTCCTTTCTTTTTGGGAAAAGTAAGAGTGTGTGCTCTCGATCGACCTTGTTGTGATTTACTTATCGGTAACATAAAGGGGGTTAAAGAGTGTTCTGAACAGGATATTATTGATTGGGAGAGAAATTATCCATCCTTGGCTAACGCTAGAACACAACAAGCTGCAGAAACAAGTAAATTAAATTATTCTATTCACATACAAGTCAGTGCAACTTGTCAGTACATTGACAAAAATATATCTATTTCTCACCAACAACAAGATTCCTCTTTGGGACATTTATTTCCATTAGCGAATGCTAGAAAGTATGTCAATAAATATGCACAAGATAACATAAGGAAAGTCTCTTTTCGAGGGAGATATAATTTCCATCCATCCAGTGCTTCATATCGTGAGCATGGTTTTTCTGATGGTTCATGGAGGCAACATGCCAGTGACATTGATATTGATTTGTCAGATCATTATATATCTATTGAGGAAAAAGAGTTATTTGATCAGCCTGATCATTATAACGTATGGCATAAAAAGATAGAGAGATGTGATAAGGATGACACACATTTGACTAACAATAATAGGGTTAATTCTTCTTTTAATGAGGTAGTGCAGGCTGAACCTATTGTTAGATTGGGTACGACATGCCCAAAGACTGCATGCTCTGGTAATATTCAGGATATTGAAGATCAGCATGCACGTCAGTCCAACACAACACATAATGAAATGACTGAGAACAATTCTATTCAGTCCAGTATAACCAAGAACAACTTTTGTTTCCCACTTCGCTCTTGCCGAAGTTTGTCTTGTGGTGAAAGACTACACAAACCCGCACCATACAGATGCGACATTTACCACATCGCACAATCTGATGCGTACGTGCATATTTCCTGCACACGGCTGATGTTCTGTATACGCATCATTTTCCTGTGCATAATTCTATGCGCATTTATTTTCCTTTGTCTTAATATCGATGCGCACGAAGCTACTGGTCTTCCAAATTGATCTTCATGTTTGTATTACTGCCTAGATGCCAGATTGGTGCACGATTTAGCACCGCGCGTCTGGTTTCATTCTTCCGGAAGTTGACTTCATTTGTTCAGATATATATTCTGGAAAGTCAATTTTATTATTTTTTCAGTAAGTTGGTACTTTCTTATTCATTTGGTTCATTTCAACCTTTAGATTGGTGTGGTCTTTGCAATTGTTGTTATTTCTTTCACACTTCGTGGTATTTGCATAGTTGTATCTGTCTATTACAATTGCAGTAGTAAGTACTGATAAGCAAGTATGAAGCTTGCTGTGGCTTGTACCTTCTATCTTAGGTGTATAGTTCTCTTCTTTGACTTATATCCTATACGCTCTAAGATATGCCTGACAAAATAGATAGAACGGAACGATAAAATGACCATGTTTTACATAACATAATATCACAAAATTTTATATTACGATTCAAAGTTCAATGTTGCGACAACCAGACCTACGACAACCTTTTCTCGTTGCAGATTCCATTAATAAATACGTTGGTCTATGTATGGCACTTTGATGGCGAATAAAATCCGATTTTTACTGGACAGAACATTATCTGATGCTGAGTCCAGGTACTCTTTAGTTGGGAGGAGAGTTGTCTAACAGTGGTATGGACTTTAAATAGTTGACAGAAATTCCGGGTATGTACTTATTACACTTTACATACAGACCAACAATCACTCACATATTTACAGACTTTTACGACCAATGCACGTCTCACCCGATGGTTTTTACAAATTCAAGGAGACGTTCTCCTGATAGCGGGAAGGACAATGCCAACGCTTTATCTAGGATAATGTATGGACTCACATTTGGTTTATATTTAAAGTGGACCAATTGAGATAGTGCGTAGTGTTTCGTCACAAGAGGTACTGTAGGAAGTGTAGTTCACATAACCACGGTGTTTAATATGGACAGTTGGATCACTATGCAAACACAGACCAGATGGTTTAACTGTGATGATCACACTTATGAGACAATAATTACTCATTTATTCATGTTCTTATTACTGACATTATTTTTTTTTAAACATCTTGTTGGCAATTTAGATAGATATCATTTAATTGTTGGATAGGTAATCATAAGGCATTAGTGATAATCTGAATGATTTAATCTCGCGTCACATTATAATTGCCTGACTGAAAACTATGTTTTCAGTTGTTCGAGGGGGGGTAATGTGGCGCTGGCTTTGCAGCCACCTGCCAGAGGATAAATAGGATTTTGGTGCTGATGAGCGCTGCACGATAGTGATTTGTCGATATGTGTATTGCGCACATGACGTGAGCAGTTTGGAGGAAAGATGGACAGAGTTTGTGTTTACCCTAAAGGGGCAACTTGTGTATGGATCGTGTTCTAGTAGGAACCCATTTTAATGAAGTGTTAAGTGTTAATCAATCTCAGGGATGGATGAGGAATTGGATAATATTGATTATGACTCACGGATTATGAACACTGCTGAATTAACCTAACTTGTCATGCCTTGTAATAAATGTCCGTGTCATGTGATTAAATGTGGAAAAGTTAACGGAGTTTAAAGTTCATATAATTCCCGTTGATTTGGGGTAATTGAAATTCTTGTTACGGAGTTATTGTGGCTGTCCTGAATCCTGAGGACCTTAAATATATAAACCCTGGACACAGTGTGAAAACGAGCACAATATTCGATTGAATATTATAAACTTATAACGCCACACATGGCTTTTTTAATATCTTTGCTTATTTCCCCTTGACTAAAGAACAAAAATGAGACAATTAAAAACAAGGTGTAAAACGGAAATGCTTCTTGTTTCAGTCTATGTACTAAATATTGTCTGTTTCTATAAACCACATGTGATCTCCTAGCTGTTTTCTCATTTCATTCTCCCTGGCCATAACCACCAGTCACATCTCCCACACTTTCATCACCTACTGAAGTCTCCAAGTACCACAGTTGCCTCACAAGATTTACAATGTTCAGTAAAGAATGTGTCACTCCTTATTTTGTACCATCCACTGTTGGTTTTCTAATATCTGCATAACTGTAGTGGTCTGTTATATAGTGTAACTAATAGGACTACATCTAATGCATCCTTTTATGTTCTTGCTCTTTCTGCATCTAAAATTGTGTCAACTCCTCTTTCACGTTTATTTCCTCCAGAATAAATAATTTTGTTGCTGTCGCATATATTCTCATCTTCTTTGACATATCATATTTCACATAACTTTAACAAATTTATGATCATTCTTTCCATTTCTCTCTTGATGTTGTTTTCAAAGTTTTCATCCTACACAAGACAGGCTCCTCACCCGAGAACTCATGATTTGATCAAAACAACTGGTTTAGACTGAATCACAGATGCCACCAGATGTTAAAAGCCCAGGAAATAATCTTCATAATCAAATTGACTATACACTGGTGTGCAGGAGATTTAGAAAGTTTTAGTATCTACAAAAAGTAGGTCATCTGCAGCAGCAACGATGAACTGGTTATAGGAAAGAATAAAACTGAAGTAAGAAAAGGGACTATGAAACAAGGTGGACATAAGTAGAGAAGAAAAAACTAAACATAGGAAAAATGGAGCTATCCTCAAATCAAGAGAAAGAAAGTGCAAGCCACAGTAAAGTGTGGCTCAAATGATGTCAAAGGAAGCGCAGATATTACTCATAAAATGAGAAGCAATGGGATCCAGATTAACTCTTAGTATACGAGTGGCCTTCTAGAGAGGCCGATGATCGATCCCCGTCAATAGCGAAAATTTATAGCTGAATGCATGTTTAAAACCACTGAACAATTTAGTTACGTGCATGATATAGGGGTTTCATTTCTTCACATTTTGATATATAACACTTATGTTATCTTTATAAATAAATTATTTATTGCAAAATCTGTAATGGTGGTCATGAAAGGCCGCTCGTATACTAAGAGTTAATATCAGCAACATTCAAAACCATGAAAAGGAAAGCAACATGAATAATATCCAATGCACCAACTTACGACAAAGAAGAATTTGTAAAAGATTAATTTTACATCAGACTACAAAAAACCATGGATATAACAAAGAAAAGACATGACATTGTTTATGGATGATCTAATGCATAAATAGGAACAGACAAATTAGGTTCCCCAACCTCTTATCCAAAGTTCTCTTAAAAACTGAAAGTTTGTTCCTGGAGCATCACTCACAGTCACATCATGACCCTAGCTGGTGTGAGGTGTCAGCTTGATATTCTACACAGTCACAACATGACCCAAGCTGATGTGAGGTGTCAGCTTGATATTCTACACAGTCACAACATGACCCAAGCTGATGTGAGGTGTCAGCTTGATATTCTACAGTCACAACATGACCCAAGCTGATGTGAGGTGTCAGCTTGATATTCTACACAGTCACAACATGACCCAAGCTGATGTGAGGTGTCAGCTTGATATTCTACACAGTCACAACATGACCCAAGCTGATGTGAGGTGTCAGCTCGATATTCTACAGTCACAACATGACCCAAGCTGATGTGAGGTGTCAGCTTGATATTCTACACAGTCTCAACATGACCCAAGATGATGTGAGGTGTCAGCTTGATATTCTACACAGTCACAACATGACCCAAGCTGATGTGAGGTGTCAGCTTGATATTCTACACAGTCACAACATGACCCAAGCTGATGTGAGGTGTCCGCTTGATATTCTACACAGTCACAACATGACCCAAGCTGATGTGAGGTGTCAGCTTGATATTCTACACAGTCACAACATGACCCAAGCTGATGTGAGGTGTCAGCTTGATATTCTACACAGTCACAACATGACCCAAGCTGATGTGAGGTGTCAGCTCGATATTCTACACAGTCACAACATGACCCTAGCTGATGTGAGGTGTCAGCTTGATATTCTACACAGTCACAACATGACCCAAGCTGATGTGAGGTGTCAGCTTGATATTCTACACAGTCAATGAAAAGTCACTTCTTATTTTTAAATTATTTCTTCACTGCTATCCAACAAACATGGATATCACTAGACCACAGAACTGAGAATCAGATTGATCACATATGCATAAGTAAGAGGTTTAGGCCATCATTGCATGATGTAAAAGTATGTAGAGAAGCAGATGTGGTATCAGATCACCATCTTCTGTTGGCTAAAACAAAATTAAAACTCAAGAAATTTACTACAATATACAGCTATAGACAACAGTACAATGTGGGATATCTAAGAAATCAGAAAATAAGAGAAAAATTTTCAATCACAGTATCCAACAAATACCAAGTACTCCAACAGCTGGAAGATGAAAAAGATACGGAAGACCACTGGCAACAAGTAAAAAATATATGGAACGAGACATGTGAAGAAGTACTGAGAAAAAGAGAACATCAGCACAAAGCATGGATAACAACAGAAACCATTAGTAAGATAGAAGACAGGAAAACAAGAAAGCAGATTTAAACAGAAGCAAAACCAGAAGCTCCAAAGCCAAGGCTCATGAAGTGTACATAGAAGCAAAGAAGTAAGAAGAAACATCAAAAGAGACAAGATGAAATATATTGATGATTTGGCAAGGGAAGCAGAGGAAGCTGCAGCCAAAGGAAATATGAGGGACCTGTACAACAACACAAAGAAGCTACCAGGGAAATATAAGCAAGCAAATGGCCTCATAAAAGATAAGAATGGAAAATTGCTTAGTAATATACAAGAACAAATGAAGAGATGGACAGAACATTTTGAGGAACTTCTCACTAGACCAGCTCCAACTAATCCCCCAGACATCCAGCCAGCAGAAGAGGAGCTACAAATCAGCTGTGAACGACCAAGTAGAGAAGAAATAAAGAAAGCCATAAAGCTTCTGAAAGATGGAAAAGCAGCTGGTCCAGATTGCATTCCAGCAGAGGCCATCAAAACAGATATTGATACCTCTACAGAGATATTATACAAACTACTTGGCAAAGTCTGGGAGAGAGAGGAAATACCAGCAGAATGGAAGAAAGGTTATCTGGTCAAGTTGCCTAAGAAGGGAAATTTACAAGAGTGCACAAATTATAGAGGAATAATGTTACTATCAGTGCCAGCAAAAGTATTAAACAGAATCATCCTGGAGAGATTAAAAGAGTCCATAGACAAGCAACTGAGAGATGAACAAGCAGGTTTTCGACAAAATAGATCCTGTACAGACCAGATAGCCACATTGAGAATAATAGTTGAACAAAGTCTGGAATTGAATTCACTGCTATACATCGGATTCGTGGACATTTGACAGTGTAGACAAAAGAATCGCTTTGGAAATTGATGAGGCATTATGGAGTTCCCATAAAGATTATTAACTTAATAAAGAAGACCTATGAAGACATGACATGCAGAGTTCTTCATGAAGGACAACTTACAGAACCGTTTAGGATTAGAACGGGAGTGAGACAGGGATGCCTCTTGTCTCCATTTCTTTTCTTACTAGCAATAGATTGGGTTATAAAAACATCAACATCACACAACAGGAATGGAATCCAGTGGAATCTGACTAAACAGCTTGATGATCTGGATTTTGCAGATGACTTGGCTCTTCTGTCCCATAACCATAATCAGATGCAAGAGAAAATGAAAATTCTCTATGAGAGGTCACAAGTGGGCCTGAAAATACACAGGGAAAAGACAAAGATTATGAGAATAAATGCAAGAAATGATAACAAGGTTGAACTTGAAGAAACACCACTAAAAGATGTAGAATCGTACACATATCTTGGAAGTAATATAGACAAAGTTGGAGGGACAGACAGTGATATCAAAATAAGAATACAAAAAGCAAGAGGAGCTTTCATTGCATTAGGAAACATATGGAGAACAAAAGAAATCAAGTCCAACACGAAAATAAGAATCTTCAACTCAAATGTGAAGTCAGTCCTATTGTACGGCTCTGAGACATGGAGAACAACAAAAACAACAACCAAAAAGCTACAGACTTTTATAAACGGGTGCTTGCGTAGAATAGAAGGACTGAAATGGTATGACAAAGTCACAAATGTGGAATTGATGACAAGAACCAGACAAGTGCCAGTGGAACAAGAGTTGAGAAGAAGACGCTGGCGATGGATAGGACACACATAGAGGAAACCTGTTGATAGCATTACAAGGCAGTCCTTGTTCTGGAATCCACAGGGAAAGAGAGGCAGAGGTAGACCAAAAAACACATGGAGAAGAGAACTGGAAACAGAGATGAAAATGATGAGGAAAAAATGTAAAGAACTTGAGCGGATGGCACAGGACAGGAAGACTTGGCATGTGTTTGTTGAAGGCCTATGCTCCTTGGGGAGCTAAAGGGTATTGATTGATTGATCTAAGGAAACAGGAAATATGTTTACATCACAATATCCAACTAATACCAAGTGCTCGAACAGCTGGAAGATGTAGTGAATACAGACGACCACCGGCAACGGTTAAAAAGTTTATGGAATGAAACATGGAGAGGTACTGGGGAAAAAGAAAATGCCAGCACAAAGCATGGATAACAGCAGAAAGCATCAATAAGATTGAGGTCAGGGGAAAACAGCAAGAAACCATCAATAAGATAGAGGTCAGGGGAAAACAGCAAGAAACCATCAATAAGATAGAGGTCAGGGGAAAACAGCAAGAAACCATCAATAAGATAGAGGTCAGGGGAAAACAGCAAGAAAGCATCAATAAGATAGAGGTCAGGGGAAAACAGCAAGAAAGCATCAATAAGATAGAGGTCAGGGGAAAACAGCAAGAAACCATCAATAAGATAGAGGTCAGGGGAAAACAGCAAGAAAGCATCAATAAGATAGAGGTCAGGGGAAAACAGCAAGAAAGCATCAATAAGATAGAGGTCAGGGGAAAACAGCAAGAAAGCATCAATAAGATAGAGGTCAGGGGAAAACAGCAAGAAAGCATCAATAAGATAGAGGTCAGGGGAAAACAGCAAGAAAGCATCAATAAGATAGAGGTCAGGGGAAAACAGCAAGAAAGCATCAATAAGATAGAGGTCAGGGGAAAACAGCAGAAACCATCAATAAGATAGAGGTCAGGGGAAAACAGCAAGAAAGCATCAATAAGACAGAGGTCAGGGGAAAACAGCAGAAACCATCAATAAGATAGAGGTCAGGGGAAAACAGCAAGAAAGCAGATTTAAACAGAAGGAAAACTAGAAGTTCCAGAGCCAAGGCTATATATAGAAGTCAACAAAGTGGTTAAGAAAAAACATAGAAGAGACTAGAAGAAATATACTGATGAGTTGGCAAGAGAGTAGAGGAGACTGCTGCCAAAGAAAATATGAAGGAAAAGTACAACAGCACAAAGAAACTAACAGGGAAATACAAGCCAGCAACTCATCAAGGACAAAAATGGAAAATGGCTTAGTGATATACAAAAACTGTTGATGCAAACGACCAAATAAGGAAGAAATAAAGAAATCCATGAAACTATAAAATAACAGAAAAGTTGCTGGCCCATATGAAATTCTAGCAGAGACCATCAAAGCAGATACTGACACCTCTACAGTGATATATAATTTACTTGGTAAAGTCTGGGGAGAGAGAAGAAATTCCAGCTGAATGGAAAGTAGGATATCTGGTCAAGTTGGGAGATTTACAAGAGTGAACAAATTACAGAGGAATATTGCTACTGTTAAGAAAACTGCTAACATGATCATCCTTGAGAGATTAAGAGTCCACAAATAGGCACTGACAGATGAACAAGCTTACTTACCTAGGATGCATAGTAACACCTGATAGCGGAACAAGCAAGGACATTAAGAACAGAATGAATAAAGCGAGAACAGCCTTTGCTGTTCTCAACAACATTTGGAAGTCTTCCCAGTACAGCACTAACACCAAATTAAGACTGTATGAGAGCTGTGTACTTGCTGTGCTTCTCTATGGTGCGGAATGTTGGAGAGTAACAGAGAAGGAAATGTCGAAACTGTCCTCCTTCCACACAATCTGCCTAAGGAAAATTCTCCAAATCTTTTGGCTAAACACCATCAGCAACCAAGAACTACTTATTCGGAGTGACCAGGAGGACATGCACACCATCATAGCTGGCAGACGCTGGAGTTGGGTTGGCCACGTCCTCAGAAGGGACCCTGATACCATCACAAGAACAGCTATGCTATGGACCCCCGAGGGAAAGCGAAAGAGAGGCCGACCAAAAACAACTTGGCGGAGAACTGTGGAAGCTGAGATGCAAAGAATGAACCACAGCTGGGGCACTGTACGAAGGATGGCCGCCGACCGAGCAAAGTGGAATCAATTTGTTGCTGCCCTACAAGACGCCACCAGGCGTGATGGCCGCTGACTGCTTTGACGGTTGGCGGTTATGGATCAAAGAAAGAAGAAGAAGATGAACAAGCAGGTGTTAGGCAAAACAGATCCTGCACAGACCAGAAAGCCACACTGAAAATAAAAGTTGAATAAAGTCTGAAACTGAACTCATCTCTTTACATTGAATTTGTAGACTATAAAAAGGCATTTGGCAGTGTTGACAGAGAATCATTTTGAAAACCGATGAGGCACTGAGTCCCCTCTTGAGTTCATTAACCTAATAAAGAAAACATTTGAAGATATGAAATGTAGAATACTTCATGAAGGACAACGTACTGGGTCCATTGAAATATGAACTAGAGTTCTTCAGGGATGCCTCTTGTCACCATTTCTCTTCCTACTGGCTATTGACTGGATTATGAAAACAACATTGGTCAAAAGAAATTGAATTCAAGGGACTGTGATGAAAAAACGTTTGACAATCTTGATTTCGCCTAAGTCCTGGCTCTTCTGCCCCATAACCAGATGCAAGACAAAATGAAAATACCTGATAAGTGGTCGCAGCAAGTGGGGTCTGAAAATACACAGGGAAAAGACAAAGATGATAACAAGATTGTACTTGAAGAAACCCCCCCCCCCCCCCCCTTACAAGATGTAGAATCATACTACACTGAGATCTTGACAGCAATATAGACAAAGTTCAAGATATTATAAAAATAATAATGGAAAGAGCAAAAGAAGCTTTCACTGCCATGGGAAATACATGGATGTCCAATGAAATCAGGTCCAACAAACATTAGACTCTTCAATTCAATTATTTTTTTTTAAATCCCATTCTATCTCTGATAGCTTATATAATAAGGATATATAGTGTATCTAATTCAAGATAATAATTTTGATTTCCAATATCTAAATATGGCACCATTTCACCCCTCCAAACAATCTAAATTACAAATGTAAAATGGTGTGAATGTTTGTGAGCCTGTCCCTGTCCCAAAAAAGCAGTCTCTCACATCTGCCATGCTGTTAGCAGAAAGATATAGTTTTATAAATGGGTGCTTGTGCAGAACAAAAAGATTAAAATAGTATGACAAGATGACTAATGTGGAACTGATGGAGATAATCAAACAAACTCCAGCAGAACAAGATACGAGAAAGATGATTCTGGCATAGGATAGGATCATCATCATCATCAGTTGCCATCTCCACAACGAAGGTTGGCTGTAATGGATCTCCAACGTCTTCTGTCTCTTGTCTTGGTGGTGCACTCTGATAGACTCTTTCCTGTCCATCTTTTGATGTTATCTTCCCACTTATAGCGCTGTCTTCCCCTTGCACGTTTGCCTTCAACTCTCCCTTCTGTTATGGTCTTCTGCAAGGTGTTATGCCTTTTTATGTGGCCAAAGTATTTTAGCTGCCGAACTTTGACCTCCCTCCTTAGTTCTCTTTTCATACCTAGATTTTCTAGGACCTCCTTATTTGTTTTCATCTCTTTCCATGAGATACGCCCCATTCTTCTATATATTCACATTTCAAGAACCTCAATTCTTTCTTCCAACTGCTTATTCATCGTCCATGTTTCTGCACCATACAGAAATGCAGAATATATATAACACTTTATGATTCTCAGTTTTAATTTGTGAGATAACTGTTTGGATGTCAGTATATGTTTCATGTTGAATGTAGCTTTGGCCATTCCTATTCTCTTCTTGATTTCTGTTTCACATCTGCCATCTTCTGTTATTATATGACCAAGATATACGTAGCTCTTGACTTGTTCCAGGATTTTCCCATTTACACTTATCTTTAATATGGGTTTATCGTCTGTTTTGCTAATTATCATAGTTTTTGTTTTCTCAATATTAATGTCGAGTCCATATTCATGACTTATACTGTTCACTTGCTTCACTAGTTCTTGTAACTCCTGTTCGCTTTCAGCTAACAACACGGTATCATCTGCATATCTAAGGTTGTTTATTGACCTTCCACTGATGTTCAGTCCTGGTATTTCCTGTATCTGTTTGAAAATTTTTTCGGTGTATAAATTAAATAGGCAGGGGGACAGCACACAACCTTGTCTGACACCTCTTTTTATGTCTATGTATGGTGAATAATTCCTTCCAGATCTTACTGTGGCAGTTTGCTCCCAATAAAGGTTACTGAGTATTCTTATATCTTTTCCATCAATACCTATGTCTTTGATGCATTCAATTATTTTCTGATGATGGACTCTGTCAAAAGCCTTCTTATAGTCAATGAAGCACATATACATACTTTTTTGGACCTCTGTATATTTTTCTGCTAATATTCTTAGGCAAAATATTGCCTCTCTTGTTCCACTGTTCCGTCTAAAACCAAACTGTTCTTCTTGGATTTCGCTGTCTACTTTACTTTTTATTCTTTCCTGTATGATTTTGAGCAGTATCTTAATTGCATGACTCATCAGGCTGATTGTTCTGAAGTCTGAACATTCTGTTGCATTTGGTTTTTTGGGCAATGTTATAAAAACTGATGTCTTCATGTCGTGTGGTATATATCCTGTATTGTATACATCGTTGCATATTTCTGTATTGTATCTATACCAAAGCTCTCCAGAGCTTCTATCATTTCAATTTTTATGTTATCCATGCCTGCTGATTTTCCTTTTTGTATCATATGAATGGCATTCTCTACTTCTGATCTGAGAATGTTTGGGCCTTCATTAGAATCTGGTGATGGGTTTTTTTACCTCTGTTGTCCTCGAATAGTTCTTTTACATATTCTGCCCATCTGTTTGATATGTCTTTCTCATCAAGTAATATTACACCATTTTTGTTCTTGATACAGCTTCCTCCTTGTGCAAACCGCGACCGATTTGATAATTTCTTTATTTCTTCATGCATATACGCTTATACACTCAGGCGGAGAAAAACATGAAAGAGGGGTAGGAATGTTGATAAAGAAGAAGTTAGAAAAATATGTATGTGGATACTGGACACACAATGACAGAATGATGTTACTAAAGATGAGAGCAAAGCCATTCGACATATCAATCTTACAAACTTATGCACCAACTAAAGATCACAGCGAGGAAGAAATAGAAGAATACTATGAAGAGCTATAACACACACTTAAACCAGTCAAATCAACAGATGTGATATGAATGGGTGATATGAATGCAAAAGTAGAAAAAAGGAAAATACAAGAAAATAGTAGGACAGTATGGATTAGGGACAAGAAATGATAGAGGAGACAGACTTATCCAGTTCTGTGAAGAAAACCAGCTGGTCATATGTAACACCTTTTTTGAACACCACCCAAGGAAATTATACACATGGAAAAGCCCAGGAGATGTAACACGAAATCAAATCAACTATATCATGATAAAACATAGATTTAAGAACAGTGTCACAAGTGCAAAGACACATCCTGGCGCCGACATAAATTCAGATCACAATCCAGTCGTCATCAAAGTAAATATAAAGCTGAAAAGAGCAGGAAACAGAAGACAGGAGGAACCCCAGATAGAAATATCAGCGCTGAAACAACCAGATATAAAACAGAAAATATTTAATCGACGTCAAAAATAAATATCAACAGTTATTGACAGAAAGCATGGAGCAGTATAGAAGAGAAAACCCAGAAGAAAAAGCAACCGCAAAATGGGAATAAACAAGCATACAATCAGCAAATGCAAATTTACCTAAAAAGGAGTCTAAGAAAAATCAAATTTGGATGACAGATGACATCTTGAATAAAATGGCCGAAAGAAAGAAAGCAAAAAACACTCCAGAATATAAAACAATAGACAATGACATACGTACTATGTGTAGAGAAGCAAAAGAACGGTGGATAGAAACAAAATGCAAGGAAATAGAAGACTTGGAAGCAAAGCACATGACAAGAGATAGGATAGGATACACAGTTAGAAAAACGATAAATTTATTATAAGACAGTCCTTGGTCTGGAATTCTCAGGGCAATAGAAATAGAGAGAGATAAAAAAAACACCTGGATAAGGCAATCAGACATAGACATGAAGGGAATAAAGACATGGATGGTTCCTGTCAGCTATGCATGTGTGCACCTACTTGGAAACTACAGACACATTCAATTACATTTATATTTTTGCTGATTATAAATAGATCAACAATGCTATATATATATATATACTGAAGCACATTAAAAACGCACCACTATTCTATATACTGATGCCGAGAAGCTGGAAAAAAAAAGTGTGGGAATGGATTTTCCCCGTGTTTGTCATGAAGTAGAGAGCGAATGGCTGTGGGAATGGAAAGTGCATGATTCAACCCACGGGTTTGTGTACAGACTACATGAAAACAATGAAAGTTACATGTGCAACACGATTCCCAACAGCTATGACCCTGAAAATGTGTACGCGTTGTGGCAGTATACTTGGTATAAAAAGGCCGTTGAGACAAAACACCCAGTACATGTGCTTGAAATGCCACGACTATCTGAAAACGACGGCCAACGAGCCATTGGTAGGTTGGAGACCGGAATGAGCTCGCGGGCCATTGCCAGAAGGATGAATTGCCACCACAGCACTATTGTACGTCTCAATGAACGTTACGGAACCATTGGCAGTGCCCGGGATAGACTTTAGAGTGGCCAACCACGAGTTACTACCCCTGCGCAAGATCGTCATATTGTGCCGAGTCACCTAAGGAATCGTTCTCTCCCGGCAAGTCAAACAGCAAGAGCAATAGTGGGTAGACGTGGGCAAGTCTCTCGAATGACAGTCATACGACGACTCAGAGATACAGGCCTTACTGCAAGACGACCTTATGTTGGGCCAAACTTGACTCACAGACATCGTCAGCAGCGCCTGTAATGGGCAGAGCAACATGTCAGATGGACTAGACTGCAGTGGAATGCTGTCCTATTCACAGACGAGAGCAGATTCAACATATCCTTTGCTGATGGACGTATGCGGATTTGGCGACGGTGTGGAGAGCGCTTTGCAGATTGCTATGTTCGTCAGCACAACCGATTTGGAGGTGGCAGTATTCACATTTGGGGAGGATTCAGTTTTCACCATCGCTTGCCTCTTCACGTCTTCCGTGGAAATGTTAATGCTGTGACATACAGAGATGAGGTTCTGGATGCATTGGTTGCTCCTGCGTTCACAAATTATCCAGACTTGCAGCTTCTCCAGCAGGATAACGCACGTGCGCACACCGCATGCATTACGCAGCAATATCTACAGCAGCAGAACATTGTGACGATTGATTGGCCTGCCCTATCACCAGACATGTCCCCTATAGAACATCTGTGGGACGAGCTTGGACGCAGAGTCTACAGGCAAGGTTCTCCAGCTAATTTGCAACAGCTCGAAGCTGCTCTTACACGTGAATGGGACTTGATTCCCCGGAATTTCCTTCAGAGACTTGTGCGTTCCATGCGGAGCCGCTGCCAAGCTTGTTTGCAAGCACACGGTGGACATACCAGATACTGAGGATAGTGTGAATGAATTTTTTTTATTGGTTGCATTTTTGGTTTTCTCCCTTGCCTGCACAGAATGCAATGAATTTCATAACAATCAAATGTACAAATTAATGACCAGCATGGATTCATAGGAAAATGAATAAAGATTCCAAATATGTAAACTTGTAAACACTTATATTTACATTTCACACTCTGTTCCTGGATTATACAGGTGGTGCGTTTTTAATGTGCTTCAGTATATTATAAGAACATTAATAGAAAGAGCCATAGAGGTGAAGACAGACCTGTACTTGTGCTTTATAGATTACACTAAAGCATATGACAAAGTGAAACATGAGGAAATTATCAAAATGTTAGAAAGCATCAACGCTGATGGTAAAGACTTGAGGATAATAAAGGACATGTACTGGCAACAAACAGCAGCTGTAAGAGTTAGCAGCCAAATAAGAACGTTTCAGGAAGTAAAAAAGGGTGTCAGGCAGGGATGTGTGCTGTCACCAGATCTGTTCAATCTGTAAAGTGAAAATATAATGAGATCTCTAGAGAACATACCAGGAATATCATTTGGCGTACATAATATAAACAGCTTGAGATACGCTGATGATCCAGTCTTAATAGTGAAAAGGAGATGCAGGAAATGGTTGATACAATAGTGACAGAAAGTGAAAATAAAGGCCTCAGCCTTAATAGCAAAAAGACAGAAGGAATGGTCATCTCAAAGAAATGGGATTCCCCAGAATGCACTATCAAAGTAAATGGAACAATTTTAAAACAGGTCAATAAATTCAAATACATGGGCACATTAATAACAATGGATGGAAGATGCATTCAGAAGTGAACAGCAGAATAGCTCAGTCAAAAGCAGCATTCTACAAAATGAATAGTATTTTATGCAACAATTCTTTGTCATTGGAAGTAAGAAAGAGAGTTCTTCAGTGTTATATAGAACCAGTCCTGACAGATGAGAGCGAGTCATGGAAAATTATTAAACAAGTAGGGAAGGCACTAGAGGCAACAGAGATGTGGTTTTACAGAAGAATGTTAAAAATACCATGGACAGCCAAAAAAGAGTAAAGAGGATGTCCTGAAAGAGGCCAATGCACAAAGGAAACTTATTTCACAAGTTAGAAAGAAGCAATCCACTTTTTTGGGCATGTTATGAGAAGAGGAAAGATGGAATATATCGTAACAGCAGGTGAGATTGAAGGAAAAAGAGATAGGGGAAGACAAAGAGAGCAAATACTGGACAGTTTGACATTGTGGCATGGAAAGAAGTCAACAGCAGAATTGATAAATTGTACTGGAGACAGGAAGTTGTGGGGAGACATGATCTCCTACGCCACTAGGCATGGTACTTGAAGAAGAAGATAAATAGATCATTGTCTATTTATTTATTTTTTTTAACATACAAGCAAAATTGGTAATTTTGATTTGCCATATTTACAATGATTTGACAGATGTGATGCCACTTTCCCGTATCGGCAGTTAGGCCTATTTATCTTACTTGGAGTTGAAAACACTAGGCTA
Source organism: Oreohelix idahoensis (assembly GCA_024509875.1). NCBI lineage: Eukaryota > Metazoa > Mollusca > Gastropoda > Stylommatophora > Oreohelicidae > Oreohelix > Oreohelix idahoensis. The sequence continues at coordinate 369,127 of JAMPIV010010023.1, forward strand.
TCCTAATTATAACCCATCAGAGGTTGAACAAGATATTTTCATCATTAAAATTTTTTTTTAATGACTAAACAGGGCTATTACCATGGTTTTAATCCAAAGGACCACAGACGACGTAGTAAAATATTGCTTTTCGGACTTCGTAATCGTAAAACATAACAGCGACGTGTTGGCGGAAGTGAAATTTACTCTCTTCGTTCATAGTCTTTGTAGACATTCGGAATTTATATTTTAAAATTAAATTATTTCTGTTCAATTTAATTATCACAGAAGTAGCTCCCATTGGTCTCTGAAGAGACAAAGAAATAATAGAACTAACGCATCTCAGACAATTCCTACAAGGCCACTGTTGTGCATGTGCCACGTGACTGCTTGACGTAGACTTCCTGCTAGGGAACCAGTTGCTGTGGTAGATCCATGCTCTGTTTGGAGCTCAAAGGGACATAATTATGATAGATATAAATATCATCAATTTTCCCTGCTGCGACACGTGATCATCATCCCTACACTTCAGCTCCCCGGGGAACATAGGTCTTCAACAAATGAATGCCATCATCCTGACCTGTGCCGTCCTGACCTGTGCCGTCCTGACTTGTGCCGTCCTGACCTGTGCCATCCTGACCTGTGCCGTCCGCTGTAGGTTTTACCGTGTCATCTTCATCATGTTCATGTATGTGTCCATTTCTCTTGTCCATGTGTTTTTCCGTATCACTCTAATAAATGTAGGGATGAGTAAATCAGAAATTAAGAGCTTAATTAAAGATTTAATAACAGATGAATGGAAAGCAGAGTGGGATAAAAATCTGAAAGGAAGACATGCATATAAGATGTTCAGGGCTCCAACAAGAAAATGTCAGATATCTAGGGAATTGAAAATTCCCAGTAATAAGAAACTTCTCAGACTACAGCTGGGAAAAGGCTATTTCAGAATAGAAGAACCTTACTGTGCAGGATGTCTTCAAGACAATAATAGTGGGGGGTTTGGGATGTCAGGTATTGGTAGTACCTCTGGTTAAGGAGCTGTCATGCCCTTTTCAGGGCAGCTCGGCCACCTTTGGTCCAAACCTGGCATTCAGCTCTCACCTGTGGCTCCTCGTAGCTGTCAGCATGCGACAGCGGCCACCCCCCGGGAAACGGCTTTGACAGGCCGGCTAAACTAGGTGAGGGTAGCCGACTGGTTATAAACCTTCGGTGAGTTAGGGTCTGCCTACCCATGCATGCGAAGACTGGATTCGGTAGACTGCGCGGAAGAAACCACCTGTTGGTTCAACGGGCATGACGGCGATTACCAGTAACGCGCTGTGGAGCGTAAGGTGTAATATAATACATTAATAATACGAACCACACATTGTAATAATATGCGAATCTTCACATGTACGATATCCTGTAAATAAACATGGCTACAAACTGAACATGCTTTTACTGAGTGCCTTCTGAAACATGTGTGTGCTTGTGTAGATGACGAGGTAATGCTTATATACATACATCATAACATTACATGGTGGCAGCGGTCGATACCGGACTGACGCAAAACAGCTACACGATAACACGTGAGTACAGTTTATTCGACTAATTTTCGTCATCGAGGTCAGCCATGGAGTCTAAACACTACCGCAGCGCACCGCAAATGCGATTTGCCGGTCGAAATGATAAGAGTGAAGCTTTCTTGTTATGGCGCCAACGCATAGATCTATATTCCAAGACCACTGGTCTGGAAGGACAAACCCTAACTCCATATATCCTAGAAGCATTGGACGATGAAGGTTTGAAAATTTACAACAGTTTTGCTACCGCCATGCCTGTGGAGTCGGCGACAGACCCCGCAGCCATATTGGACGAATTTGAAAAATGTCTGATAATAAAGCACACGAACTTTAGAGCGGCAAGATTAGAACTTCACCACCTGCGACAGAAACCTGGTGAAAGTCTAGATGATTTTTTCACTCGCATCAAGAAGAAAACAAGTGTATGCAAATTTAACAAAGAAGAAGAAAAAGAGCGAGTTATCGAACAGATCCTTCTCAGCACACCAATGCCAGAGTTCCAGAAATGGATACTGAGCCAGAGTGATACACTAACTTTACAACAACTTCTGGATGAAGGCAGGAAACACGAGGCACAAGCACTAAACATTAAACAAATTCAGCAAGGTACAGTAACAGCCCAGGTGGATGCAGTAAAAAGCTATAAACCCAAACAAAACAAAGCAACTGGTTCGAAGCAACAAGAAAAACACAACACAAGCAGAGGTGCTATGTGTAAATGTTGTGGCCTAAACCACATACAAAACCACTGTCCAGCTAAAGACTCTACATGTCATTACTGCAGAAAGAGGGGCCACTGGATAAAATTATGTTTCAAGAGGAAACAAGACAGTGCTCAACACAACCTTCACAGCAGAGAGTCATCAAAACAAACACACTTTATGATGACTGAGGACCTTGACTCCAGTGAAGAAAGTGATCCTTCCACATTTGATACTGTGAAGATACTAACTTTCAGTAATGAACCAAAGAGAACGCAGGCTTTCTGCAAGGTACAATTCCGAATACCAGGAATTAAAAGGCACAAAGAAAGATATATTCGGTTCAAGATAGACACATGTGCCCAAGGTAACACTCTACCCTTAAGAATATTCAGACAGATCATGCCTGACAAGGTGGATGAGCAAGGATTTCCCACAAGGGATGTAAAAAGTAGGAGTGGCAGGACAAAGCTAAGAGCTTACAATGGAACAAGCATAGACTGTTTCGGAGCAGTAACGCTTGAATGTTTATACAGAGACTCTGAATGGACATCGTCAACATTTTACTTGGTAGATGTTGAAGGACCTGCAATTTTGGGTTTACCAATGTGCGAAAAGCTGAGTGTGGTAACTATTAACAACATTAAAGCTGAATAAAAAGAACATCTTACTCTAAACGTCACTGGAGTAGATGACCTTAAACAGCGATTCCCAGAACAGTTCGACAGAATAGGCAAACTTCCAGGAAAGGCAAGATTCTTTTTAAAAGACAACGCTGAGCCAAAGATAGACCCACCTAGAAAGTATCCTATACATGTTAAACAGAAACTTGCCACAGAACTAGAAAAGATGGTGCAGAATGATGTTATTAGAAAGGTTGAAGAGCATTCTGATTGGTGTAGTAGTATCACAACCGTTCTGAAGCAGGATGGTTCTCTTCGGGTTTGCCTTGACCCAAAACACTTAAACAACAGTCTAAAGCGCTGTCCACACAAAATGCATACAGTGGAAGAGATAACTCACAGATTCCACAATGCCAAATATTTTTCTAAACTAGATGCTGTACACGGATACTGGAGTGTTGAGATAGCAGAGGAAAGTCAACTCCTTACAACTTTTCGAACACCATTCGGCAGATATTGTTTCAAGAGACTCCCATTTGGTTTGAATGTATCACAAGACATCTTTCAACAGAAGATTGACAACATTGTTGAGCAATGTTCTGGTACAGTGGCTATTGCGGATGACATTGTAGTCTGCGGCAGGTCAGAACAAGAACACGACCGTAACTTGATTAACTTGATGCATGTAGCACAGGCCAATGGGCTAACATTCAACAGCAAAAAGTGTACAATTAAGGCAACGGAGATACAATTTTTTGGATTGCTGTACACCCAGAATGGTGTAAAACCAGACCCTAAAAAGGTTGAAGATATTCATGACATGCCAACACCAGCTACAAAGAAGGAACTGCAACAATTCTTAGGTGCTGTCAATTTCCTAGCACAATTCATACCAAATTTGTCAGCTGCTGCAGAACCTTTGCGATCCCTACTACAGAATGAAACTCCGTATGAATGGTCAGAAGACTACCAACACATATTCAACCACTTGAAGACCCTCATTTATGCTTGAAATACTATGACATGCAAGCACCCACTTTTCTCATGGTTGATTCCAGTCTGAAAGGCCTAGGAGCAGCACTTTTGCAACCAGACAAAAATCCTGAAGGACACTATGCCAAAGAACTTCGTCCTGTAGCTTACGCAAGCAAATCATTAAGTTCTGGCGAAAAGAAACTTGCAAACATTGAAAGAGAAATGCTAGCTGTACGTTTTGGAATCAAACGCTTCCACACATTTCTTTTCAACCGCCCATTTACAATTCTCTCAGATCACAAGCCACTTGAGATGATTCATAAAAAACCAATAGCTTCAGCACCACCACGACTACAAGCTCTGTTATTGGAAACACAAGGTTATGATTTTAATATTCAGTATATCCCAGGAGAGGATATAGGTCTTGCAGATGCTCTCAGCAGACTACCAAACCCCAACAAGACAGCAGATCTTACCCCAAACATCAAAGTTGATTTTGTCAAGTTTAGCGATAATCGGCTTGAACACATCAGAGAAGACACAATGAGAGATCCTATCCTTAACTCTCTCAAAGAACTGATATACCATGGATGGCCAAGCTCTATCAGGGAAGTTCCAACACACATCCGTCCATACTACTCGATGAGGGACGAGTTAAGCATCGAAGATGGTCTGATCCTTAAAGGAGATCGCATTGTTGTACCAGAAACACAACGCGATATCATCCTTAAACAGATCCATAATAGTCACCTTGGTATTGTGAAGACACAACTGAGAGCAAAGAAAGATGTTTACTGGCCACAGATAAACAAGGACATAGAAACACTATGTAAAAACTGTTCAATTTGCCAAGAACATGCAAATAGGCAGTGCAGAGAACCTCTCATACCATCAGACATACCATTGAGCCCTTGGAGCATTATAGGAACTGATATTTTCTCAATCGACAATAATGACTATCTTATTATTGCTGATTACTACAGCAAATTTCCCATCATTGAGAAACTTCCACAACCCTCACCATCAGCTGTTATTGCAGACATTACAAAGAAGTATTGCAGCATGTTTGGCATCCCAGATGAAATTAGATCAGACAACGGTCCACATTTCTCAGGTCAAGCATACAGAAACTTCACTAAGGACTGGAAGATCAAACACACAACATCATCACCTAGATACCCTAAATCTAATGGTTTCATTGAGAGACAGATACAAACTATCAAGTCAATCATGAAGAAAACAAGAACAGAGGATGTACACCTAGCACTCTTGAGATGGAGAACAACACCGGTAGACAGTAAGATCGACAGTCCAGCAGAACTTATGTTTGATAGAAGAATTAAAGACCTCCTACCATCTAAGGTCCACTTCCGTCCACAACATAGAGACAGCACATATGATCAACTTCAGCATCGTCAGCAAGTTCAGAAATCCAACTATGACAAATGTGCTAAAGACTTACCACCATTATATCCTGGTCAGCATGTGACTACCTACAACCACAACAATGACACATGGTCAAAAGCAACAATCATTTCCAGAAACCCTGAACCCAGGAGCTATACTTTAAGACCAGACAGCAGCAGCAACCTCCTGAGGCGAAACAGAGTGGACATAAGAGAAATCCCACAGAATACAACAGAACAGAGAATTCCCATGCTTTCAACAGACAATGCAGTAACTCCAGACCTTGGTGCCCCACAAAACCAACAAGCGCCAAGGCCGAAATCACAACCAACTCAAGCTAAACCAGGGACTTCCGCAGAACCACCAGCACTTTACACCACTCGTTCTGGCCGTACAGTGACACCTCCCAGCCGATACAGACAGTGACATATATACTCACACTGAGCATTATACATACTTATCCTTTCTCACATGAAACAATTCGTTGGAAATGTTTGCACACATTTTTTTTTTCAAAAAAGGGGGGATGTAATATAATACATTAATAATACGAACCACACATTGTAATAATATGCGAATCTTCACATGTACGATATCCTGTAAATAAACATGGCTACAAACTGAACATGCTTTTACTGAGTGCCTTCTGAAACATGTGTATGCTTGTGTAGATGACGAGGTAATGCTTATATACATACATCATAACATTACATAAGGAGCATGGCGAGGCACGTAGAAAGCCATGGTCATCCACTGCACCTGACTTCATCTCCAGTCGTCTTGACTTGTCTTGCCACTGGATTAAGATGGACCCAGGCGAGAGAGTGAGGTCGACGAATTGCGCAACTCTTCCTCACTTTAAACCAAATCACCGCGCAAGTCACTCTTTCATCCACTCATCCATCCACTCACAACAAGTCCTGTGGCGATGGGCGAGCGGCGAAGCGGCAGGCGTGGGTGCGCTGGCAGTCGTAGTCGCAGACCTACACACAGGCGGCTCAGGCCATATGGTCGTCTTCCACTGATCGGAGCAGCAGTGGGATTCGGCAGCCCCCTGAGTGACTGAGCAGCCCTCTTTAGGAAAGCACTGCTCACCTCCATGGCATGAGGAAGGGGCTAGAAAAGGTGCCCTAAACATTGCCTGCTCCACCATTACCTAACCAGCTTACCGCGGTTGGTGGGTACCCTACTTCAGCGGGCGACACATAAGAAAAAGAAAAGACAGATTTTTCCCCCTCATTCTAGGCGCATGGAATGTGCGCACTCTACTCGACAAAGACTTTAACACAAACAGACCCGAGAGGCGAACTGCCCTGATAGGGAGAGAACTGGCCAGATACAACATTGACATAGCAGCACTGAGTGAAACTCGACTTGCAGGCGAGGGCCAACTTTGCGAAAAGGGTGCAGGTTATACATTCTATTGGAGCGGAAGAGGAACTGAACAAAGACGAGAAGCAGGGGTTGGATTTGCAATCAAAACAGCAATTATTGGCAAGCTAGCGGAGCCCCCAAAGGGAATAAATGACCGACTCATGACGGTCAAGATCCCGCTGCTTTATGGAAGGAAACATGCCACCATCATTAGCGCGTATGCACCACCTATGACAAACCAGGATGACGCCAAGGATAAGTTTTACGAAGAACTACATGCAGTCATTGCATCAGTTCCCAAAGCAGATAAGCTTATTATTCTTGGTGACTTTAATGCAAGAGTAGGCTCAGATAACATCTCCTGGAATGGCACTATCGGAAATTACGGCGTGGGTCGCTGTAACAGCAATGGACTTCTTCTCCTCCAGACTTGCGCAGAACATAACCTCCTTGTCACCAACACCATTTTTCGACTTCCTATCCGCAACAGGACCTCCTGGATGCACCCTCGCTCGAAGCATTGGCACCTAATTGACTATGTAATTGTTAGGAAGAAGGACAGGCAAGATGTCCGGGTGACCAAGTCCATGTGTGGTGCCGAATGCTGGACTGATCATCGCCTCATTGTGTCTAAACTTAAAATTCGTATCCAACCTGCCAGGCGCCCTCAGGGAAAGAAAACTCAAAAAAGGCTGGATATTACCAAACTAAAGAAGACAAAAATTAAACAGTCATTCACTGACACCCTAGAAGACCGTCTCAAATCTATCTCGTTAGACGGCCAAAGTGCGGAAACAAATTGGACAGCCCTAAGCGAGCAGATCTACAACACTGCTACAGAGGTCCTGGGTCCCGCCATCAAGAAACAAAATGACTGGTTTGATGAGAACTCAGATGATATAAAGAAGATGTTGGCTGAGAAACACCATCTCCATAAAGCATATTTAAATGATCCAAAATCTACATCCAAGAAAGACGCTTTCAACAACATGCGTAGAATCGTCCAACATAAACTACGCCAGATGCGGGATTCATGGCTGAGTAATAAAGCAGATGAGCTCCAAGGCTTTGCTGACAGCCATGACTTGAAAAATTTTTACCATGCACTCAAAGCGGTCTATGGTCCAACATCATCAGGATCATTTCCCCTCCTTAATGCAGATGGAAAAACACTAATTACAGACAAGGAAAAAATTCTCCAACGCTGGGTCGAACACTTTAATAATATTCTGAACCAGCCATCATCTATTAACGATGAAGCCATCAACCGACTGCCCCAAATTCCTATAAATGAAGCACTAGATGATATACCGACTTTGGAGGAGACTCAAAAAGCGATTCGTCAACTTTCTAGTGGAAAGGCCCCCGGCTCCGATTCAATTCCTGTTGAGGTCTATAAAGATGGCGGTACAGTTCTGATAGAGAAACTTCACATGATCTTCCAGCAAATGTGGCAGAGTGAAACCATCCCACACAATCTCAAGGATGCGTCAATTATACATCTTTATAAACGTAAAGGTAATCGCCAAGACTGTAACAATCATCGAGGCATCTCACTACTATCAATCGCTGGGAAGATATTTGCCAGAATCCTTCTTAATCGCCTTACGGCTCATCTTGACAAAGGTCTTCTACCTGAAAGTCAGTGTGGATTCCGGAAAGAACGTGGAACCACCGATATGGTGTTCGCTGCAAGACAGCTTCAAGAAAAATGCCAAGAACAGCACTGTGACCTGTACACAGCTTTCATCGACTTGACAAAGGCGTTCGACACGGTCAGTAGAGAGGGTCTATGGAAGATCATGGCAAAATACGGCTGCCCAAAGAAATTTATCTCAATAGTGCAGCAGCTGCATGATGGAATGCAGGCTAGAGTTCAGGAAAACGGTGAGCTATCGGAGCCTTTCCCAGTCTCAAATGGAGTTAAACAAGGGTGTGTACTTGCACCGACTCTGTTCAGTATCATGTTTTCTGCTATGCTGACTGATGCTTTCAGAGACGGGGACACAGGAATCGACATCAGATATCGTATTGATGGAAAATTGTTTAACCTTAGGAGGCTTCAAGCAAAAACCAAGGTCAAATCACACACCATCAGGGATCTTCTGTTTGCTGACGATTGTGCCCTCAGTGCTGGCTCAGAGGCTGATCTGCAGCGTAGCGTTGATAGATTCTCCGAAGCCTGCTCCAACTTTGGGCTTACCATCAACACGGGGAAAACAGAAATCATGTACCAACCAGCTCCTGGCACAATTTATACTGAGCCAGTCATCAAGGTAAATGGTGAGAAACTGAATGTTGTGAACAGGTTCACATACCTTGGTAGTACACTATCCCAGAACATCGTCATTGATGATGAGGTGAACACCAGGATCTCCAAAGCCAGCAGCACATTTGGCAGACTATACACCAACGTTTGGCATCGAAGTGGCATTAGTCTACAGACAAAGCTGAAGGTATACAGAGCTGCGGTGCTTCCAGTGCTGCTTTATGCATGTGAAACATGGACTGTATACAGGCGCCACGTAAAAAAGCTCAACCACTTCCATACAGTCTGTCTCAGGAAGATAATGAACATCAAATGGCAAGACAAGATCCCGGATACCGCCGTTCTTGACAGAGCTGGTATCCCTAGCATCGATACTATTCTGATGCAGTCACAGATTCGCTGGGCAGGTCATGTAGTCCGCATGCCAGACCATCGACTGCCAAAGATACTCTTTTATGGTGAGATGCAGAAGGGTAGACGCTCCCATGGTGGCCAGAAAAAGCGCTTCAAAGACACGCTTAAGGCTTCATTAAAAACCTTTGACATAAACCCAGACACATGGGAAGCTGCTGCGCAAGACCGAACTGCCTGGCGCACATCTCTTCGTAAAGGTGCAGTGGCATGCGAATCTTCCAGAAGAGCAGCAGCGGAACAGCGGAGACAAGCTAGAAAAGATCGTGAAATAAAACCTTCACATGAAGCAAACATTCCCTGCCCACACTGTCCGAGATCCTTCCAGGCCCGCATCGGGCTCATCAGTCACCTTCGTACTCATAGACTATCCTAACATCCTAATAATTGAATGAACAGAGTGGTCTTCATCACCTGTGATGGACGAACAACAATATAGAACATTTCTTGTTAAAGTGTAAGAGGTATGACCAAATGAGAATACCAATATTGGATTATTTGCAGGCATCCAACTTACCTATAAATATAGAGGAGGTGTTGAGAATAGACAGACCTAGGGAACTGCATAATATAGTCAAACAATATTTAACACGAACACATGTTAATATATAGTGGCTGGGAATGTGAAGGTCTGATGCTGTTCTTACAATGCATGTGACTTTAAACAGATGAAAGTCAATTAAATATCTGGTAAAGTCCGTTATATAACTAGAACCACCAGGCCTTTACACCCCTCCACCTTAATATTATTCTTGTTCATAGTTTCTTCTTGATTTTGTTTGTTTGTTTTTTATTTTATTATTTAACGTATAGGCCTAAGCACAATTGTGAGTATCCCTATTTTCAAATGTGATGCCACTTTCTCATGTCGGCAGTTGTTCATATTATTTGGAATTGAAAACAATATATATCCTAATTATAACCCATCAGAGGTTGAACGGGATTTCTGTTTATCCTCATTAATTTTAAAAAAAAATAAAAAAAAGTCGTTCCTGTTCTACCGTGATGTGTAGATATTTGGAGGAGGGAGTGCCATACTATCATATCAGCTGTCTTCCTTCTGGCCTGGTTCCAATCTAGTACTCGGTCCTTCAGAGATTGCCTAATGTTGTTGTTACAGTCAGATAGGCATGTAATCTTTTATCCTGGTCAAAGGGAGTTTATATACTGTATTTTTTTTGGCTACAAATTAGCTCTAGTTGTTATGTCCCTTGTCTTTATAAAGTCGTCCATATAGGGACGGGTTTAGTCTGTTTTCGGGGAACGTTCTGATCGGTCCATATATGGACTGGACTCAGTGGATATCTCCTTGTTTTTACAGCTGTCCATATAGGGACCGTTTTCGGGGAATGTTCTGGATCGTTATGTGTGGTGAGCTGATTTGGGGCTCGCGACGATTCAGACATGCGCAATGTTTTTGCGCGGGACAGGAAGCCGGTCTGTCTTGGTCAGTCGGCCCGGGTTTTCTTCAGCGGAGAGAGGTCCAGCGATCTCTTTGTGTGAGTGAACGGGGAATGGAGCCTTCTTGTGATAGAAGATGTTTGAGTTCTCCCCGGTTTATAATTCTGGCATATTTCTAAACTAGGATGTTGTCGTGAAAAATTCTAATCCACATATATAAATGAGAAAATAAATGTAAAGCCTAACGAAGTATTTCAATAGAAGGAAAGAAGAATGGTGAAAGACCAGTGCTTTCCCTAAATTACGTACACCTGCGTTGTAGAACGCCATAAGGGCTGAACAAGAAAATCCTCTTTTTCTACTTCGTCTGCATAACTGTAACGCTTCCTCATACGATAGTAAAAGCCTACTGCATAAACTACACGCGTTTCTCAAAATAAAACTGGTACTGTATTTCTTCTACGACCTTGATAGGCACACTGCTTAATGACCTAGATATAATACTACACGTTAACCTAAAAGACAGACGGGCTTAGAAGAGAGAGAGAGAGAGAGAGAGAGAGAGAGAGATGCACGGAGGAACGCATGCAATACTACCACGTCGTCTCGCGATTTAAAAATTAATGCCACACCACGCGAAAGGCATGCAGGCTTGATTTTTTTTCAAATAGACAGTGATAAAAAACACTAACGATACGAGGTAAGGTTTTAAAAAACATGTTGAATGCTTATTAGGAAACATGACACAATACTGGTTTACATCTGAAATCCTGACTTTATACTGACAGAACAGTCGAAAAGGCAGGACAGGTGGCGGTTTGAAAAATATTTAAAAAAAACTAATACACGACTACCCTAGAATAATACATATTTTGAACGAAGCCACTTAACCCCATTAAACTTATATATTCTTGTACCTTAAGACTTGCTGACAAAGAATATGTTATGTGTTACGCAAATGGTCTAGTACTTAATAAATTATAGCCAAAATACTATAGTGAGGTTGTCTGACAGCACAAGATCATATTTGCTCATAATGGCTGTTTGAACAACACTGCTTTAGGGGAATGAGGCCAACTAGTTAGATACGATTTGATTGGCTGGAGTAATATGTAAGGCAAAATCTTATTAGTCGACTGCAAATACTAGTATTGTGACTATGGCAACGTGAGAATGGGTAACATTTTTTCAAAGGCTCTTGTAAACATGGTCCTATTGGTTAGAACCTTTGATATAATCAATTAGAAGCGTCAGTTCAGGGCCAGTTTTGAAAATAAACTTTATGAGAAGCCAGTGCGTTGAGAGCAAGCTAATATTTTTCTAAATAAAAACCTGGGATAAGGCAGATCAAAATTGTGCCAGTATTCATTGCCAGTCAACGTACTAGTGTATATTTTCTTGAATTGTGGTAAGCTAGACATGTTTCCTATATATATATATATATATATATATATATATATATATATATATATATATATATATATATATATATTATATGAAAATTGAATAGGAATTGATAAATTGTGTCTGTATGTGTGTGGTTCAGTAGCAAACAGAAGTCAAAGCCTAGATATTGCTTCACCATGTAAAAGTGTCAGAGAGGAGTATAACTGAAGTGGCATATATGGGATTGCCATTTAGTAACATGACACCTATCTTATTGTACAGAAGGAAGTACAGCTGGAATTGCAGAGGCGTTGTAACCAGTAGGGAGAGGAATACTGGTATATTGTCACATGAGAAGCTAGTAGTTGGCATACAGCGCTGAACTCTGTTTGTAATGTCCTGTACTTCAGTGTGGAAATAGATATTATATATTAGTTCTGAAGAAGGAGGTACAACCTTCTTATTTCAGGGACCGTGGTACTGAGGTATTAGAGCAGCACCTGGTCTGAGTTTTGCTGGATCCAGAGGGCTGGCAGCAGACTCCTTGTCCAAGATATTGACGAGTGGTGTATTTCAAGATAACTGAGAAGCAAGCGAGCAGAGGAGACAGTTTTCCTGCCGCAGACACCTAAGTTAAGACTGTGTCAGCCAGAGCAGCTCATCCTTGTATAACCCACCTTTAAAAATTGACTGTAATACTAAAGCAAGAGGGACAGTTATTGGTTTACAAATAAAAGAACTGTGATCCCTTCAAGATTATTTCCACCATTAACAAACACATGAAGTCGTGATGACAAACAACAACATAGCTTCAAAAGCCAGTATTACCTCTTAATACCAGAGCATAACACTACACACATATTGTAATAATATTCTATGTCAGGACAAAGATCCTTTGTATAGTTTGTGTACATAGACATTGCATTTACATTTGATTGTGATTCCTGATTCACTCTGTAGTTGGATCAGGATATCTATTCTTGAAAGAAATTAATACATAATTTAAACGTTAACACTTGACTTATTTAAGCTAGTCTTCTAGAGTGTTATATGTATGTGCTTGTCATAGTGTGGTACAGTGTTGTGAATCTTAAATAAAGTATTTATCTGTATGTTGTTGTTGTGAACTTACACTTCATCATTATCATAACCCTAGACATTCAACGTAGTCATCACTATCTTCCAGAATAAGTCTGATTGAGGTCTAAATGTGGTAGCAAAGTAATGTCATCTGTAACACACCACACATATTAGATACAGATACCTTCACAGCTGATCTCAGTCAGTACACTAAGTCCCCTATAAATATTTATATAATCCCAACTTACCACAGATGTGATAAAATGTGTTTGTGCTTTATTCCTGGACACCAGTACAGGTAAAAGAAGTTTTTGAAACTATTATCTTTCGCCTAGAACTTTGTAATTTTGAGGTGGCTTGCTCCTTGTGTGGAGAAGCATTGAGCATAGGAGTTTGATAAAATTTGACATTTGAAACCCGGCACTTTACGGCCTGTTTGCCAGAAGATTTATCTGACCTGTTGGTCAATGAAGCCAGAGATTAATATATACATGGAGTCCGCTGTTTATGCGGCATTATTTTGGCAAAGACTGATATGCCTTGTTGATAGAGAAAAGCACAGAGATTAATATATACCTGGAGCCCGCTATTTATGCGGCATTATTTTGGCAAAGACTGATATGCCTTATTGATAGAGAAAAGCACAGATATATATATATATATATATATATATATATATATATATATATATATATATATATATATATATATATATATATATATACTTGGAGCCCGCTGTTTCTGCGGCCTTATTTTGGCAGAGTCCTTATTGAATTGCATATGGTGAACTATGTTAGCTGCATGATGTTGAGGGGATTGAGCCTTGTCCAATGACAGTGTGTTTTGTTGATGTCATCGTATGTCGCCGTTGTTCCGTAATAAATTGTTGGAAATGTCACTTGCCGTTATCAACGCTTTATGACTTCTACATGTGGTGTGAAGAGTGTGTGCACTAAAAAAGTGGTTGAACACGAGCCTATACCCATTCGCTTTATCCGATTGATTTACTCACACACACACCTTTAGTCGGCCATCTGTGTAAGCCCGACGTCAGCTGACTCATCATTATCAGCGACACATACATGACACCACCAGGATACAACCAGAACTGCAACTCCAGCCTGCAACTCCAGCCTGCAACTCCAGCCTGCAACTCCAGCCTGCAACTCCAGCCTGCAACTCCAGCCTGCAACTCCAGCTTGCAACAGTTGTCCTGCCAGCAGACTCTGGATCCTTGCTCCTAGTTTCCCATACATGTCGTGGCAGCCGATCCTCTTCCATTCTGCAGACATGGCCAAACTATCGCAGCTGGGACTGTTGTAGATCACAAGGGGAAAAAAGAAGACAGATTTTTTTTTAAACATGGTCCAGATATGAAGACAGAAATTTATTAATACATGACCCCGTTATGAAGACAGAGATGTTTTAAAACATGACCCCGATACACCTGACATAGTTTAGTTTATCGGTCAACGTTTACCGTGAAGCTTTGTTGTGAGCTACCGTTTTTACCTTTTGACCAAGTATGTCGTAATGGCTGGTGTGATCCCGTGTTGGTGCAGGATTTATGTCGTAATGGCTGGTGTGATCCCGTGTTGGTGCAGGATTTATGTCGCAGTGGCTGGTGTGATCCCGTGTTGGTGCAGGATTTATGTCGTAATGGCTGGTGTGATCCCGTGTTGGTGCAGGATTTATGTCGTAAGGGCTGGTGTGATCCCGTGTTGGTGTTGGATTTATGTCGTAATGGCTGGTGTGATCCCGTGTTGGTGCGGGATTTATGTCGTAATGGCTGGTGTGATCCCGTGTTGGTGTAGGATTTATGTCGCAATGGCTAGTGTGATCCCGTGTTGGTGCAGGATTTATGTCGCAATGGCTGGTGTGATCCCGTGTTGGTGTAGGATTTATGTCGCAATGGCTGGTGTGATCCCGTGTTGGTGCAGGATTTATGTCGTAATAGCTGGTGTGATCCCGTGTTGGTGTAGGATTTATGTCGCAATAGCTGGTGTGATCCCGTGTTGGTGCAGGATTTATGTCGTAATGGCTGGTGTGATCCCGTGTTGGTGCAGGATTTATGTCGTAATGGCTGGTGTGATCCCGTGTTGGTGTAGGATTTATGTCGCAATGGCTGGTGTGATCCCGTGTTGGTGTAGGATTTATGTCGCAATGGCTGGTGTGATCCCGTGTTGGTGTAGGATTTATGTCGCAATGGCTGGTGTGATCCCGTGTTGGTGTAGGATTTATGTCGCAATGGCTGGTGTGATCCCGTGTTGGTGTAGGATTTATGTAATATCATCTACCCCCCACCTTGCCGGTCGTCCATGTGGCAATATTCTAAATACAATATCTAAATTAGACTATAACAGGATAGTGCAGAAAGTCAAAAATAAGATAGAACTAAAAAGTTGGTAGAGAATTGTTTTCTTCACCCCGCCCCAGCGTATTAGTTTGATAACAAATAAAAGGTACCCAATGTTCGTAAGTGACCTTGAGATTAAACGTAACAAGTTCAAACAAATATTTGCCTAGAAGACAGAGTTATAGAAAAGGGGGGAGAGAAGGATAGATGCCACAATGCTAATGCGTCTTGCGTGATTTCAAAACAAAAGCCTATAGAAACAAGACTTGCCTTGAGCGATTTTCAAAATACGAGGTAAAAGTTAGAACATGTAGACAATTGGGTCACAAAAACAGACTTAGCTCTTATTGCGAATGACGTAATTCTCACGTACTACGAGAGACTCTCGTAATTAGCTTGAAATTAGTGCAAAAAGACATGAATAGGTTGAATATTACAGAAAAAATATGGAATTCCTTATTAATAGGTTTAGAATAAAAAAAAGTTAGCTAGTTTAAGAGCTTATTTTTTCCTGATAAATAATATGCTTTCAAATAAAAGGACGGACAGATAACTCGGAAGTTATTGACAAAAGACTGATTTGTTCAGTGGCAGACTAGCAGACAGATGTTAGTTTTGCATTCACTACGGTTACATTTTGACGCGTCCTTGAGAAAACGCAGCAAAAGGGTCATGTGTTCTGTAGGAAAAGGGGTAGACACGGGGTAGAAATTAGGGGATAGCGCAAACTGAATGTTATTTTTTTTTTAGTGTTAGACCAAAACCAAGTCCAATCTTGGGGAAAGCCAAGTTCGGACAGACCGACCGACAGAAATACACTACACTGTCGTGAAACATTCTAAATCCACATATATAAATTAGCAAGTAAATGTAAAGCCTAACAAATTAATTCAATAGAAGGAAAGAAGAATGGTAAAAGACCCGTGCTTTTCCCAATATCGTTAGAACGCCATAATGACTGAACCCGAAATCCCCCTTTTTCTACTTCGTCTGCAAAATTGTAACGCTTTCACGTTTGATAGTAAAGCCTACAGCAGCATACACGCGTTTCTAAAAAATAAACGTGTACTGTATTTCTTAGAAAACCTTGAGATACGCACACTGCTTAATGACCTAGATTAATACTAGCATTAATTTCATTTTATACACTGCGTAACTAAAAGACAGACGGACTTAGAAGCGAGAGATAGAGAGAGAGAGAGAGAGAGAGAGAGAGAGAGAGAGGGAGGAACGCAGGCAATACTACCACCGTCTCGCGATATAAAATTAATGCCACCCCAAGCGTAAGGCATGAAGCACTAACTTTTTTTCAAATAAACAGTGATAAAAAACACTCCCAATACACGGTTAGGTTTTGAAAACATGCTAAATGCTTATTAGGAAACATGACATTCTACTGTTTTATGTCTGAAATCCTGACATTAGTCTGACAGTACAGCAGACATCCCCAAGTATGGAAGTGAGGAGGTGGTAACAGCACGACTATCCTAGAATACATATTTTGAACGCAGCCACTTAGCTCCATTAAATTTATATATTTGGGTTCCTTAGGACTTGCTGACAAAGAATATGTTAAGTGTTACGCAAATAGTCTAGGAATTAACAAATTATGGCCAAAATAAAATAGTGAGGTTGTCTGACAGCACCAAATCATAATTGCTCAGTGGCATGTTTTGAAACCACTATTTTACGGAAAATAGGCCAACAAGTTAAATCCGATTTCATTGGCTAGAAGAATATGTAAGCCTAAACATGATTAGTCGATTGCAAATACTATTTTTGTTGTTACGGGAAACGGTAGGAAGGGTACTTTTTTTCAAATACTTTTGTAAACATGGTCCTATTGGCTAGACCATTTAATATAGTCAATTAGGAGCGTCTGTTCAGTGCCACATTTTGAAAATAAACTTACTGAGAAGCAAGTGCGTTGAGATCCAGCTCATATTTTCCTTATGAAAGCCTGGGACATAGGCAGATCAGAATTGTGCCATAACTCATTGCCAGTCAACGTATTTTGTGTATTATTTCCATGAATTGTGGGACCGTGGTACTAACATATTAAAGCAGCAGCTGGTCTGAGTTTTGCTGAATCCAGAAGCTGATAGCAGACTCCTTGGTCAATATATCGACCAGTGTTGTGTCTCAAGAACACGGTGAAGCAAGCGAGCAGTGGAGACTGTTTCCTGCCGCCCACACAGAAGTTAAGATTCTGTGGCCAGAGCAGCTCAATCTTATGTATACCCCCTCTAACAGTGACTTTACATTACATCTAGAGGGACATTTAATTGTTTCAATTAAAAAGAAACTGTGAACCTTTCCAATATTAGTTCCACCAGAAACAGACACTTGAAGTCATGATGACAAACAACAACTTAGCTTGAAAAGCCAGTATTACCTCATAGTACTACAGCACTACTTACACATATATTGCAATAATCATATATGTCAATACACAGATCCTATCCATAAATTGTGTACATACAACTTGTGATTACATTTGATTGTGATTCCTGGTTCACTTTGTAGTTGAATCAGGATATCTATTATTGAAGAACTTAATACACATATTTTTAAAAGTTATAGTTGACTTATTAAGATAGTCTTATAGAGTGTTCTATGTATGTGAGTGTTGTAAAGTATTGTGTATTAAATTAAATTGTTTATCTGTCTGTTGGTTGTTGTGAACATACACTTCACATTATCATAACCCTAGACATTCAACGTAGTCATCACAATATTCCAGAATAGGTCTGACTGAGGTCTAAATGTGGTAGCAAGTAAGGTTATCTGTAATACACCACACTTATTAGATACAGATACCTTCACAGCTGATTTCAGTCAGTACACTAAGTCCCCTATAAATATTTATAACATCCCACTTTACCACATATATTGGGGGTCTCGCTCCCGGGATATTGAACCTTCCCCTAGCATATATATTGGGAGTAATTCACTTCGGGAAATTATAAAAATTTAAAAGGTATCCTTGGGTGGAAATTAAGTAAGGTTGAGCTCTCAGTGCCTGTGGTTGTCCTTAGATAATTAGTATAGATTGACTTGTTTAAGTTAGACATTGTATAAATTTGCCTGTTAGAAAATGGCCGACCTGGCAAAATTTCGATCTGCTGCTGTGCAGGCTGCAAAAGAGTTAGGAATGGACGGGCAAGTTATGATTGCTTATGTCACTACTGAATGTGACAAATTTATTGAACGTGAAGAAAAAAGATTAGAAAAAGAAGCTGAAAGAAAGTTAGAGGCTGAAAAAGAAATTAAGAGGCTGCAGATTGAGGCTGACAAAGAGGCTAAGGCATTGGAGGCAGATAGGGAAATTAAAAGGCTCCAGTATGAAGAGAAGAAGCTGGAGGCAGAAAGAGAATAAAAGAGACAGGCTGCGGAAAGAGAAGCAGAGGAAAGAAGGCAAGCTACAGAAAGAGAAGAAAAGAGACAGGCTGCAGAAAGAGAAGCAGAGGAAAGAAGGCAAGCTACAGAAAGAGAAGAAAAGAGACAGGCTGCAGAAAGGGAAGCAGAAAAGGAGGAGAAGAGATTACAAAGGGAACATGAGTTACGACTTAGGGAGTTGGAATTTCAAGGCCATGCTCCTGAAAATGGTGCCAGTCCCTTTACCTCTGATGCCACTGCTAGTCAGGGAGCCTCAACATCAGCTATGAATTTTCATTTAGATCATTTTGTTGAGAAAGAAGATGATATCGAGAGCTATCTAAATAGATATGAACTGTTAGCTACCACGTATGGGTTAGAGAGAGAAAGGTGGAGCTTAAAGTTATCACAAGGGCTTCGTGGTGCAGCTTATGAAGTTTTTGCCAAAATGAGCAGAGATGATCAGGAAAATTATGACATGCTAAAGCAGGCTCTTTTGTTAAGATATGAAAAGAATGCAGAATTTTATAGGAAAAAATTTAGGAATGCTAAACTACTGTCAGGTGAAACCTATCACCAGTTCTCTGCACGAATAGAGACATACTTGGAGAAATGGACTTCTCTGGGGAACACCCAAGATCTTAAGGAAATGGTCCTTATAGAGCAATTAAGAGAGTCCATGGCTCCAGACCTGAGAAAGTTTCTCATGGAACAAGGTGCAGAGAGGCTGGGTGAGTTACTAAACGTTGCTGAAAGGTATCAAGCAGCTCAAGCAGAGGTAACAAGTAATAAAAAGAAACAGGTAGATAATTTTAAGGCATCACAGAACTTTAATAAATTTGATCCTAGAGATCAGAACAAAGGTAAACACCAGTTTGATAGACCACGGTATGACAATAAAAATAAAAACCCACAATTCGATGAAAGGATATTTGATGAGAGAAAATCTTTCAACCAAAAAAGGAGGTGGTGTAAGAATTGTCGGATGGACAATCATGATACTGACCGTTGCAAAAGGAACCCTATAGTAATGGCCACCCTTCAGGTCAGGTCAACCTCAAGAAAGGAGGAGGATATTATGTTAAATACCACTCCAGAAGAGATAAGGAAGGCGCAGGCTGGGGATAAAACCCTCAAGCCTTGTTATAAGAATTTGTCCAATTGTCACACACCTCCAGGAAAAGGAGACTTCTATATGAAGAACAACCTGATATACCGGAAGACTGGAACTAGATCCAAAGGTCAGGGACAGCTGGTACTTCCAAAAAGGTATAGGACAGACTTAATAAGGAGCTTACATGTGAAACAAGATGAGGACCATGAGAAAATAGGTACCATCATTCAAAAGGTGGCTCAGAATTATTATTGGCCCAAGGCAAGGTGGGACATTGAAAATTTTGTAGAGAGATGTAGCATAGCACATGAGGGAACACGCACAAGTGGGAACATTGATCAGGACCTGGACACGCCACGGGGCAAACGTAGGCCTGACAATAGGAAGAAAATAAATTTAATAAAGTGGACCAAGTGGAATCGGAAGCCCCTTTTCACGGACAAGCTTCAATTGACGGTTTTACAATGGCCACTATGCAGAGAGTGCAAAAAGATGTCTTACCCCAGGATAAGCCGAAAATCCCGCACTCGGACTTATGTAAACTGGAGGAAGAAGATGTAGAGAGGAAATCTCTCATCAAGAATTCTAAGTGGGGAGAGAGACCCAAGAAAAAATTGGTAGCGGTCGATTTGTGCATGATGATTCTGGGAAGAAAAATCATCACTACAGAGCTTCGGGTGGAAAGGACCTGGCATGTACCAGGAGAAATAAGTTTGTGAATTTAAAAGTCCATATGTAGCTCTGTTAAGAACGTGGACTGATGAAAAGGCAGAGGAAAATATTACATCCTCATACCAATATGTGAATGAGCTGACCACTCGTTTAAAAACTGGCTGGAAACTTGCCAACGAAAATTTGAGACAAGCCAGGAAAAAACATGCTGCCTACTACAACAGGAAAGCTAAAGACAGAGATTTGGCTGTGGGAGAGAAGGTACTGCTTCTTCTACCAGGTGGTCAGAATAAGTTACAAATTGGATGGCAGGGTCCATATACAGTTCTAGAGAAGGTGTCTAGAACAAATTATAAGATAGATAAGAAGGGGAAAGAAAAAATCTATCATGTGAATCTCCTGAAGAAATATTTGGAAAGAGAAAATCAGGAAGAGACACACTTGTTGACCTTGTCCATTGCAATGGAGATGAAAAAGGAACCACTTTCATCATTTGAATATCCATTACACCCCTGTGAGACAGCGGCACAGGTGAAAATCAGTACACACTTAACGAAAGATCAGAAGAAGAGAGTGCAACAGGTTTTAGATGATCATACAGAGGTGTTAACAGACCGACCGGGGCATACAAACTTATTGGAATATGATATGAAACTGATAGACCCCACACCTGTCTGTATGAAAGCCTATTCGATTCCGTTTGCTAAGGAGAAAGCCTTGAAGGAAGAGATAGACTATTTGTTGAAGGAGGGAATAATTTCACACAGTGAATCTTCGTATAGTTCCAGTGTGGTACTTTTAAGGAAACCCTCTGGAGAACATAGACTCTGTATAGATTACAGGAGACTGAATGCTATCACAGAAGGTCAGGTGGATCCATTGCCGGATACAAATCAGTTGTTTGCCAGGCTAAATAAAGCTAAATATTTCTCAAAAGTGGATCTGAGTAAAGGATACTATCAGATTCCAGTAAAGCCTGAGGTTAGACCGTACCTAGCTTTTAGTACCTCAGAGGGACACTATGAGTTTAACAGATTGCCATTTGGATTGAAGAATGCGCCTAGTGTCTTCTCTAGAATGATGAGAAAATTGTTGGATCCCCTGAATAATCCATGCATCACAAATTTCATGGATGATATCCTTATAGCAACAGAAACATTTGAGGAACACATTGACTCTCTGAACATGCTGTTTAATCGACTTAGAGAAGCGAATTTGACAGCCCGACCAACCAAATGTTGCGTTGGATGTAAAGAATTAGAATTCTTGGGACACACAGTCCATCAGGGAAACATGACCCCTGACCCCAAGAATTTAGAGAAACTAAAGAAAGCCCCGAGACCACAAACCAAGAAAGACGTGAGATCCTTTGTCTCATTATGTGGTTTCTACCAAAAGTATATCAAAAACTTTAATTCCATATGTGCACCGTTAACTGATTTGACACGCAAAGGAAATCCAGATCGAATTACATGGACAGCACAATGTGAATTGGCCTACCAGGAATTCTAGGAAAAGCTCACAAGCAAACCTATTTTGAAATTACCTGACTTAAGTCAAGAATTCATTGTGAGAACGGATGCCAGTAATATCGGATTGGGCGCGACCCTGTTACAGAAATCAGATGCACTGAATGGGGAACCTCAGAGCATGTGAGGAGTGGGCCTAAGGAACAACTATCCTCAATCATCACAGGCCAGATAAGTATTAAAGAACTGGCCTGCTGAGATTCATCAACGAATATAATATAATATATAAACTCCATTGTGTATTAAGAAACTTTTCCACCATTCATCCTGTTTAAAGAGCAAATGAACACTGTTAACTAAAAGACTGGGTATGATGCAAATACCCCGACCCGACATCCAGCACTAGATTATAAAGACTTTAGTTCTAGTACCAATATTAGCAAATTTAAATTATGTATATGTACAAGTCTTTCATGTGTTTACTTGATTATATGTAATTCTATTGAAATTGATTCATATTGATTTGAAAGTCCTGACCAGAAGAAAAACTAGGTTCAGGACAAAATAAATTTGAAAAAAATTTTAATTACTAAATTTAAACACAGTGTTAATTGACTTGATTATAGAGATTAATATTAGTGTTTGTGTGTGTGTGTTTGTGTTTTTAATTACCAGCACACCACATTTCATTACCCTAGACATTAGACGTAGCTATCAGGCATACTAGTCAAGAATAAGTCTGATTGAGGTCGTAGGTGGTAGTAGCAAGGTTCCCTGTAACTCACCAAAACTGTTATCCTCAGGGACCTTCACAGCTGACCTCATTCAGTACATTAAGAAAACATAACAACAACACTTTATAACATCAAAACCCACCACAGTCCACATGCCCTATTCCTCGACTGTTGTAGACTCGCTTTTTTTACTCTCTGTGTATCTGATGCAGGATATAGTTTCAACAATTTTTTCTGATGTCGTCATCTCTCATTCCGTCTTTCCTGGTTATATTTATGATGTCGTCATCTCTCATTCCGTCTTTCCTGGTTATATTTATGATGTCGTCATCTCTCATTCCGTCTTTCCTGGTTATATTTATGATGTCGTCATCTCTCGTTCCGTCTTTCCTGGTTATATTTATGATGTCGTCATCTCTCATTCCATCTTTCCTGGTTATATTTATGATGTCGTCATCTCTCATTCCGTCTTTCCTGGTTATATTTATGATGTCGTCATCTCTCATTCCGTCTTTCCTGGTTATATTTATGATGTCGTCATCTCTCATTCCGTCTTTCCTGGTTATATTTATGATGTCGTCATCTCTCATTCTGTCTTTCCTGGTTATATTTATGATGTCGTCATCTCTCATTCCGTCTTTCCTGGTTATATTTATGATGTCGTCATCTCTCATTCCGTCTTTCCTGGTTATATTTATGATGTCGTCATCTCTCATTCCGTCTTTCCTGGTTATATTTATGATGTCGTCATCTCTCATTCCGTCTTTCCTGGTTATATTTATGATGTCGTCATCTCTCATTCCGTCTTTCCTGGTTATATTTATGATGTCGTCATCTCTCATTCCGTCTTTCCTGGTTATATTTATGGCTCTTCTTAACCATTCCATCTCGTACTATGTACTCTCGTTAGGGATCATGTTCGACATCCATATCAAAGAGTTGGTGAGACTATTCTGCTTATTAATTGTTGTTTAATTTCCATACTGATATTCAGATGTATGAGTAGCGCTGGTAAGTCCCTGCACTGCCCTTTGACATCTTGTTTCAGTGTGTCTGCCAAGGCCTCGGTTTTCTGTGAAAATACTTCCTAGATATTTGTGGAAACTGAGCTGAACGTTCATGACCTGTATTTTAAGTGAGCCTAGTGAACTACTCATCTTGATGATGTATTGACAACTTGCCAAAAGTAATCAGATTTTCTGACTGGCAAAATCATCAGTATCGTCATGAGCCGTGCCAACCAGTGTCGGTGAACATGTCGTCACATTCTACGGCCTCCTACGTCTCAAATCAGCCATGTATTTCATTTCTGCTCATGCAACATGGTCAGTTTTTCAAGAACACTCTCTCTCTCTCTCCTCTCTCTCTCTCTCTTTGTTTTCCCGTTTTGAGTTCAGTTGTTTTATGTACTAGGTTCTCTAACGTTTCACTTCTGACAATTGTGCTAATGGCTGGGAGATGGCAGTAGATCTACCTGGGCGAAGAATATATTCGGAAATTAGTAGGAGATCTCGAAGACGACCTTATATAGTGCTACACTCCTGACTGTGGCACCAGATTATAATGATTGAAATAACAGTGCCATTAGAATCCAGTGGAGATGAGCATGCAACACTCATTCAAATCTGTCAAATATAATGATCTGGTCACTGACTTAGAAATGACGAATTCCCAGCAACAGCCATAGTTATACAGGTATATGCAAGTGGTCTAGTGGCTGGCTGCCTCCGTGTATGATCTACTGAAACTACTGTGTTTGAAAGGACAGTCAAGAACAATGTCACTTAAGGGGCTCAGTGAAGCTGCGGAAAGGGCTTCGTGTTGGCTGTGGAGCAACCGCAACGGCCCTGGATTTCAGGAAGTACGTTATATACAATATATTAGTTTCACTATTTCCTCAAGCTAGCAGCACGAATACAACTAGGAGTGAAGTTGAAAGTCGGTTCAGTTCCCAGCGCAAGCGAGGAAAAGTCAACAGGAGGCTGACACTTGGGAGTCATGACCCAAGTGGGACCACCCCCTTTATAGTGTGTTTTCTTCTTCTTTCTCCTTCGTCCTGAACAGGACGTTGGTTGCGTTGTGTCGCCGTTTACAGCGAAGCTGCGATCTTTGCGCCTTTCGGCCGACACATCCGAATTCAGCACGGCGTTTTCTGGGACCTGGTTTGCCTTCCCTCTTCGATCCCTACTGTCTCGGCCAGACTGCAGTGATGCAGCCTGTTTCCAGGACCACCACTTGGAGGTGGAGTATGGTCTTGGTCAGCTCTGGTTCGCTGACCCTGACGCAAGCAGTCAAGCTATGGGTCGCTGACTGCATTTATTACTGTTGCTGCATCTTCGGTCCCTGTTAAAAAAGGCTGAAACACTTGCTCAACGGTGTGGACTTCTGGTGATCAGATTTCCTCATGTTGTAACGCTTTCTATAAAATTTCTTACCGTCAATAGGTGTCAAACGACACAAGTAAAGTTTGGCCGTGTGTTGTGATATTTTTTTTTTTTTTTTTTTTTTTAAATTAGTGAAAGAAAAAAATATTGCATTCAACCTCTGATGGGTTATATTTAGAATATATGTAGTATTTCTAGTTGCAAGTAATATGTTCAGTTCAGATACCAGGTGGTGGCATCATTCAACCTGTCCCATTTGTGTAAATATAGTAAACTGAAAGTTTTAAATTGAGTGGATGGGCGTGCATGTTTCTTGTTTTCTTTGTCCTAAAATGGTAATCTCTTCATACTTGACATGGTGCTTAAAAAAAGGTGGGGGGGGGGGGGGGGGGGGGGGGTGGTGTAAAATATTGGGGGTTACTATTTAATTATCATTATCAATTTGTAATGCTAAACCTTACTATACCCTCATTTACCAACCATACCCCCACTAATTACTATATATTACTTTTTTTCGAGTTAAATACTGTATTACCATATTGTGCAGTTCTCTATATTTTTATTTTTTATACTGATGACAAATATACAGTTCATCAACATCTAATAATAATACCTCCTTCATCTTCAATCATAACTGACAACTGGAATGCACCTTTAATGTGATAGCCCTCAGATGTGACTTTTAATGTGATAGCCCTCAGATGTGATAGCCCTTTAACGTGATAGCCCTCAGCTGCTTTTGTTTACCTGATGTTCCTTTTGGCGTGTTCTGTTTTCTTGTGCTTGACGTGAGAGCTATTTTTTCGCCCTTTCTGAGATGGCGCCGTAGGGAGTATCGTAACTTGGTGCGATCTTCCAGGGTCTTCATGTCTCTCTTGCACACATCTATACACCTTAGCAGCGCTGGCCCAAGTGTTCTTTTGCCATCTAGCAGTTGTCCGTAGAAGGTAACTTTCGGGATGCGATCATCTTCCATGCGGCTAACTAGGTCACACCAGCGCAATCTGCGCTGTCTAAGGGGTCGTCCACTTATGACGTCACGTACTCATAGACTACACACTCACTGAAAAGATTAAACAAAACATAGAAGATAAAAAAGCCAAAATGATAAGTAGAGAGTTCATAAATCAACTTACAAAACAAAGCCTGGCTGTTTACACAGATGGGTCCAATCTGAGGTGGCGCCGTAAATAGCATCGCCACTTAATGCGATCGGCAGCTTCATCCTCCCATGTTGCTGGATCCATGTCCAGTGCCCTCATATCTCTCCTGCACACATCTTTGAACCTCAGCTGTGGTCGCCCAACTGCTCTCTTGCCATCTGCTAATTGTCCGTAGATTCTCCGAAGCCTGTTCCAACTTTGGGCTTACCATCAACACGGAGAAAACATAAATCATGTACCAACCAGCTCCTGGCACAATTTATACTGAGCCAATCATCAAGGTAAATGGTGAGAAACTGAAAGTTGTGAACAGATTCACATACCTTGGTAGCACACTGTCCCAGAACGTCGTCATTGATGACGAGGTGAACACCAGGACCTCCAAAGCCAGCAGTACATTTGGCAGACTATACCTCCAACGTTTGTAACATTTACTAGACACAGTATTAAGGTCTTTGTCTTGTGTGGACTGACGTATACTGTATAATAGGGGAAAACAGAAGTGATTGCGTCATTAATAAGGCTAAGCTGCCGATTGTAAACTTCCGGTGTTGTCTTGCGTTTCGCACTAATGACCGGTCAGTAAAGCATCTTTTTTTGGGGATGCCTAGCTGGCCGGGAGGATAGTGTGATTCGCTTGTATAGCTAGGCGGTGTTGTCGTACGGAAGGTCCGGGGTTCAAATCCTGGGTAAGCCACTCACGTCTGTTGTTTTTCTGTTGTCTAGTGTTCTACTTCTTTATTTCTTACGAGTGCCTGAAAACATACCTTTATGTTTGTCTAATATTTATTCACCAACGTTTGGCATCGAAGTGGCATTAGTCTACAGACAACGATGAAGGTGTACAGAGCTGCGGCGCTTCCAGTGCTGCTGTATGCATGTGAAACATAGACTGTATACAGGCGCCACGTAAAGAAGCTTAACCACTTCCATACAGTCTGTCTCCGAAAGGTGATGAACATCAAATGGCAAGACAAGATCCCGGATAACGACGTTCTTGACATAGCTGGTATCCCTAGCATCGATACTATTCTGATGCAGTCACAGATTCGCTGGGCAGGTCATGTAGTCCGCATGCCAGACCATCGGTTGCCAAAAATACTCTTTTATGGTGAGATGCAGAAGGGTAAACGCTCCCATGGTGGTGTGACGTAGAATGGGAATAGTGATACAGTAATCTGATAGCCTTTGCTTTCCCATTTAGTGTCTATCATTGGCTAAGCCAAACCACGCAATTTTCTGTTTGTATGACTCACCTTTGAATCCACGCCCTTTTTCTGGGAACATAACAGCAGAGTTGTTTACCAACTTTTCGCACCTGCCAGCCTTAACAAAGGAGCGAATCGCGTTGTTGTACCTGAGTTTGCCAATTATCGGTCATTAGACAGATGCGCGTAGAAATAACGGATTGTTTGAAGAAATACAGGGGGCGATAATATTTTCCCGACCACCTTTGATGTTTTCGTACGTTTCAGGGGGAGGTAAACGATTGATCTGCGGAAAGGGGACGTAATCTAAGAGACGCTCGTGCACGGCCAGTCTTCTGATGTCGATCAGCATCGCTGAGTTGAATGAACGAAAAACCTTTGATCCGGGAAACGTACGATCTGTATATATACCGTGCTCTCTCAAATTCAGTTATCAGAGTCGCCCAGAAATTCTTGGATAATCTAAGCATGCCGGACTAGAACCATTCTTCGCTAAATGTGTTAAATTGTCTCGTGGGGATTTCATTTTCTGATTTGTGGTAATAGAAATTGTGCTTAAGTGTTAAAATGTGTTAGGTTTACCATTTTTATTCACTATAATTCCCTAGCGTTTAAAACTAGTGAAATAAAATAACGCATAGATATTTCTTGCCAGTCGTTCAGAGTAATGTAATTGCAAACACCCCATTTTTCTTACACAAGAAGATACGGCTTAGCTGACTGAGATTATTAAGCGTGACGGATGAGTGACCGAATAGAATGCGCATTATATTTCATTGTGTGAAATTAAATAAGTGACTAGAGTTAATGTTACGTGACAAAACAATAGACGTTGACAAATAGCTAGTAGTGACAGGCGATTTTTGTTAAAGTGCGCGTATGGATAAAGTAAATAATAATTGACTTTGTGTGCTGTGCATTTTCTCGCGGGCAATAACAGGGGAGGGCACATACCTTTTTTCCCGACATGCCATAGCGGAAAACTTACGGGTGGATAGGATAGTAGCAGTTTTTTTTTATGTTCTTATCTTCCTGATCTGGCACTTGATCAAAACCAGCGGCCAGCGGTCTAACATTACCAGTACCATTATTATTATTTTGGGTCTTCGATTTTTGGACTAATTCGGTCCTCTTTCTTTATTCAGTGAAGAATTAATGGTGCCTTCTTCGTGGCTACCAGTCTCAAGTTCCTTCGTAAACCGGTTGGGCTCAAGAGACCAATAAACATTAAGATTAATCATAACTGGACTGTACATTACCCAGAATTATTTATCCACTTTTTTCAGTCCACTGGGCATACGAAAGAACATATATTCCTGACCTTTGACAGCCGTAGCAACGGAGTGATCCAGAAAACTACGCTGTTTCAAAATCGGCACTCACCATAAGAGCCAGCCGATAGGATTTACCATCACCATCAGTTTTACATATTGTAACATTTGTTTTAGCAACCAGATGCTTAACAATACAGGAATTACTTTTCTCCTTTTGCAACTGTGAACGTCCCGAGCACGTCTTGCTTTAGTAACCATTTGCGGTGGCACATAATTCATCCATGAAAAATTAAACAACCAAATTTGGCGTCCACATTGTAATTATTATTCGACACACATATATATATATATATATATATATATATATATATATATATATATATATATATATATATATATATATATATATATATATATATATATAGGCTGGACTGGGGCCATATTTGGGCATTGTCGTGACACATTCTAAATCCACATATATAAATTAAAAGGTAAATGTAAAGCCTAACACATAAATCCAATAAAAGGAAAGAGAAATGGTAAAAGTACAGTGCTGTCACAATGGCGTACAAAAATCCCCCTTGTTTTATGCTTCGTCTGCATATTTTCACGCTTTCACGTTGATAGTAAAGCCTACTGCATCACTACACGCTTTCTACAATAAAACGTGTACTGCATTTCTAAGAAAACCTTGAGATAGGCACACCGCGTAATGACCTAAATTAATACTTCCATTAATTTCATTTTATACACGGCGTGATGAAAAGACAGATGAACTTAGGATAGAGAGAAGGGAGGGCTAAAAGCAGGAACGCATGCAACCCTAACACGCGTCTCGCGATATACAATTAATGCCACCCTCCCCAAGCGAAAGGCCAGAAGCAATACTTTTTTTTCAAATAGACCGTGATAAAAAACACTACAACTACGAGAGTTAGGTTTAAAAACCTGTAAAACGCTTATTGGGAAACATGACATTCTACTGTTTTATGTCTGAAATCCTGACATTAGTATGACAGAACAGTCGAAAAGGCAGGACAGGTGGCGGTTCTAAACATAAAAAAATAAAAAATACACGACTATCCTAGAAAATGCATATTTTGAACGCAGCCACTTAGCTCCATTAAAACTTATATATTTGGGTTCCTTAGGACTTACTGACAAAGAATATGTTAAGTGTTACGCAAATAGTCTAGGAATTAACAAATTATAGCCAAAAGAAAATAGTGAGGGTGTCAGACAACACCAAAAAATAATCGCACAGTGGCATGTTTTGAAACCACCATTGTACGGGAAATGGGCCACCATGTAAAATCCTATTTGATTGGATAGAAGTAAATGTAAGGCTAATCACGATTAGTCGGGCTACAAATACTAATTTTTTGTTGTTAGAGAAACGTGAGTAGGGGTACTTTTTTTGAAAAGCTGTGTAAACATGGCCCGATTGGTTAGACCCGCCAATATAGGCAATTAGGAGCGTCAGGTCAGTGCCACACTTTAAAATAAACTTACTAAGAAACAGTGCGTTGAGAGCCAGATCATATTTTTCTAAATAAAAGTCTGGGACAGAGGCAGATCAGAATTTGTGCCATTATTCATCGCCAGTCAACGTATCTGTGTATTATTTCCATGAATTGTGGTAAGCTTGATATATTCGATATCTTTTTAATGAAAATTGAATGTAAATTGATAATTTATGTCTGTATATGTGTGTGGTTCAGTGGCAAACATGAGGCAAGGCCTAAATATTGCTCCAACCTGAACAGGAGGTGTCGGAGAAAAGTAAAACTGCATGGAATTGCCAAACAGTACACTGACACCTATCTTATTGACTAGAAGGAACTAATGCTGGAATTGCAGAGGCGTAGTAACCATTTAGGAGGAGAATACTGGTGTAAATTGTTTCAGATGAAGATAGCAGTTGGCCTACCGCTCTGAACTCAGTGTTTGTTCTGTATTGTGTTCAGTGTAGAAATAGATTATAAATTAGATCTGAAGTAGGAGGTACTACCTTCTTGTTTCAGGGACTGTGGTCCTAGTTATTGAAGCAGCACCTGGTCTGGGTTTTGCTGAATCCAGAGGCTGACAGCATACTCCTGGGTCCAGATATCGACCAGTGAGGTGTCTCCAGAACACAGGAAGCAATCGAGCAGAGGAGTCTTTTCCTGCCGCCATCACGAAAGATAAGCTTCTGTGGCCAGAGTAGCTCAACATTATGTGCCCCCTCAAAAATTGACATTTTGTTAACCACAGAGGGACACTTAATTGGTTCAAATGACAGGAACTGTGAAAGTTTCCCAATACTATTTCCCCGATAATCAAACACTTGAAGTCATGATGAAAAACAACAACCAAGCTTGAACAAAACCAGTATTACCTCATATTACTACTGCACAAATTACACACATAGAATAATAATAATAAACTATGTCAATACAAAGTTCATATATATATAAACTGTGTAAATAATACTTGTAATTACATTTGATTGTGATTCCTGGTTCACTGTGTAGTTGAATCAGGATATCCATTATTGACAAGAATTAATACATATATTTTTTAAACTTAAACACTTGACTCATTTAAGATAGTCTTATAGAGTGTTATATGTGTGTGAGTGTCACAGTGTTGTAAAGTGTTGTGGAATAAATTAAATTGTTTATCTGTCTGTTGTTGTTGTGACTTACACTTCATCATTTTCATAACCCTAGACATCTAACGTAGTCATCACACTATTCCAGAATAATTCTGACTGAGGTAAAAATGTGGTAGCAAGTAAGGTCATCTGTAATACACCACACTTATTAGATACAGATACCTTCACAGCTGATCTCAGTCAGTACACTAAGTCCCCTATAAATATTTATAACATCCCACTTTACCACATATATTGGGGTCTCGCTCCCGGGATAGTGAACTTTCTCATATTATATATATATTGGGAATAATAAGAATTAAAAGGTATCCTTGGGTGGAATTAAATAAGGTTGAGCTCTCAGTGCCTGTGGTGTCCTTGGATAAGTAATTACAGATTGTATTGTTTAGTTAGACATTATATAAATTTACCTGTTAGAAAATGGCGGACCTGGCCAAATTTCGATCTGCTGCTGTGCAGACTGCAAAAGAGTTAGGAATGGACGGGCAAGTTATGATTGCCTATGTCACTGCTGAATGTGACAAATATATTGAACGGGAAGAAAGAAGATTAGAAAAAGAGGCCGAAAGAAAATTAGAATCTGAAAGGTTGGCCGAAGATAAGAGGTTAGAGGCTGAAAAGGAAATTAAGAAGTTACAATTTGAGGCTGAGGCTGAGACTAAGAGGCTGCAGATTGAGGCTGAGGCTAAGAAATTGGAGGCAGAAAGAGAAGACAAAAGATTGGCTGCAGAAAGGGAAGACAAGCGATTAGCTGCAGAAAGGGAAGCAGAAGATAAAAGATTACAAAGGGAACATGAGTTACGACTAAGGGAGTTTGAGTTTCAAGGCCATGCTCCTGAAAATGGTGCCAGTCCCTTTACCTCCGATGCTACTGCTAGTCAGGGAGCCTCAACCTCAGCTATGAACTTTCATTTAGATCATTTTGTTGAGAAAGACGATGATATTGAGAGCTATCTAAATAGATATGAACTATTAGCTACCACGTATGGGTTAGAGAGAGAAAGGTGGAGCTTAAAGTTATCTCAAGGGCTTCGTGGGGCAGCTTATGAAGTTTTTGCCAAAATGAGCAGAGGTGATCAAGAAAATTATGACATGCTAAAGCAGGCTCTTTTGTTAAGATATGAAAAGAACGCAGAATTTTATAGGAAAAAATTTAGGAATGCTAAACTACTGTCAGGTGAAACCTATCACCAGTTCTCTGCACGGTTAGAGACATACTTGGAGAAATGGACTTCTCTGGGGAAAACCCAAGATCTTAAGGAAATGGTCCTTATAGAACAATTAAGAGAGTCCATGGCTCCAGACCTGAGAAAGTTTCTCATGGAACAAGGTGCAGAGAGGCTGGGTGAGTTACTAAATGTTGCAGAAAGGTATCAGGCAGCTCAAGCAGAGGTAACAGGTAACAAAAAGAAACAGGTGGATAATTTTAAGGCACCACAGAACTTTAATAAATTTGATCCTAGAGATCAAAACAAAGGTAAGCACCAGTTTGATAGGCCACGGTATGACAATAAAAATAAAACCCCACAATTCGATGAAAGGAAATATGATGAAAGAAAATCTTTCAACCAAGGAAGGAGGTGGTGTAAAAATTGTAAGATGAACAATCATGACACTGACCGTTGCAGAAGGAACCCTATAGTTATGGCCACCCTTCAGGTCAGGTCGACCTCAAGACAGGAGGAGGATATTATGTTGAATACCACTCCAGAAGAGATGAGGAAGGCACAGGCTGGGGATAAGACCCTCAAGCCTTGTTTCAGGAAATTGTCAACTTGTCATACAACTCCAGGCAAGGGAGATTTTTACATGAAAAACAAGTTGATTTACAGGAAGGCCGGAACTAGATCCAATGGTCACGGACAGTTGGTTCTTCCAAAGAGATACAGGGCAGACTTAATAAGGAGCCTACATGTGAAAAAGGATGGGGACCATGAGAAAATTGGTACCATCATCCAAAAGGTGGCTCACAATTATTATTGGCCCAAGGCAAGGTGGGACATTGAGAATTTTGTAGAAAGGTGTAGCATAGCACATGAGGGAACACCCACAAGTGGGAACATTGATCAGGACCTGGACACGCCACGGGGCAAAATTAGGCCTGACAATACAAAGAAAAATAAATTTGATAAAGTGGACCAAATGGAATGGGAAGCCCCTTTTCACGGACAAGCTTCACTTAACTGTTTTACAATGGCCACTATGCAGAGAGTGCAAAAAGATGTCTTACCCCAGGATAAGCCGAAAATCCCTCAATCGGACTTAAACAAACTGGAGGAAGAAGATGTAGAGAGGAAATCTCTCATCAAGAATTCTAAGTGGGGAGAAAGCCCCAAGAAAAGAATTGGTAGCGGTCGTTTTGTGCATGATAATTCTGGGAAGAAAAATCATCACTATAGCGCTTCGAGTGGAAGAGACCATACCGGTGCATGGACAAATAGGTCCACAAAATTAAAGGTCCATATGTAACGCTGTTAAGAACGTGGACTGATGAAAAGGCAGAGGAAAATATTACATCCTCATACCAATATGTGAATGAGCTGACCACTCGTTTAAAAACTGGCTGGAAACTTGCCAATGAAAATTTGAGACAAGCCAGGAAGAAACATGCTGCCTATTTTAACAGGAAGGCTAAAGACAGAGATTTGGCTGTGGGAGAGAAGGTACTCACGGCTGTTTGCGAGCGATCTTTTAGTTATTTCCCCTTTTCCCCCGACCGCGCTATTTATAGCCCACTTGACAGAGGTCACGTGGTCAGCTTCCTAATGGGAAAAACATGTGGCGATGTTTACTTTTGATAGGGCTTAATTAATGCTTTTAGGCTACTTTTTTATTATAAATACCGGCTTTAATTTTGCGTAAAGCTAGACTAGAAATGTTAGAGTAAATTTTAGAACAAGAACAAACATTTTATCACAATTAGAACAGAAGATATAATAGTCTGAAATAGTGTAAAATTTACGTTTTTTTTATATTTTGTTATGGTTTGTTTCTAATTCAATTTTCACTAAATCGGTCACAATCAACATGCATAACAAATTACAGAAATCAAAAGTAGAAAACCTGCAGAAAATGGATATCAAAGATTTGTTTTGGTTTCATGCATCAAACATTAATTATTGAAAGTTTAAATTGCAAGTCCACATTTATTACCTTAAAATAACACACCCAATTGTCCCCAAAACATGTTTGAATTGCTTTTATGCTACTTTATTATTATAAATACGGCTTTAATTTTGCGTAAAGCTAGACTAGAAATGTTAGAGTAAATTTTAGAACAAGAACAAACATTTTATCACAATTAGAACAGAAGATATAATAGTCTGAAATAGTGTAAAATTTACGGGTTTTTTTTACATTTTGTTATGGTTTGTTTCTAATTCAATTTACACTAAAACGGTCACAATCAACATGCATAACAAATTACAGAAATCAAAAGTAGAAAACATGCAGAAAATGGATATCAAAGTTTTGTTTTGGTTTCATGCGTCAAACATTAATTATTGAAAGTTTAAATTGCATGTCCACATTTATAACCTTAAAATAACACACCCAATTGTCCCCAGAACATGAGAGCTAACAATTATCTCAATCATACATTATGAGTTCTGATCCAGTCTGCGCAATGTTTTTCTAATATGTGCTGTTTATGAATTGTCTTACTAGGGAATAGCTTTCTGAACAAAGACATATAAGTCTCTATCGATGCTGTTATTGATTCTTTACTAATTGGTTTACTGTGTGATATTTTGTTGTGTACTTTCTCAAATGCTTCTTTCAGTGAGTTGAATTGTTCTTGGGCAATAAAAGCTATGTTAGTTATATCTTGTTTGTCTGTAATTTTCAGTGTTTGTGTAATGATTGCTCTTGTAAGATCTTTATAAACTTTTTGTGTGAGATATCTGTGGCAGTGATTCCCTATAAATGCTCTGCTATTATAAGCCTGTTGTATGATTTTGTGTTTGGCTAGTACCTTGTCCATGTGTGAGCAAACTGGACCAGACCTAGTACACAGATCTTGAAACTGAAGTTTGGCCAGCGCATCTTGTGCATTTTCAAGTCTAACTTTAAAATTATCTGTCTCCTCCTTATCCTCACAAAGTTCAATACCTACCTGAAAAATTCAATTTAACTCCTAATTCTTCTGCCTATTTCCAGTTCCTACTAAATCTCTTCAAGTTCTTAAAAGTACTAATGTTTGCATGTATCTCTTGCGAATTCTCAAATATCTTTGCGTCTATTGTATCAGCTACCTGTTCTAGAAGTCTGTGGTGTTTCAAAACAATGCCTAATAAAATATGAAGGTAAGGAGGAGCTACATTTTCAATTTCAATCTCTAACATTGGTTTGTGTAAACAATTATGGTAATGTGCCACTTTCCTTTTATTCCCTTTCCCATATTTCATATATCTATTGTAATCTCTTATCAACATGGCCAAACTTCTTGGTTTGCAAGTTGTGTGCTCTCTGGATGTCTTTGATGAAAATGTTTGGTTTGTCTGGAGCTCAAGGAATATACCCATGTCTGTGGTGTCTCCAGCAAAACAAGGAAATAATCCCCGAATAAGAAAACAACAACTTGTTTACCATCCCACTCTAAATATTTTAGTGACTCTATCTGAGCTTTCATGCCATTCATAAATATTTCTAAATTATCATATGTATCTCTGACTCTAGCCATTGATAAAAGGATGGTATTAGATTTAGAATTTGGTTTCTCTAAATTTACTACCTGCATTGTAACTTTGAATGAAAGAAGATATACAAACAGTTACTTAGAATTCGCTGGCAGCCGTCGTGTGCACGGGATTGTCTACCAAAGAACACCAATGGAACAGTCCTTATCTCACACACAATAAAAATAAAAATTCATATTATAAATAGAAGATTAACAAGACTTGAAAGATAGATCAAATTATGTGGAAGTAATCTATCTATAGCTTTACATGTTTTCTGACGCTTATATACGTAGCTAAATATCATTATAAATGAATGAAAATGCAAAAACAGATGGTGGTTTACAAAAAGTTATTTTTTTCTACCTTATTTAAGATTTGTGGGTATCAGGAATGCGTTTAAAGGGATTTAAATGCTATAAAATCTGGTGACAATATGCTTGTTCTTGTAATGCCACACTCACAAAACTGACTACCACACATTCTCAAGATATGAAACCAAAAAAAAAGTATGTGGAAATAATCTTTAGCTTCCCTTCAGGAAGTCTTTATAATTATAAACTCAAACGAATAGGCCGATTTTTAGATATTAAATTAATAAAAAGATTACTTATTTTATGAATTTCCTTAAATGATGACGCTGTTTTCAAAAGTCTGTAACTCCGTCAAAAGTAATTTCAAACAAATAAAAATGCAATCAAAAATAGAACACAGAACAAAGTTATAGTACACAAAAGAATTTTAGCGCTGTGTTTATCCAGAACGAGTGTGTAATGATTTATATTTTACTGATTTTACTCACACATCAGCTGATTTTCCCCGCCAAAAACTTAAATAGTCTTTTACGGTGCACACAAAATTTTATACCCGGTGTCAGAATTCCGGTCACCGAAACTAAAAGAGCGCTCTGGTATAGGGCACAAACAGCCGTGTACTGCTTCTTCTACCCGGTAGTCAGAATAAGTTACAAATTGGATGGCAAGGTCCATATACAGTTCTAGAGAAGGTGTCTAGAACAAATTATAAGATAGATAAGAAGGGGAAAGAAAAAATCTATCATGTGAATCTCCTGAAGAAATATTTGGAAAGAGAACATCAGGAAGAGACACGCTTGTTGACCTTGTCCATCGCCATGGAGATGAAAAAGGAACCACTTTCATCATTTGAATATCCATTACACCCCTGTGAGACAGCAGCACAGGTGAAAATCAGTACACATTTAACGAAAAATCAGAAAGAGAGAGTGCAACAGGTTCTAGATAATCATACAGAGGTGTTAACGGACCGACCGGGGCATACAAACTTATTGGAATATGATATGAAACTGATAGACCCCACACCTGTCTGTATGAAACCCTATTCGATTCCTTTTGCTAAGGAGAAAGCTTTGAAGGAAGAGATAGACTATTTGTTGAAGGAAGGAATTATTTCACACAGTGAATCTTCGTATAGTTCCAGTGTTGTACTCTTAAGGAAACCCTCTGGAGAACATAGACTCTGTATAGATTACAGGAGACTGAATGCTATTACCAAAGGACAGGTGGATCCATTGCCGGATACAAATCAGTTGTTTGCCAGGCTAAATAAAGCTAAATATTTCTCAAAAGTGGATCTGAGTAAAGGATACTATCAGATTCCAGTAAAGCCTGAGGTTAGACCATACCTAGCTTTTAGTACCTCAGAGGGACACTATGAGTTTAACAGATTGCCATTTGGATTGAAGAATGCGCCTAGTGTCTTCTCTAGAATGATGAGAAAATTATTGGACCCTCTGAATAATCCATGCATCACAAATTTCATGGATGATATCCTTATAGCAACAGAAACATTTGAGGAACACATTGACTCTCTGAACATGCTGTTTAATCGACTTAGAGAAGCGAATTTAACAGCCCGACCAACCAAATGTTGCGTTGGATGTAAAGAATTAGAATTCTTGGGACACACAGTCCATCAGGGAAACATGACCCCTGACCCCAAGAATTTAGAGAAACTAAAGAAAGCCCCGAGACCACAAACCAAGAAAGACGTGAGATCCTTTGTCTCATTATGTGGTTTCTACCAAAAGTATATCAAAAACTTTAATTCCATATGTGCACCGTTAACTGATTTGACACGTAAAGGAAATCCAGATCGAATTACATGGACACCACAATGTGAATTGGCTTACCAGGAATTGAAGGAAAAGCTCACAAGCAAACCTATTTTGAAATTACCTGACTTAAGTCAAGAATTCATTGTAAGGACGGATGCCAGTAATATTGGGTTAGGTGCGACTCTGCTACAGAAATCAGATGCATTGGATGGGGAATTAAGCCCAGTGGCATATGCTAGCAGAAAGTTGAATAAAGCTGAAACCAATTACTCAACTAGCGAAAAAGAATGTCTTGCAGTAATATGGGCGATAAAGAAATTCAATATTTATCTGTATGGGAAGGCATTCAAGTTGCAAACGGATCACAAACCCTTGTCGTTTCTAGCGCAGGCTAGACATGAAAATTCTAGATTACTCCGTTGGTCATTACTTATGCAGCCATATGAGTTTAGCATAGAGTATATATCTGGAAAAACAAATCTGGGAGCGGATTTTTTAAGCCGCCATCCGTGTGATGAGAATCACCGTAAGCCCCAGAAATAATAATAAATTTCTCTATGTGAATATAGAATAAAGGACTGACATATAATGTCTGTTTTAAGAGTTAGGTTTAAAAACCTGTAAAACGCTTATTGGGAAACATGACATTCTACTGTTTTATGTCTGAAATCCTGACATTAGTATGACAGAACAGTCGAAAAGGCAGGACAGGTGGCGGTTCTAAACATAAAAAAATAAAAAATACACGACTATCCTAGAAAATGCATATTTTGAACGCAGCCACTTAGCTCCATTAAAACTTATATATTTGGGTTCCTTAGGACTTACTGACAAAGAATATGTTAAGTGTTACGCAAATAGTCTAGGAATTAACAAATTATAGCCAAAAGAAAATAGTGAGGGTGTCAGACAACACCAAAAAATAATCGCACAGTGGCATGTTTTGAAACCACCATTGTACGGGAAATGGGCCACCATGTAAAATCCTATTTGATTGGATAGAAGTAAATGTAAGGCTAATCACGATTATTCGGGCTACAAATACTAATTTTTTGTTGTTAGGGAAACGTGAGTAGGGGTACTTTTTTTGAAAAGCTGTGTAAACATGGCCCGATTGGTTAGACCCGCCAATATAGGCAATTAGGAGCGTCAGGTCAGTGCCACACTTTAAAATAAACTTACTAAGAAACAGTGCGTTGAGAGCCAGATCATATTTTTCTAAATAAAAGTCTGGGACAGAGGCAGATCAGAATTTGTGCCATTATTCATCGCCAGTCAACGTATCTGTGTATTATTTCCATGAATTGTGGTAAGCTTGATATATTCGATATCTTTTTAATGAAAATTGAATGTAAATTGATAATTTATGGCTGTATATGTGTGTGGTTCAGTGGCAAACATGAGGCAAGGCCTAAATATTGCTCCAACCTGAACAGGAGGTGTCGGAGAAAAGTAAAACTGCATGGAATTGCCAAACAGTACACTGACACCTATCTTATTGACTAGAAGGAACTAATGCTGGAATTGCAGAGGCGTAGTAACCATTTAGGAGGAGAATACTGTTGTAAATTGTTTCAGATGAAGATAGCAGTTGGCCTACCGCTCTGAACTCAGTGTTTGTTCTGTATTGTGTTCAGTGTAGAAATAGATTATAAATTAGATCTGAAGTAGGAGGTACTACCTTCTTGTTTCAGGGACTGTGGTCCTAGTTATTGAAGCAGCACCTGGTCTGGGTTTTGCTGAATCCAGAGGCTGACAGCATACTCCTGGGTCCAGATATCGACCAGTGAGGTGTCTCCAGAACACAGGAAGCAATCGAGCAGAGGAGTCTTTTCCTGCCGCCATCACGAAAGATAAGCTTCTGTGGCCAGAGTAGCTCAACATTATGTGCCCCCTCAAAAATTGACATTTTGTTAACCACAGAGGGACACTTAATTGGTTCAAATGACAGGAACTGTGAAAGTTTCCCAATACTATTTCCCCGATAATCAAACACTTGAAGTCATGATGAAAAACAACAACCAAGCTTGAACAAAACCAGTATTACCTCATATTACTACTGCACAAATTACACACATAGAATAATAATAATAAACTATGTCAATACAAAGTTCATATATATAAACTGTGTAAATAATACTTGTAATTACATTTGATTGTGATTCCTGGTTCACTGTGTAGTTGAATCAGGATATCCATTATTGACAAGAATTAATACATATATTTTTTAAACTTAAACACTTGACTCATTTAAGATAGTCTTATAGAGTGTTATATGTGTGTGAGTGTCACAGTGTTGTAAAGTGTTGTAGAATAAATTAAATTGTTTATCTGTCTGTTGTTGTTGTGACTTACACTTCATCATTTTCATAACCCTAGACATCTAACGTAGTCATCACACTATTCCAGAATAATTCTGACTGAGGTAAAAATGTGGTAGCAAGTAAGGTCATCTGTAATGCACCACACTTATTAGATACAGATACCTTCACAGCTGATCTCAGTCAGTACACTAAGTCCCCTATAAATATTTATAACATCCCACTTTACCACAGGCATCCCACCTGACAGTATAGGTTCAGACTATTGTAATTTTTCAAGGGATACCAACACCACTATTAGGTAAGCAAGAGTGTTTGTGGCCACATATGACAGAGTGAGAGATAGAGAGAGTGAATATTTTCCTTTGTTACAATCATTGTACTAACTTCTTTTTTTTTATTTCGCTAAACTGAGTACTTTACTGAGTAGTAATTTAGTGGGGAACTTGTTCTTCATAGTCTATTCTGTAACGTAGTGCTTATCTTTGACCTTTGGGTTATTAACTTCTTTTTGGATCCTTTCTCAACAAGAGGAGGGCACTTATTCGGTTATTTTCATATATCTGTAAACATGATTTTATTGATTTCTCTATATGTTTGATGTTGTAAAAAGTTTAGTGATAATAAACAACAAAAAGAACTTACATTTGTGTGTTGGTCAGACCCATACCCAATTAACCATAGTTTTTCACGTTTTGTGTGTCTTGTCACATAATTGTGGGTGTGTTTAGTTAAACTTATCTTTATAGAGATAAGGGGTTGGAAGAGTGTCTTACACTACAATATAGTCGTATAGACAGGCTGGACTAGAGAAACTATTCAGTCCAGAGATGAACTTTTTCTCCTTAACTATTCACTCGCGAAATCTATTCTTACACCTTTATTCTCACCTATTTACCACTATCACCTCTGCTCAGACGGGACCATAAATATCTTCTAACCTATCTAAAAATATACGACAGGTGGCCAAAAGTAGCGCTTCAGAGACACGCTTAAGACTTCATTAAAAACCTTTGGCATAAACCATGACACATGGGAAGCTGCTGCGCAAGATCGAACTGCTTGGCGCACATCTCTTCGTAAAGATGCAGCGGCATGCGAGGCATCCAGAAAAGCAGAAGCGGAAACAGGCTAGAAAAGCCCGTGAAATAAAAAATTAATATTAGACAAACATAAAGGTATGTTTTCAGGCACTCGTAAGAAATAAAGAAGTAGAACACTTGGACAACAGAAAAACAACAGACGTGAGTGGCCTACCCCGGGTTCGAACCCCGTACCTTCCGTACGACAACTCCGCCTAGCTATACAAGCGAATCACACTGACCCCACGGCCAGCTAGGCATCCCCAAAAAAAGGATGCTTTACTGACTAGTCATCAGTGTGAAACACAAGACAACACCGGAAGTATACAGTGGGCAACTCAGCCCATTAATGACGCAATCACTTCTGTTGTTTCTCTATACAGCAGTATATGTCAGTCCAAACAAGACAAAGACCTTGATACTGTGTCCAGTAAATGATAGAAGACTTACGGACAGTAGTATAGAACAGAGGGTAGGTTTCTGGTATTGTATAAACATTAATAACACATAAGGAAGGGAAACCCGAGGCCTGTAAACAGTAAATTAATATTAGACAAACATAAAGGTATGTTTTCAGGCACTCGTAAGAAATAAAGAAGTAGAACACTTGGACAACAGAAAAACAACAGACGTGAGTGGCCTACCCCGGGTTAGAACCCCGTACCTTCCGTACGACAACTCCGCCTAGCTATACAAGCGAATCACACTGACCCCACGGCCAGCTAGGCATCCCCAAAAAAAGGATGCTTTACTGACTAGTCATCAGTGTGAAACACAAGACAACACCGGAAGTATACAGTGGGCAACTCAGCCCATTAATGACGCAATCACTTCTGTTGTTTCTCTATACAGCAGTATATGTCAGTCCAAACAAGACAAAGACCTTGATACTGTGTCCAGTAAATGATAGAAGACTTACGAACAGTAGTATAGAACAGAGGGTAGGTTTCTGGTATTGTATAAACATTAATAACACATAAGGAAGGGAAACCCGAGGCCTGTAAACAGTAAATTAATATTAGACAAACATAAAGGTATGTTTTCAGGCACTCGTAAGAAATAAAGAAGTAGAACACTTGGACAACAGAAAAACAACAGACGTGAGTGGCCTACCCCGGGTTCGAACCCCGTACCTTCCGTACGACAACTCCGCCTAGCTATACAAGCGAATCACTGTGCAGGCATTTGAGTTTGGCCGACTCGAATTGCTGCACCATGGAACATCGCAATTGAATATAGTAACGACAAGTATGCATGCTTACAGACATTTGGATTTGTCGACGATCCGAATGGCTGTATCATGGAACACCTTAAACGAATAGAGATATATCTCATCGACCGATGTCGATGATTAGTATATACAAATATACGGATAAACATGAATGGGGAAACACAGATGATAGTAAAAAGTAAGTAAAGTGATGATTAAGAATCATCGATGCGTGCACTTATGCATCCCAGAGTATAAAATCAGCCACTCAACGATCACGATTATTACATAATCAAAAGAGAATATTAAGATCATTCAAACCAGGGGAAAAAGTTTGGTTGTTGCTACCTCATAACGATAACAAATTACTGATATCATGGCAAGGTCCATTTGATGTTATCAAACAAGTCACAGATGTTGACTACTCAGTGAACGTTAGAGGTAAAATCAAAACCTTCCACGTCAACATGCTAAAATTAGCAGTTGAAAGACCACAGGAATTAATTCCTGTCATTAACTCTATTGATGATTCTTCACATCATACTGCTTCTTTTGCAGTTGTTCATGAAGAAGATACCACTTCGTCTATCCCTTTACAATTCCAACTACCTTCTTTGCAATCATCGGAATCTTGGAAAGACGTGACTATTTCTTCTTCACTGTCTTCTTCTCAACAAGATCAAGTTCGGGATATTCTCATTTCTTTCAATGATGTTCTCACCGACCTTCCAGGTCAGACATCGCTTATATCCCATGATATTACTCTTACTGATTATAAACCTATCAAACTTAGACCCTATCCTATATCTTTACACCACAAAGATAGGGTAGAGAAAGAGTTAAAGGAGATGATACGTTTAGGTGTGATATCTCCTTCGGAATCACCATATGCATTCCCAATGGTGATTGTTAAAAAGAAGGATGATTCTTTACGTATTTGTATTGATTTTAGACAATTGAACAAAATTACAATCACAGACGGTGAGCCTATGCCACTTTTAGATGATCTTTTGTCTGAATTATCTAATGCTACTTTCTTTAGCAAACTAGATCTCTCTAAAGGCTACTGGCAAATTCCTCTTGCCGAAAATGCCAAACCTTACACAGCTTTCACAACTCCGTTTGGGCTCTACCAATAGAATTATATGTGTTTTGGGTTGGT
Source organism: Oreohelix idahoensis (assembly GCA_024509875.1). Taxonomy (NCBI): domain Eukaryota; kingdom Metazoa; phylum Mollusca; class Gastropoda; order Stylommatophora; family Oreohelicidae; genus Oreohelix; species Oreohelix idahoensis. Next base: position 413,249 of record JAMPIV010010023.1, read on the forward strand.
AAATGCGCCAGCGACGTTTGTGCGCATGATGCGCCGCCTTCTTGGCGATCGTAAAGATGTCATCACGTACATCGATGACATCTGCCTATTTCATGACTCGTGGGAAGACCATATTGATGGTTTAACTTCCCTTCTACATACGTTACGTATGCATGGTTTGACTGTGCGACCTTCAAAGGTCCAAATAGGTTGTCAGGAAATTTCTTTTCTTGGTCACCAAATAGGTAACCACAAACTGTATCCTGACGACAATACAGTCAAAAGAATTCTTGAGATTTCTACCCCTTCAACTAAGAAACAAGTTAGAAGCCTTCTAGGCCTGATAAACTATTACCATAAATTCATCCCGCATTTCGCACAACTATCTACACCTTTGTCCGCACTGTTGACCAAAGGTAGTCCTAATAAGGTACGTTGGGACAAAGATTGCGAAAGCGCTTTGGTAACAATTAAGAAATTATTTAGCAATGCACCTATTTTGTTATTACCGAATATACGTATTCCATTCATTCTCCAATCAGATGCCTCGAGCTACTCCATGGGTGGTTGTTTGCTGCAATGTTACAAGGAAACACTCCATCCATGTTTCTATGTGTCGAGGAAACTGACTCCGGCTGGACAGAAGTATGCGACAGGTGAACGTGAGCTCCTGTCGATGGTCTGGTGCCTGGAGAAGCTGTCAAGATATCTCATCGGCACGCACTTTTACATTATGACAGACCATAGTCCTCTTACTTACATAACAGCTAGAACTATGCGTAACGCTAGAATACACCGATGGTATTTGTTGATTCAAGAATTTTCATTTACGATCCTGCCTATTGCTGGATCAGACAATAACTTGGCAGATCTTTTATCGCGCAACTTCTCTGAGAAGAAATTGAATTAACTCTTTAGTCACCATGTTGACAAGTGCTATTATTAATGTTATAAAATTTAATGTGTCTACTTAATGATTATCATAGTTATAAGTAGGTAGTACTAATATTGATATGTTCGGGAGACGGGCGTCTTCTCCATCACTATCATCCGTGCCACAAGTGTCACGTTTGGAAGTGAGGGGGATGATGTTGAGGATTGCTTCATGTCTGCAGCATGGCGCATTCCTCAAATGATTATATCTCCGCGACTGATGTCGATGATTGTTTCATGCTTACAGACATTTGGATTTGTGCTCGATCCGAATGGCTGTATCATGGAACACCTCAAACGAATAGAGATATATCTCATCGACCGATGTCGATGATTGTTGCATGTGTGCAGGCATTTGAGTTTGGCCGACTCGAATTGCTGCACCATGGAACATCGCAATTGAATATAGTAACGACAAGTATGCATATCACTATGCATGACGCGTATGTCTTTGTAAGGTCATTCGACGTGTGGACTTCGGCCCCAACGGCAGCGTATGGCATGTGTGGCCATTGCCACTATATATTCGACTTGTGGGTTTTGACCCGAACGGCAGTGTGTTTCAGAAGTGTGGCCATTGCCACTGATATTGTGTGGTACAACCACTTATTAATTGTGTGGCTGGGAAGCCATTTGAGCAGTGTATTTCTTGAACCAAACGTAAGTCGTCGTATGAATAACGCAGTTTGCATAATTATGGCAGATTAGCCCGGCGTGGTATGCCAAAGGAACATTATGTTACTAGCAATAGTGTAAGACTAGTATAGATGGATATTGTACAGCTAGCGGCAAGCGTAAGCCTAGTGTAACGGATATTAAACGACTAGCAGTAGACGTAAGCCTAGCATAATAAGTGTATTGCGAAACTAGCAGGATAGTTAAGTCTAGTGCAACAGGCTATTGTATAAACTAGCGACGGGAGTAAGTCTAGTTAGCCTCTGAATTTATGCCAAAGGACATTGGCCGTTAAAAGGAACTGACCTCTAACCAGAACTCTAGATAGAGATTGTGAACATGTGCTTATGAAATAATAAGAACTCTTACAGATCGTATATGAATGTGATGTGACTTTTGTTCCCATGTAGTTGGTGTCTGCTCATGGTATGAAATTACTAATTAAATATTTTGAGTCGTCAAAATCACAGTCTTATCAACTATCGTATTCAGAGTTGAGTTAAATGCTATTCATCTTCAACTAATCATGACCAGTGATGATTAATGTCTTAACACGCTGCATCTCACACTGCCAATATAATCAATAAGACAAGAGACTAACACAGGTCAGTCAAGGGTCGAATATTTAATATGAAACATATTCAGCACAGAATGTATCACAAGGGTTAAGCAGACATTATCGATACCAACGAACAGTATTACGGAATCCTACAAAAGTGATAAGAACCCGAGGGACTTTGACTCTATAAACTGAATACGCATATAATAACTTGGTCATCCTCAAATACTAGAAGTCATCGAAGCACCCATAACACACGGGGGTCCCGAGAGGCCGCAACATACTGGTGTCAGAAGTGTGAGATTGTGAACATGTGCTTATGAAATAATGAGAACTCTTACAGATCGTATATGAATGTGATGTGACTTTTGTTCCCATATACATCGATGACATCTGCCTATTTCATGACTCGTGGGAAGACCATATTGATGGTTTAACTTCCCTTCTACATACGTTACGTATGCATGGTTTGACTGTGCGACCTTCAAAGGTCCAAATAGGTTGTCAGGAAATTTCTTTTCTTGGTCACCGAATAGGTAACCACAAACTGTATCCTGACGACAATACAGTCAAAAGAATTCTTGAGATTTCTACCCCTTCAACTAAGAAACAAGTTAGAAGCCTTTTAGGCCTGATAAACTATTACCATAAGTTCATCCCGCATTTCGCACAACTATCTACACCTTTGTCCGCACTGTTGACCAAAGGTAGTCCTAATAAGGTACGTTGGGACAAAGATTGCGAAAGCGCTTTGGTAACAATTAAGAAATTATTTAGCAATGCACCTATTTTGTTATTACCGAATATACGTATTCCATTCATTCTCCAATCAGATGCCTCGAGCTACTCCATGGGTGGTTGTTTGCTGCAATGTTACAAGGAAACACTCCATCCATGTTTCTATGTGTCGAGGAAACTGACTCCGGCTGAACAGAAGTATGCGACAGGTGAACGTGAGCTCCTGTCGATGGTCTGGTGCCTGGAGAAGCTGTCAAGATATCTCATCGGCACGCACTTTTACATTATGACAGACCATAGTCCTCTTACTTACATAACAGCTAGGACAATGCGTAACGCTAGAATACACCGATGGTATTTGATTAATATATTCATGTACATATTATAGTGAGTTCTATAGTCCTGGTGTATATTATAGACTATTGAAGGTACTCAGAAACCTATTATCATGTCTACACTACAGGAATTCATTGATATTGGAAAAAGTTATGGAAAATCAGGGGCGGAACTACAAAGTTTTGCAGATACAAAATATGATGAATATTTATCGCGTCTGGAAAGACAAGTATGCATATCACTATGCATGACGCGTATGTCTTTATAACGTGAGCTAGTCGTTTAATATCCGTTACACTAGGCTTACGCTTGCCGCTAGGTACGACAACTCCGCCTAGCTATACAAGCGAATCACACTGACCCCACGGCCAGCTAGGCATCCCCAAAAAAAGGATGCTTTACTGACTAGTCATCAGTGTGAAACACAAGACAACACCGGAAGTATACAGTGGGCAACTCAGCCCATTAATGACGCAATCACTTCTGTTGTTTCTCTATACAGCAGTATATGTCAGTCCAAACAAGACAAAGACCTTGATACTGCATTGTTCCATGGTGCAGCAATTCGAGTCGGCCAAACTCAAATGCCTGCACACATGCAACAATCATCGACATCGGTCGATGAGAAATAACGTACATCGATGACATCTGCCTATTTCATGACTCGTGGGAAGACCATATTGATGGTTTAACATAATAAGTGTATTGCAAAACTAGCAGGATAGTTAAGTCTAGTGCAACAGGCTATTGTATAAACTAGCGACGGGCTTATGTGTTATTAATGTATACAATACCAGAAACCTACCCTCTGTTCTATACTACTGTCCGTAAGTCTTCTATCATTTACTGGACACAGTATCAAGGTCTTTGTCTTGTTTGGACTGACATATACTGCTGTATAGAGAAACAACAGAAGTGATTGCGTCATTAATGGGCTGAGTTGCCCACTGTATACTTCCGGTGTTGTCTTGTGTTTCACACTGATGACTAGTCAGTAAAGCATCCTTTTTTTGGGGATGCCTAGCTGGCCGTGGGGTCAGTGTGATTCGCTTGTATAGCTAGGCGGAGTTGTCGTACGGAAGGTACGGGGTTCGAACCCGGGGTAGGCCACTCACGTCTGTTGTTTTTCTGTTGTCCAAGTGTTCTACTTCTTTATTTCTTACGAGTGCCTGAAAACATACCTTTATGTTTGTCTAATATTAATTTACTGTTTACAGGCCTCGGGTTTCCCTTCCTTATGTGTTATTAATGTTTATACAATACCAGAAACCTACCCTCTGTTCTATACTACTGTCCGTAAGTCTTCTATCATTTACTGGACACAGTATCAAGGTCTTTGTCTTGTTTGGACTGACATATACTGCTGTATAGAGAAACAACAGAAGTGATTGCGTCATTAATGGGCTGAGTTGCCCACTGTATACTTCCGGTGTTGTCTTGTGTTTCACACTGATGACTAGTCAGTAAAGCATCCTTTTTTTGGGGATGCCTAGCTGGCCGTGGGGTCAGTGTGATTCGCTTGTATAGCTAGGCGGAGTTGTCGTACGGAAGGTACGGGGTTCGAACCCGGGGTAGGCCACTCACGTCTGTTGTTTTTCTGTTGTCCAAGTGTTCTACTTCTTTATTTCTTACGAGTGCCTGAAAACATACCTTTATGTTTGTCTAATATTAATTTACTGTTTACAGGCCTCGGGTTTCCCGTGAAATAAAACCTTCAACTAAAGCGAACATTCCCTGCCCACACTGTCCAAGATCTTTCCAGGCCCGCATCGGGCTCATCAGTCACCTTCTTACCCATAGACTAACTCAGGGCAGTAGATAGGACTTAATGAAGGGGGGGGGGGGTTGTTTATAAAAAAATTTCGGCGCAAAATATGTTTGGTACAGTATAATTTCCCCACAAATGTTTTTCACTAAACCCTGGGGGGGATTGTTTGAAACCCCCTCCCCCGTATCTACAGCCCTGGACTAACCTAACATATACCTAATAATTGGTCGAACAGAGTGGTCTTCATCACCCGTTGTTGATGTCTCGATGTTTATCTTGTTTCTTACTAGAGTTACTTGCCCTTAGGCTAACCCTTCTTCCTACTTCCTGTTTCTAAGACGGTCGATTAAACATGTCGTTATGTATTCAGTGTGTTCGCCTTCGTGATTATGCTTCGTAACGTGAGTATGTATGACAGCCAGCCACGTCTCATTATAATCTTACAATATTTACTATATAAAACTAAAGATCAACATGGTGGCAGAGGTGTTTATTTCTACAGAATTCGGACTATTCTGCTTAATATCTTGTAACACGTGTGCTGACGTCATTAGACTTGAGGTGAGATTACTGGTTATTGCTTGCATACCATTATTGGACATTTCATCATGACAGAACGGCCCTTATTTCGGTTACCACCCTGCCTAGACATAAATAACGTCGAACCAGACACATTTCGTAAATGGAGAAGACAGTTAGAACTATACATGCATGCATCAGAGGTGGCGTCTAAACCTGATTCTGTTCGGGCGGCCATTATTCTACACTGTGCTGGACCTCAAGCTGTTGAAGTTTTTGATCAACTTGCAGAGGAAGGAGACCACTCTAATCCTACTAAAATTCTCGATTTGCTCCAGAACCACTGCAGCTCACGAAGCAATGAAGTATTACATACGTTCAGATTCTGGAACACACCTCTTCAAGAACCTTTTAATTCTTTTTTGACTGAGCTGAGAACTAAGGCAGATTTGTGCAATTTTAACGACAATGATCGTATGATAAGAGACAAAATTGTCTTTACTGTCAACAAAAGGTTACAAGAGAAGCTCTTGAGAGAAGCTGACCTCGACCTAAAGAAAGCCATTCACATATGCAGAGTCTTCGAGAAAACTGGAAACGACATAAGAGAGATGAGTAATACAGTACAACCTTCTGAAGCAAGGGTTGAAAAGGTACAGAACAAATCACTCAACCATAAACCTCCCAAGAGAGACACTGGGCATGCTGCTGGTAAAGCCTGTTAAAGTAACACTGACAGTGGGTACTTTGAACCTAGAAAGGAGTGTCATTACTGTGGACAGAAACATCTATTGATTAAGAAAAAATGTCCTGCATGGGGGAAGTTTTGCTCAAACTGTGGGGGAAGAAACCATTTCAAAGTTAAATGCAAGAAAGTTCACACTGTTCACACAGAGTCAGTGGAAGATTCTGAAGTTTTTCTTAACTGTGTGAAGTCTAGTAAAGCTTGTACATCTGCACAACTCATTGTCAATGGAAAAATGGTAAAATTTCAGCTAGACACAGCAGCTGATGTGAATAAAATCTGTCAACGCTTTGTGATGCAAGAACAATTGTTACCCACTAAACAGAGGCTTGTTATGTGGAATGGTACTAAGATGACTCCACTGGGAGAAGTTCTATTAACTGCTGAGAATCTGATGCCTCCTTTATTGTATTCTAAACACTCACGGGTAGTCATCAGGTTCTACTTCGGTTGAGAGAGTACACACCAACTTATGTTGATGTTTGTTTTTTATAAATGTCTTCTGTCACGCACGAATATGCACAATTTGGTGTAGGTGAATTCGTGCGCGCTTGTGTCCAAGCAAGGCAGATAACGTCAGAGGTTAAAAATGAAAGCCAGCATCTCAAGCCAGACATTGAGTCCATTGCCTATATTCCTATATATACCCAGTGTGTTGGGTTAGGTATTCTTCTGGTACAATGACTTCTTGGTAGAAGCCATTGTCGGCTTACACTACACGTAAGTCCGAACCAGTTTTGGTAAGAAGTGAATTGTTTACTTGAACTTTCGTGTCACCATCCTTTGTTGGCATCTAGCTAGCACCTTTCTGCAAAGGGGTGTTATAATGGATCAACGGGGACTTTCACTGAAAGCATTTTAATATTATAAAGGATTCAAGGCTTCATCCTTTACGGTTTATTGGCTTGTAATATTATGTGGATTGCCGTCGCACGAGTCACGGCGACGAAGAGAGGTTAGCCAAGCACTAGGACATAACCTTCGTTGTTTATATTATATGCAAGCATGTATGGATCTGCCATGTCAGGGGTACCAAGCTACTAAAGTACCCGACCAGAATTGTAGGACAGAATCAATATATTTATTCCAAGATCTTTATGGTTGAATAGTCCTAACGGTCATGACATTGACGCAAGGTCAAACCCTGATCTTATGTGAGGAAGTTATTATGATGCCTGTACCATGCCTATATATATTCTACATGTACGTTTACTGTGGAATCCATGTTGAAGTACTGTAACCTGTTGTCGTCAACGTATTTCATCCTAAATAAATTATGATGTCAGTAAACCTAACGAGTTCGTCCCTATACACATTGGCACTCGTTGACGTGCCTGCTTGTTATTGAAGTCCTTCCTTCACGTTCCAAGAAAGAAACATTCGCGTTATTATTGTCAAGTCCAAATAGCATCGCCCGTGTTGGACCGTTGTCACTACGACACCATCAACATCCTTTAGTCAGCGGTTCACACCCCAGTAAAAGCGAGGCTACAACTATGGCGGCGCAGTGTGGTCTGAAAATATCCATTTTTTCAGTAACGGAATCGAACTCAATCCAACTCGGTTGAAAAGAAAAATGCAGTCTTTCAAGGCGACAACATCCTGGACTGGTTATAAAATCTAACGGCTACTCAAGGTCAAGATGGACTCAACTGCTTCAATCATTTGCGGACTCTACCAGGTGCTACGTAAGCTTCCTCGGTGATACAGCGCCGGAGTGCAAGACTCTGCAATCCTGGAAATTGCATTTTATCACAAAATGATGAGTATTACTCTGTTCGTTGTCACCGTCTTATGTTAGCTGAGCCGCTTTTTAATATGTCCATTGTAGTATTTCTTGTGATGCATGTTTTATGTTCCATGTTTGTTGTGGGCGGTAGGGAGGTCGATCTGACAAACGAGGTTCATCTCGAAGCTGATTCGGGCTCTTGTCAGATGTTCTATAGGATTTATTTGTAAGTTTCAATTGAGCGATAATTCCGGTTCAAGGCTAGAAACCTTGCTGTAGTTCCGATCGCTACTTGTCTCTTATAATAGTATTTGTTTAGCTGTTCCGTCAAGTTTTAATCGTTGTTTTCATAGTTATTTTTATTCGTACCTTGGTTTTATGATGTATCTTGTATGTGATTATTGTCCTTCTAACCTGACTTTCGTTGAGTTTTTTTACAAAACATATGTTTTTACACTGTCTTGTCAATTGTCTTGTGTAAGTTTTTATCGCAGTTATCATCGTAAATTTTTACGACATTCTATTTTAGTTTCACATTTTTTTTTTTTATTTGATCTCTGCGACTGTTTTCACTTGTCTTTGATTATCTTGTCTTGTCATTGTTGTTGCTATTGTCTATGGCTTTTGTCTGTTCTTAATATTTCATTGTATAAATTATTTTCATTGATTAATAATATTTTGTATACTTAATTGATAATTAATAACACTGACTAACAAAAAAAAACTTTTTTTTTCTTTCTCTAACATTTCTATGTTTGTCTGGTCAATTTTAATGCGCTGTTTTTAAATCTGCAAACCGTTTTTCTCTATCAGGTCGGGATCTCTAGAAATACGCAATTGAAGTTTTTTAACAAGGCATACAGTATTATAACATCATTCATACAAGAAGTGTAACAGTTATGTAGGCTTGAATTTCTTTGCAGTCGACTTTCGTCGGTGAATGGCATGTGGTACATCGCGATGAAGCATCCAACAATAATCGGCAAGCATGGTCACACTCCACCGTCCTTGATAGCGTGACTCCATTACTGCGATATCTTGATGGAATCGTTCTCCATGTTCATCGCTGACTTCGCCAAGGTTGTCAGGGAAAAAGTCAAGATGCGAATCGAGCAAATGGATTTTGAGGGACATGTTACAGCCCATAATTCTGTATGCATCTATGCACTGCTTAACAATATGCACATAGTCGACAGATTTGTGATTTCCCAGAAAGTTATCGACGATCGATTTGAATGCCATCCATGCGCGAAGTTCACTACCATGTAACAAGTTCTCGAATTGTTTGTCTGCAATAACTTTCCTAATCTGAGGTCCTACAAAGATACCTTCCTTTATCTTTGCATCGCTAACTTGCGGAAACTTTTCTCGAAGATAAGTGAAAGCTTTGCTCGTTTTATCTAACGCTTTTACGAAATTCTTCATGAGCCCCAACTTTATATGTAACGGTGGTAAAATGATGCTGTCTTTGTTAACTAATGGCTCGTGTATTACATTTTTATGCCCGAGCTGCATACGATCCCTGATAGGCCACACCTTTCTTGCATAATGTTCCTGTCTGTTGCGGCTGTCCCATTCACATAGGAAGCAACAAAATTTAGTATACCCAGTCTGCATGCCCGTGAGAATTGCAATGACCTTTAGGTCTCCACAAATCCGCCATTGGTAGTCATTGTACTTTATTTTTGCCAAAAGTATAGCCATATTGTCATAAGTTTCTTTCATATGAACAGAGTAGGCGACTGGAATTGATGAAAATAAATTTCCGTTATGCAATAACACGGCTTTTAGACTAGTCTTGGAAGAGTCGATGAAAAGTCGCCATTCGTTGACTATGTGCTCATGACCGAGGTGCACCATTAGACCGTTTACATCTTTGCAATAGCAAATGTCATCATCCATCTCAAAGTATTGAACAAGTTCTCTGTGTCTATGACGAAATTTAGATATCGGAGTATTGGGCGCTAAAAGATTCCATTCTTTGAGTCGCGAACCGAGTAATTCCGCTTGTCCTTTGGTAAGAGCGAGATCACGTATTAGATCTGAAAGTTCTGAATGGTTAATTAAGTGAACACCATCATTCACCGGTATATAATCCGAGTCAGAATTAGTTTCTAAAGCAGGTAAACTATCACTTTCTGATGGTTCATTCACGTCCAACGGATATTGTTCTGGTGGAACTGGGATCGGACACGTGATTGGATCATGAGGCACTGGTTTCGAAACCGATTCAATATTTGGATAAACCACAGACTTTCTAGTTTTAAAAGTGAAACCATGGATATTTGTCAAGCAGAAGTAACAATCAGTAGCGTGATTTGTCGGTTCACGCCATATTACTGGCACTCCAAAAGGCATCGACTTATGCTTCGGCGATTTTCGTAACCAACCTGCCAATGTATTTGCACAAGTCGAACAAACTGCATTTGGCTTCCAAGATTTATTTGCATCATCAACTTTAGAATCGAAATAACGTTCATATGCTTTCTTTAGTAATGGTGTAAAGTTTTTTCTGGTGAACACGATCGGTAAAATATCCGCATACGTAACAGAACAGATCAGCCGAATTTCTACAACTTCTAGAACCATATTTCGCTCAGAATTATTTCAAAATACAGTAACTATTTGAAAAATAGCGTAACATATGTCATGCATCTGTTAGCAGTATAAAAAGTAGAATTATTTTGCATTTTATTAATTTTTAATAAGTTATATAGTAAAAATGAAACGGAGCAAATAACGGTTTCCCAAAAATATATTTATTCACAAATATCTTAAGAACCTGACGTGATAGAGATAAACGGATTTCAGATTTGAAATCAGCGCAAGAAACTGACCTAAGAACACTTATTCTTATATAAGAAAGAAAAATGTTGTTTGTCAGTGTAACCGTTCTTAGACAAGAACGTATTGCACACACTTAAAGTAAATTAATTAATAATTATTTGAGTAAATCAAAATGTCGTCGCTTGAATATTTTATGAAACAGGCAAAATCCGTTGGGATGGCTCCTGACGAGGCGAAAGCATTCGCACTATCAGAATACAAAAAGGCTCAAGAGATAGAAGCTGAACAGAGGAAATTAGAACTTCTGAAACAAGAAAATTTGAGATTTGAAGCAGAAGAAAATGAAAAAAAAGAGGAAATTTGAATCTGAAGAGAATGAGAAACGATTTCAGCGTGAGGCGGAACATAAGAAACTTCAGATTGAGGCAGACAACAAAAGACTTCAATTGGAAGCAGATCAGAAAAGATTGGAGGCGGAACAAAAGAAATTGGAAGCAGATCAGAAAAGATTGGAGGCTGAAGAAAAATATAAACTTGAAATGGAAAAGACTAGAATGGAATTGGAAAGTAAACAAAAAGAAACAGAAGAAAGGAGATTGTTAGCTGAAGAAAATACAAGAAAATATCAACTTCAAATTCAACATGAAAAAGAAATGAAGGAATTAGAATTTAATCATTTTCGATTATCTCAGGAGGCTATTGCTCAAAAGTCTCAGGAGGGCCAACATTCGTCTAAACAAGGGAATATTAAAAATTTTCATTTAATATTGCCAAAATTGAATCCTCCATCGGACGATGTGATTCATTATCTACATAGGTTCGAGGCAACATGCGAGGCCTATCACGTGGAAAAATCTCAATACTGTGTAAAATTATCAGAACTACTTACGGGTGAAGCTATGTCAGTATATTATAATGCAACTACTGCTGATAAAAATAACTATGAGGCTCTCAGAACTGCTTTACTTGTTAAATATCAAATGACAGAGAATGAATATCGTTTAAAATTCAAATCTATGCTCCCACAAACGGGAAAACATTTTAACGATTTTATTGATCAAATAGCACTTACATTGGATAGATGGATCGAATTATCCAAGACGGATAAAACTTTTGACGCATTGAGAGATTTATTATTACGCGATAAAGTTTTGTCCTCGGTTAACCCAGCTTTTCTTGCTTTTTTGCACGAACATAAACATTCAAACATAAATGAAATGCAGCAAACCTGTGTACAATACTGTACCGCACACCCAAACTTGAATTTTGGGAATACTCAGGTTAAAGATGAATTTCCAGTTGCTTTTGCAATACAACAGGATTATCGCAGACGCCATCGCTCTTTAAGTAATGACAGAAACTACAAAAAGGGAAATAACGAGAATTTCAATTCTTGTAATTTTTATAAGGGGAAGCAATTTCAGCATTCTTCTCCATATAACAATTCTTGGGGTCAATTTCACAAATCAAGAGATTGGGATAACAATAATTGTGGAAATTATCAAGTAGGTACTTATAAACAAAATTGGCGATCTAAATCTCAGAATCCTAACTATAGACAAGATTCTCGTAATAGATTTTATGGTCAAAGCCATAACAGTGATAGCGCTAACTATCGTTCAAATCAATACGGTAACACAAGCAGAAATGATAATAATGGCAATTTTAGAAATGATAGTCACAATCGATCGCGACGTAGAGATAGATCTTCTAGCAGAGGGCCACGCCATCAAACTAATGTAGCTATTGTTGACACACAAGTTAACAAAGAGAATAATACAAATAATGACACTCATAATGCAATGTCTTGTTCTATTGATTATGAACAGATAAAGTGTTGCCAAGAATGTAAAACCCTGTTCCAGCCCAAGGCGATCACGACACTCCGTTGCGGACATGTGTTACCCAGTCTACCAGCTGTGTGTACGGCTACTTCAGCTCACAATGGAGAAGGAAGACTTAATTTCAATCGTGGTTTTATAAATTCTATTCCATGCTCTGTCCTTTTCGATTCAGGTTGCTCCACGATCGGCGTCAGAAGCTCTTTGGTCAACCCATCCTGTGCCACTGGAAAGACCATTAAATGCCTAACTTTTGGAGGAACTGTAGAAACATTTCCTACAGCAATAATTAATATTCACACTCCATTTTTTTCAGGAAATATACATGCATGTCTCCTCCCGTCACCAGTTTGTGACATAATACTTGGTAGGATACATGGCATTAAAGAGTGTACCCCACAGCAAATTGCTAATTGGGAAAAGCGACATATACATACTGCTAATGCAGTTGTAACTAGAGCACAAGCTCATGATATGTTGCAAGATACACCTACTGTACCTACTGTCCAAGGTAATAATGGTGATGTTAACACTCCTATTTCACGGGAGTCATTTATGACATTACAAAAAAATGATGCTTCTTTGAAAAAAAATTTTCATTTGTCTAATAACACTGGTAATGCTTCTTATACAGGATCTAAACATAGATTTATGTTAAAGAATGGGATATTAGTGAGAGTGATACGAGATGCCGATTCATCCGTACGTTCTCAGATCTTGGTACCTACGACAATGAGAGGTCGTATATTACACCATGCGCACGACACTCAATGTGCGGGCCATATGGGGTTCTCCAGAACCAAATCTAGAGTGCTATCTGCATTCTATTGGCCAGGCGTCCATAGGGATGTCAATATTTACTGCCGCTCCTGTACAACATGTCAGGAGGTCAAAGTACGTGGTCCATACCACGCAGCTCCGATTCAGGCTGCGGACATTCCGATTCGGCCGTTTGATAAAATGGCTATTGACATAATTGGTCCTATGCAACCATCAGCTAGAGGTCATACACATATACTCACTTGCATTGACATGTGTACTCGTTGGCCAGAGGCCATACCTCTTAAGAATACTTCTTCTGCCAGTGTTGCAGATGCATTGTGGTTGATTTTCTCACGTTTAGGTTTTCCTAGAAAGATCTTATCGGACCATGGAGTCCAATTCATATCGGAATCTATGTCCCAAGTTATGAAGTTATTAGGCATAGATAGATCGCTCAGTGCTATCTACCATGCAATGTCGAATGGATTAATTGAGAGGCAGAATAGGACGCTTAAACAGTTGTTGGGAAAGATAACTCAGGACCATCCTGAAAATTGGGATAGAGTCCTCCCGCGGCGCTTTTTGCGTATCGCGAAGTACAAAATGAGGCTACCGGATTTTCTCCTTTTCAATTGGTCTTTGGCGTTCAACCGCGCGGTCCTATGTCGTTACTACACGACTTACTTATTGAAGATAATATCACTGATGAAACTCAATCTTCTTACGAGTACGTGATTTCTTTAAGAGAAAGAATAATAGATGCGTGTAGATTAGCTACCACATCATCAGAACAAGCTAAAGAAAATGCTCGACTTTTTGCCAACAGGTATAGACGTCTCCGCCAACTTCTTCCTGGCGATGAGGCATATGTCTTATTGCCTTGCAAAGACAATCGTCTCCTTATTACTTGGAGAGGTCCTTTTAAAATAATATCTAGGATCTCCGATGTTGATTATATTGTCGATGTCATGGGAAAGCATAAGACTTTCCATATCAACATGTTGAAGGAATATTACACTCGTCCTGACTATCTTCAGTCAGTATTTCAGGCAACCGATGAGCCTACACCACCTATCCAACACTATTCTTCTTTATCCGTCATTCAAGAAGAAGAATCTTCTTTTCATGACGTACCTTTACCTTTACCTGTGGTACCACTCCATCCTAATGAAAGTTGGAATGACGTTACTATTTCTACTGATCTGTCGGTGGATCAACATCAGCAAGTTTCCGCTGTTCTTAGATCTTTTCAAGATGTTCTCACTGACATCCCAGGTCGTACGTCAGTTATTCAACATGACATTCTATTAACTGACGATACACCTATTCGAGTCCGTCCATATCCTATACCTCTGCACTTTCGTTCTCAGGTTGATAAGGAATTGGATGAGATGCAAAAGTTAAAAATAATTGAACCATCTACATCACCTTATTCTAGTTCTATGGTCATAATTAGAAAGAAAGATAACAATATCCGTCTCTGTGTGGATTATAGGAAGTTGAACAAACTTACCCAGTTTGACGCGGAACCATTGCCATTGTTAGAAGATTTATTGGGTAAACTGTCTAACTCTACTTTCTTTACTAAACTTGACCTCTCAAAGGGATATTGGCAAGTCCCATTGACCGAAAGGGCAAAGCCACTTACTGCTTTTTCTACTCCACGAGGGTTATTCCAATATAATTTCATGCCATTCGGTTTAGTAAATGCACCGGCTACATTTGTACGCATGATGCGTCGCGTACTTTCTCATCGTCCCGATGTCATTACATATATTGACGACATTTGTCTCTTTAATGACACATGGGATGAACACATTACTGGATTGAAAACATTACTGTCCACTTTACGGTCATGTAATTTAACGGCTAAGCCTTCTAAAGCTTTCGTGGGTTTTCACGAAATTTCATTTTTAGGTCACCGCGTTGGTCACGGTCGGTTATATACTGAGGACAGTAATGTCTCTAAAATCCTCAACATTTCTACTCCCAAAACTAAGAAACAAGTGAGATCATTATTGGGTCTTGTTCAGTTCTACGCTAAGTTCATACCTCATCTGTCCACTATTACTGCACCTTTCTCTTCGTTATTAAAAAAGGGCGCGGCTAACGTGATTCGGTGGTCGGAGGAACACCAAATCGCGTTGGACACCATTAAGGCATTCTTTTCTAAACCTCCTATGTTACAATTGCCTAATGCGAACCTCCCTTTCATCTTGCGCAGTGACGCCTCTGCCTACGGTATTGGAAGCGTGTTACTACAGGAGTATGCGGGCACCTTGCACCCAGTACTGTTCGTCTCAAGGAAACTTACGTCGGCTGAACAAAAGTACTCCGTTCTCGATAAGGAACTTTTGTCTCTCGTGTGGTCTATAACTAAACTCCAACGTTATCTTCTGGGATCACATTTCTTTGTAGAGACTGATCAGAAAGCACTTACTGCATTAAACACCAAAGACGTCAGATCTGCAAAGTCCACCAGATATGCAATTTCATTGCAACCCTACTGTTTCACAATCCGGGCTATACCTGGATCACAGAATGTTTTCGCTGACATTTTATCCCGCTGCCCGAGTGAATCATGCAACTTGGTACGCCCTACAAATGTGGATGCCTTTACACATACTACATCACATTTGTAAACATGACGTTCTTTGAACTTTACTTTGTGAATCAATGACAATTTTTTTTTGTACATACTTAGTCAAGTGAATAAAGTTGTAACATTCCATTGAATTACTTGAAGCGGAAAAAAGAAGCAAAAAAGAACAGTGAATTATATATATAACAGTGAGGATCACATAACTTTTAGTATTTATGACATTATCTGCGTAAAAATACATTGTGAATTTAGATAAACATTAGTATATCGTGAATGATTTAACAATATTTTGTTGAATCTATGGTATTTCAACATACTCAAAGGATCTTCGTGTTTATGAACTGGTTTTGAAGTTAACTTAGAATCTTCAAGAACTAATTGAACTTTTATCAGTGTAATAAACTGAAACATTATTCAGTACATTTTGATTAATGAACATATTTAATTAGTTTAATTAGTTTAATATAATTAACTATAAATATTTTAATCCTAATGATTACATCGGGTAACTATCACTCATTTTAGATAGTGTTACGTCATTGGTAGTTATTTAATGATACTACTCATCCTTAGACACGGTTAAGTGTGTTGATAACTTCAAGTGTTGTATTCATATTCTTTGATTTTTGCCACTTCTCATTTTTTAATTTTTATGCATTTTCATCTTTTCCTTTAAATTCATGTATTACCATATCTCTTTATTTCTTATTGCATTTGGTTTCAATTAATCATCCTTTATGCTTTGATTTTCTTTCATCTCTTCCACATTGTTCCAAAGTTGGTCAATTGTGATGATATGCTTTTATGCATATTTGTTGTTGAGTTGAGTTGAATTTGATTTTGTTCGTTCACTCTCCTCTTATTGATTAATATGCCTCTCTTGCATTATTAGTATTATTAGTATATAATACATATTTGTAAGCTTGTTTCACCTCTCCGCGGTAATTAAAAGAAAAAAAAATTAATAGAATTAAATTTTTGCGGACGGTGTGAAGGAAGCTGATGCCTCCTTTATTGTATTCTAAACACTCACGGGTAGTCATCAGGTTCTACTTCGGTTGAGTGAGTACACACCAACTTATGTTGATGTTTGTTTTTTATAAATGTCTTCTGTCACGCACGAATGTGCACAATTTGGTGTAGGTGAATTCGTGCGCGCTTGTGTCCAAGCAAGGCAGATGACGTCAGAGGTTAAAAATGAAAGCCAGCATCTCAAGCCAGACATTGAGTCCATTGCCTATATTCCTATATATACCCAGTGTGTTGGGTTAGGTATTCTTCTGGTACAATGACTTCTTGGTAGAAGCCATTGTCGGCTTACACTACACGTAAGTCCGAACCAGTTTTGGTAAGAAGTGAATTGTTTACTTGAACTTTCGTGTCACCATCCTTCGTTGGCATCTAGCTAGCACCTTTCTGCAAAGGGGTGTTATAATGGATCAACGGGGACTTTCACTGAAAGCATTTTAATATTATAAAGGATTCAAGGCTTCATCCTTTACGGTTTATTGGCTTGTAATATTATGTGGATTGCCGTCGCACGAGTTACGGCGACGAAGAGAGGTTAGCCAAGCACTAGGACATAACCTTCGTTGTTTATATTATATGCAAGCATGTATGGATCTGCCATGTCAGGGGTACCAAGCTACTAAAGTACCCGACCAGAATTGTAGGACAGAATCAATATATTTATTCCAAGATCTTTATGGTTGAATAGTCCTAACGGTCATGACATTGACGCAAGGTCAAACCCTGATCTTATGTGAGGAAGTTATTATGATGCCTGTACCATGCCTATATATATGCTACATGTACGTTTACTGTGGAATCCATGTTGAAGTACTGTAACCTGTTGTCGTCAACGTATTTCATCCTAAATAAATTATGATGTCAGTAAACCTAACGAGTTCGTCCCTATACACATTGGCACTCGTTGACGTGCCTGCTTGTTATTGAAGTCCTTCCTTCACGTTCCAAGAAAGAAACATTCGCGTTATTATTGTCAAGTCCAAATAGCATCGCCCGTGTTGGACCGTTGTCACTACGACACCATCAACATCCTTTAGTCAGCGGTTCACACCCCAGTAAAAGCGAGGCTACAGAATCCTAAGACTGGGACAAAACACAATATAAGGTTTACTGTTGTGAAAAATAGATTCACATGTTTGCTGGGCAACAACACACTGCAGGATCTACAGTTTGTGACAGTCAACACAAACAAATTTATTGCTAAGGTGGCTACTGACAGTTCAGATAATGATCATAACTCTGATAACCATCTAGGTGTCCTGGGTGAAGCTGTGTTGCATATTGATCCTAATATTCGTCCAAAGGCACTGCCGTGCAGAAAAATACCATTTTCACTTAAGAGCAAGGTTAAGTCAGAGCTTCAAAATCTAATGAACAGAGGTATATTAATACCAGTAGAGGAACCGACTGAATGGGTTAACCAAATGGCTGTTGTTGAAAAGTCTGATGGTTCTTTAAGAATATGCATTGATCCTAGACCCCTGAATGAGGCTTTGCAGAGAAAGCATTACAGATTACCAACTTTGGATGATGTATTGCCTGAACTCAATAATGCCAAGATTTTCACAAAGCTGGATATCAAGGAAGCATTCTGGCATATCAAAATTGATGAGAAGTCTAGTAAACTTACGACAATGATTACACGTTATGGTAGGTTCAGATGGTCTAGATTACCATTTGGCTTGAATGTAAGCAGTGAAATTTTCCAGAGGCATCTAGCACAAGCTCTTGAAGGTCTTCATGGTTGCATCAATGTTGCTGATGACATAGTTATTGCAGGTTGTGGATCAAACAGACAGCAAGCAATTAAGGACCATGATCTGAAGCTTAAAGCACTGAAACATAGGTGTAAAGAAAAAGGCATTAAACTGAATGACGCTAAAGCTCAAGAGAAGAAAGAAGAAATTACCTTCATGAGTCACCTTATTACTGCTCGAGGTGTTGAACCAGACAAGAAAAAGGTTGAGACAATACTAAACATGCCTGTTCCTAAGGACTGTCATGAGGTTCGCAGATTTTGCGGCGTGATACAGTATCTAGCAAAGTTTCTCAACAATCTTTCAGAAGTTCTTCATCCAATAAGAGAACTTACACGTAAGGATACTCCCTTTATCTGGTCTGCCGAATGTGAACAAGCTTTCAAGAGAGTCAAGAAACTGATTACTTCTACTCCAGTACTCGCATACTATGATCCTGATGAATCTTTATGCATCCAAGTTGATAGTAGCAGCTATGGACTTGGGGCTGTCCTCCTACAAAATGGTCATCCAATAGAGTTTGCTTCAAGAGCTCTAACTGAAACCGAACAACGCTGGGCTCAAATTGAGAAGGAACTCTTAGCTGTTGTATATGGTTTGGAACGCTTTGACCAGTACACTTATGGAAGGAAAGTTACAGTCATCAACGACCATAAACCTTTGGCAGCCATCGTGAAGAAACCTCTGAGTCAAATTCCTCGAAGACTGCAGAATTTATTGATGCGCAGCCATCGATATGACTTTGAATTCCAATGGGTACAAGGTTCCGACCTTCTTATAGCCGACACACTGTCTAGAGTTTGTATTCATAATGTCACATTGGATTCCTTAGCTGATAGAGAGAGCAATGCAGGAGCTGATGCACCTGTAAGATTACCTGAAATACCAGATGTGATGATGGAAAAGATTAAAGCTGAAACTCTCAAAGACAGATTGCTCCAGAGGTTGAAGTCGACCATTTTGGATGGGTGGCCTAAAAGAAAGTCTGATGTACCAGCTGAGCTTATGCCTTATTTTGACATTCGTGATACTCTGACAACAGAACAAGGCATAATACTTAAAGGAGAGCGTATTCTTATCCCAAAAGCACTGAGGCCTGAAATCAAGCAGAAGCTACACGCTGCTCATCTTGCATTTGACAGCTTGATGCGCCGGGCCAGAAGTTGTCTGTTTTGGATCGGCATGACGGCTGAGATTCGACAGATAGCTGACAGTTGTCCAGAATGTCAAGAAACGAAGGCAAGGAATACTAAAGAACCTTTAAACCAACACTCAAGAGGTTTATCACCCTGGGAGAAAGTTGGCACTGACATCTTTAGAAGGCCGATACTATTTAGTCCTGATTGACTACTTCTCCAACTTCATTGAAGTAGACTTTCTACCTACAATGACAGCACAGTTAGTCATCAGGAAATTGAAGTCTCATTTTGCTCGTTATGGTGTCCCTAAAGTTATTGTATCTGACCAAGGTACTCAGTTTACGTCTGCACAGTTCAGATCATTTACTGCTAGATGTGGAATACTTCATGTTAAATCAGCACCAGGTCACCATAAAGCCAATGGATTAGCTGAATCTGCTGTGAAACTCATCAAGGGTATGATGAGAAAGATTGTTCAGGACAATACAGATGCATATGAGGCACTACTTGAACTTCGTAATACGCCAAGACAAGGGTTTGATCTAAGTCCAGCAGAAATACTGTTTAACAGGAAACTGCGTACACTGATACCTTCTGCAGTGAAACCCGTTGCATCTCACAGTAGAGTTATTGAAAGTAGAGGCAAGAGAGACAGATCAGTGAAGAAGTATTATGATAAAACTGCTCATGATCTGCCCAAGTTGTCTCACCAGCCAGTCTACTATCAAGACCCTGAACAACCAAACTGGCAACCTGGAAGGATCGATAAGAGGCTCTCTGAAAGACCTAAAACAACACCTTTCACACCTGATGCCGAGGACCTGGAAATTGATGTCTCCTCTCTAGTTGTACCCGAGCAACAGGTTGTTTTGCCAGACATGGAAAACACTAGTGAAGTGAACATTTCCAATCCTCCAGAAGTTGATCCTTCAACTCCAGCTACTTCTAGTCCTGGAAAAGCTGGCAAAGAACATTCTCTCCTACCATCTTGCCCTAAGAGACCTCAAAGAAATCGCAAGAAACCCTCTTGGATGAATGACTTTGTTCACTCATAAAGAAGGGGGGATGTTGATGTCTCGATGTTTATCTTGTTTCTTACTAGAGTTACTTGCCCTTAGGCTAACCCTTCTTCCTACTTCCTGTTTCTAAGATGGTCGATTAAACATGTCGCTATGTATTCAGTGTGTTCGCCTTCGTGATTATGCTTCGTAACGTGAGTATGTATGACAGCCAGCCACGTCTCATTATAATCTTACAATATTTACTATATAAAACAGTAAAGATCAACACCCGTGATGGACGAACAACAGTACAATTTTTCGTTCGTTCGTTCGTTTGTCTACTATATTGCTGTTATACCCTGTTCAACCTGAAAATTGGTTATAATTGGGGTATATTGTGCGTTTAGTTTCTTCGATGCTAGCCGGTTGTTAGTCCTGAAAAGGACCACTAGCTGACTGTCTGGATACTTCTTCGTTGTTTGTCCGTTTGTGGTGCCGTGGCGTGTTCCATAGTGTTTTTCTTTTCCTGCCTCACTATCTGGCTTGTGTGGTTTTGTGTGTTTTTGCCCTCCTCGTTTCTGTTTCTTGTGTCTTCCTTTTCTCCTGTATCTGAAATAGCGCTTTTTCTATAATTGATGGGAGTAGCTTTTCTAGTGTTTCCTCGATTACTTCCTCGTCTGTTTGGTCATTCGTTTTAGTTTCTCGCGTGTTGTTTGATGTAATTTCCTCAATGGCTATTCTTTCTGCTTCTATTCTTTTGAGGATTTCTGCGTTTTCCTCTTTCAGCTCTGTCAGCTTCTTGACATTTGCTTCTACCTGCTGCTGAATTATTTTCATGTCTTCCATCATATCTCTAACGCTCTGTAGGTCCATCACGTCTTCACCACTGTCGGTTTGATCTTCGGGAGTCTGCTTGCTTCTGTTTTCGACCTGTAGTTTTAGTTTTATTTCTTTGACTTCAGCGGTCAGCTGATGCAGCTGTCTTCTATCTGTTGTGCGCTGTCTGTTCGCGACATCCGCTGCCACTCTATGTTTTGCCTCTCTGAAGGGGATGTTTTTGAATACCGCTTCCTTCAGTATGTTCTTAATTTCCTGGAACATCGGGCAGCCTCGGTACCTTGCCCCATAGTTTCTGAGGCAGTTTGCACAGGTACGGTTTGTGTTAATCGCTTTGTAATTGTTGTCCTCCTTCGCCCTGGGGCAGTCGCCATATTGGTGGTTTCCCGCACAATATCGGCAGACTGTATCTCTCCTGCATGTTTTTTTGGTGTGGGAAAATTGCTGGCAATTGGAGCACTGCAGCACTGGAGGGATATAGGCTTCTGTTCTTTTTGATGTATCTTTGAGTGTCAGTCTTTCAGGTCTTGTCGCTATTTCGATAGTTATTACCACCAGATTGGTATCTTTTTAATTCCATGTCTTTAACCTTTCGACTTGTATGATTTGGGCATTTGTGTTTTCAGTTTGTAGGCAACTTTGGACTTCGTTTGCGGACCATCTGGTATCGACCCCTCTTAGCACCAACTTCTTTGTTGTCTTGCCGGTCTCCATCACTACTTTTATCTGGTGGGGCAGCATAAATTCTTTCGGCCCGGCCTCCAGTTCTGTCATCAGCGAAGTTGTTTTATCCGTGCTGTTGAGCGAAAGCACGACTCCCTTTTCGTGCCTCCCTACTTTAGAGATGCCTCTCCTGCCAGTTATTACCTCGAGGATACTGATCACTTTGTCATCTGGTAGGGCCCTGAGTGAGGCCTCACCTGTAGACATCTGGTAGGGCCCTGAGTGAGGTCTCACCTCCAGAAATCTGCGTGATCTTAACGATCCTTTCCAGTATCGTATCTGTGTTCTTTGTCTTGTTAGTCTTTGTTCTTTCTTCCTTTCTCGGGTCTTGGTTAGGACAAGCATCATTTTCCTGTTCGTTGTTGGAATGAGCCTTTTCTTTTGTCTGTGCTTTTAAGTAGTTATCAGCTGTTGTTTCGCCCGGACTAGGTCTGGTCGTTTGCGCATCGGGGTTTTCGTTGGTTTGTATCTTGGTTTGCGCCATCTGAGGGTTGTTTTGTTGAATTTGGCACTCCTCTGCAACTTGGTGATAGAAATATCTTTGGGGATGCGACCATTATCCATGCAGCGGACATGACCAAGCCAGCGTAGTCTGCGCTGTCTAAGCAGTGCATATATATATACAGTACTTTGCAAAAAAAATGGCAGTCATATTGCTCAGCTAAATAAGCTGAAATCTAATTAAATATGCATGTTCTGTCCAAAAGGTGCACTCCACTGAAGTGAGCAAACACTACCAAAAGTAAAAAATAAATTAGCTTAGAGTAACGTCCCTTGATAATAGAGCAGACGACAATTTCTAATGCTAGTGGCAGAAAATGGATACAAAGTCAAAGTGTATGTTAATTTCACAGCTTTGGAATGAAGGAAATCAAACATGTTCCAACATTTCTAAAACCTTGAACATTCCTGAGCAGACTGTCTACAGAGTTGTGAGTAAATTAAAAGCAGGTAATGGAATCGAGTGAAAAGAAGGTAGTGGGAGGCCAAGAATTTTGGACACAAAGGACCATCGGCGTCTCGCCCAAATCGTTCGGGCTGAGCCAATGAAGAGTGTAGAAAACATACGGCAGCGCATGATCGAGTTGGGAAGTCCAGAGGTATCTAATGCTACTGTCAACCGGGAGCTACACAGGATGAATTACACAAAAAAGCGGGTAATTTCGTCACCATTGCTCACAAACAGATGCGCTTGAACTGGTGCCACGAACACCAAAATTTGTCATGGGACAATGTGATTTTTTCAGATGAATGTTCTGTTTCGTCTTATCCTGCTCAAATAAATATTTGGACGAAAGGCTCTGTAACGCCTTTGTACCAGCGACCGAAACATACCTAGAAATTCCATCTTTGGGGAGGGGTGTCAACAAGAGGGGCCACCCCACTGTGTGTTTTCACAGGAATTCTCACGAAAGAAAGGTACATCAACATACTAGAGGGACACCTTCTGCCATTTATGCAGGTCATGTATCCCGATGGGTGCACATTTCAACATGACAATGACCCAAATCATACAGCTCATACCCCCAAAGCATGGCTGCAAGAGAAGAATGTGATAGTGCTGAAGTGGCCCAGCAACAGTCCCGATCTAAACCCAATTGAAAACGTTTGGGCACTACTCAAGAATCATTTAAAATAGAGTGGACTCAGAGACGTTGAACAATTGAAGAAGGTAGCTGAAAAATACTGGGACAGTCTGACTCTCATTTACCTACAAACATTTGTGGGAAGTATGCCTCGCCGCATCCAGGCTTGCCTTGCTGGAGAAGGCAACATTATATTGTACTGAAACCACTGTTAATAGATAGGGGAGATAACAATCTTCCTCTGGACATACAGTTTTTATTATTATTTGCTTCTATGAGTTTGCTGTGTTGCGAAAATATGACTGCCATTTTTTTTGCAAAGTACTGTATATATATGCTTTGAAGGCTAGCACGTAAATCCACCTCGACATTTGTCCATGCACGAAAAACCAAGGATGTGGCTTAGATGATAACTTATTATTTGTAAAATTGTACGTGTGAGATTCTTTCGCAATATTTTACCATTACATATAATTTTGTTGTAACCATTATATGGTGTATTCTGCCTGGTGTCACGGTACACCATGCAGACATCGGCGGCACACCAGTATGTCGATGCACACCGGGTTGCGGAGCACTGCTATAGACGGCGCTGTACGATTTTATGGCTATTATAACAAGCTACGTTACTCCCCAAACTTTATAGCTCAGAGTTGTTCATTTACCGCTCATTCTAGATAAGTTGCACATGACAATGAGAGCTGAGAATTTTACTGATTAAACTGTAAATCATATAGGGAAATTAATTGATTATCAATCAAAATTTTAGAGAATTGCTAATATTGTTTGACAGATTTTGTAGCGGTTTCCGAATCAGAATGGGGTCGTCAGGAGAAAAGTGTAACTTGAGTTATTTCCCTTAGTATGTCCTTTTGGTTTGTGGAATATTTTTATTTACGGTGAAAATTCCTTGACATCGGTGAGTAAATGTTTGAAATATATGCGCTAAGCAGTCTGGCGTCATATCCTGTAGGCCTACATTTTAGTGTTATTAAAACAAACACACCACACTGCAGTTCTGCTGTGTTTGAACACGAGTGAGCAATTTGTTACGAGTTGATTCCCATGGAATACAGAAGTCATCGAATCCCGGAAATACGGAATAAAATTAAGACTTGGAAACGGGACGACTAGGAGGTAGTATTTATGCATGTCTTCATTAACTAAAGGGATTTTTACTATTTAGCTCAGCACACGATAGTTTGTATCTAGTACATCATGACCGTTCTTTCATACATCAGTTATACATTACTTCTACCGTACAAGAGTGATCCTCACGTTGCTCGATTGACAAACCTCAAATACAAACCTATTGCATGCCACATTTTGTTACATTATTTAATTATTGAGCTTATTAAATTTGTGAGAAGTGCGTCTGACAACACTTACAAATACAGTGACACTTCCAAACGAATTTTACCCATTGGACTCCATTAGCACAGTGTACTAACACTAATAAGAATGTAGCCTAAGCATATTTATCTACATTTATTAGGCTATACGTTTTTATAAGTGCCAAGTTGTGCAAAAAAAAAAAAAAAAAAAAAAACATGGAAGAGATAATATTGAGAGAAATTTTAAAACAATAAGTAAAGGTGAAAATCACATTATCAGTGCCAACATATACTCACTGTTGAAATGAAGTACAGTGGGCTGTTTCCTCCATGTCTGCCATAAGAATAGACATCTTGGCTAATTTGAGCTAAAGATGACCACACGGCCCACAGTGCTTCATTTCAACCGTGAGAGCTATCTGTTGGCACTGATAATGTGACTTTAACCTTTATTTATTTTTAAAAATTTCTCTCAATATTATCCCCACCATGTGTTTTGCATAATTTGTTGGAGTTCCCAATGGGACTATTATGTTGCTACTCACATTATCATCAGTGTGTCTGCTGTCTGTCTCCAACATAATTCCTGCATCTCGTATTCTGCTACTATTTGTCTGGTTCTTGTGCTGTGTCCTTAGCTCTCACGTCAGCACATCTATTTCTTTCATAATTTCTGTCATTATTTTCATTTGTAAGTCTGGTTTGTCCAGTCATTTCGTATCTGAAAATCTCAGTTGAAATGAAGCACAGTGGGCTGTCTGTTCCATAAGGCCTTAAAAAGAATTCAGAGATGCAGTAAGAAGGGTAAGGTTTAGGTATCCTAAACCTAACCCTAACGACGTTGGCGACTTACTGGGATGACATCAAAGAAGACGGCCCACTGTGATTCATTTCAACTTAAAATCTCTCCTAAATACGCTGCCTTGAAACATTTGTGAAGTACAATCTTTGTCATTGTCCATGACTGTGAACCCCCAGACATGTCATACAAGGCTGTGAACCCCCAGACATGTCATACAATGCTGTGAACCCCCAGACATGTCATACAAGACTGTGAACCCCCAGACATGTCATACAAGGCTGTGAACCCCCAGACATGTCATACAAGGCTGTGAACCCCCAGACATGTCATACAAGGCTGTGAACCCCCAGACATGTCATACAAGGCTGTGAACCCCCAGACATGTCATACAAGGTGACTAAAACAAGGCTGGGCATGGTGCTGACAAACTCATCATGATAAAAAATAGCTACAGAATCCACTGCTGGAAGAGCATGTGAATGCTTTGTGCAGGCTTCTTGTAATGTGGGCAGCTGTGGTGGTAGCTCTATTCTCCATAGGGAGCAAAGATGAAAATGATGATCCAGCACTGTCACTAATGCAGCCCACATATTGTATCCAGCACTGTCACTAATGCAGCCCACATATTGTATCCAGCACTGTCACTAATGCAGCCCACATATTGTATCCAGCACTGTCACTAATGCAGCCCACATATTGTATCCAGCACTGTCACTAATGCAGCCCACATATTGTATCCAGCACTGTCACTAATGCAGCCCACATATTGTATCCAGCACTGTCACTAATGCAGCCCACATATTGTATCCAGCACTGTCACTAATCTTCTTCTTCTTTGATCCTTAGCCGCCGACCGTCAAAGCAGTCAGTGGCCATCACGCCTAGTGGCGTCTTGTAGGGCAACAACAAATTGATTCCACTTTGCTCGGTCGGTGGCCATCCTTCATACAGTGCCCCAACTCTGGTTCATTCCCTGCATCTCAGCCTCCACAGTCCTCCGCCAGGTTGTTTTTGGTCGGCCTCTCTTTCGTTTTCCTTCAGGGGTCCAAAGCATAGCTGTTCTTGTGATGGCATCGGGGTCTCTTCTGAGGACATGACCAACCCAGCTCCAGCGTCTGCCAGCTATGATGGTGTGCATGTCCTCTTGCTTGCTACAAGTAAGCAGATCTTGGTTAGTGATGGTATTCGGCCAAAAGATTCGGTGAATTTTTCTTAGGCATGTTGTGTGAAAGGAGGACAATTTCGACATTTCCTTCTCTGTAACTCTCCAGCATTCCGCACCATAGAGAAGCACAGAAAGCACACAGCTCTGATATAATCTTAATTTTGTGCTTGTGCTGTATTGGGAGGACTTCCAGATGTTGTTTAGGCTAAAGAAGGCTGTTCTTGCCTTATTCATTCTGATGTTGATGTCTTTGCCTGCCCCGCCATCTGGTGTTACTATGCTTCCTAGGTATGTGAAGGTATCTGTCTGTACCAATTGCTGATTCCTTACTGATATGGGCTCAGGGTTGCTCACATTGAGCGTCATGACCTCAGACTTCTTTAAATTGATGTTCAAGCCCACCTGCTGGCTAAACTTGTTAAGTCTATCCGTTTTTTCCTGGATGTGTTGATGTGAATATGCTAGTAGTGCAATGTCATCTGCATATTCCAGATCTTCCAGTGTAGAAAATGTAGTCCATCTTATTCCTCTTGGACTGCCCTCTGTTGTCTGGCGACTGTCACTAATGCAGCCCACATATTGTATCCAGCACTGTCACTAATGCAGCCCACATATTGTAAAGGGACTTCTAATTTAATATAATCGTAATTAGGTATTATTTTTTGAATTTGCATCAAAATCCTAGTGAAGCTGAGTTACTATTTCAGGTTTTTGTTTATTTTGCATTAAGTTAAGGTTTGCGTATCACAATTACGTCATCCTCCAGTTCCCTGATCTCATCCTTTGGAACCCATATCTCTTACCTCATGGTCCAAATCTGCAGCTAAAAATAAGAGAAACCCAATTTTTGTTTCTGCCTTAAAAATGTTAATTTTCCTCCATGCATTATTTTATAAATTCTATGGTAATTGACATTTATGACTATTAATGTCTAACTTTATTACTCCACAGTGTTCTCATGCGTTACATCATTTTAATGCTTGCTCATCATTCGTTGAAGTTTACCAGTAAGGTTACATCTCATTCCATCAGTTGCTATACAGTAACATGGAACAAAGCTGTATGGACTGTGGCTAGTCTTCTCTCTTTACAGTTTCTCACAGTCCACTGCCTTTGTTGTCCTGGTTTATAACAGTACTGCTTGTGATGGGGTGCAGTTCTTGATACCTCTCGTAACCTGCTTTATCGTAAATGGTGTCTTTGTAAAACATCAGTTAGGGTCTCTTTTCTTTATGTAATCCGCCTTCCCTGCTTGCCTTTCTCTTCTGCCTCTCCATGAAGTATCTGGTTATCCATCTTCACAGTGGCAGTTTGACATTATGTACTCTAAAGAGCTCCAGTCACACTTAACGACCATTTAGGTGAGGCAGAAGCAGATTCTTGGTGTCAAGTATTAGGATTAGAATGCTGGAAGACACCATCCCTTCAATGTTGTGTTGGGACTATTATGCAGCAGCAAACACTGTTCTCTGCCTCACCAGACAGAAACCCTTCCAGTGCAAATGATTTCTCTCCCTCTCCCAAAATGCAAGCAGAACATTATATTTTAAGCCAGGTTTGCTGTCTGTGCTTTAAGAAAATGCATTTTGGCAACCCTATCTTCTCTTACACCCGCCTTAAAAAAATATCAGAGACTCTCATGTCTTGCTTATTTTGTATGTTTATCATTGTAGATACACTTTAAACAGAGTGAAAATAATTCACAGCCTGTTTCATATTATAAACAAGAAGCTGGTACATATAATGACACTAGAGACATCTCCATCTTAGTCATTTAGAGGAATATCCTATATTTGAGTCTGTGTCTTTGTCCTGTTAGAACAAGTTGTTTGTATTTGGTTTAAATAACAACACAAATTGATGCATGTCCTATTTTCTGCAACACTGAACCATTTAAGCAGACATCTTTATTTTAAAAGATTGTTGTTGTTTACTAGAGCTGCCAAGCTCGTTGTATTTTTGTAGCCAATTTATGAAGTAGAATGTCTTATTTGAAACTCAAACAAAATAAATGGTCATAATAATACAGAGTAATATAATGTTGTAGGGTATCAGTGGCAGAGTAGTTAGAGTCCTTGCTTCTTCAGGCACAGTCACTAGAATCTAAACTAGATAGTGTCATACTGTTTACTCAGCTGTAAATGGGTACATGACTGCTCTTGAGTTAGGAAAGCCAAAGGCAGTGAGGAAAATGACTGGTCAGACCACCTCATAAAGCTGAGACTGAGTATAGTGAACTCTGAGCACCTTATTCTTCTACAAGCAGTTTCTGCTGTGGTGACTACCTTAACCTTCATAACATTGTTCCACAAGCTGCACTGTGGCAAGTTCCCACTTAAATGGAGTTCTGGTTGTGGTAAGAGCAGAATCAACGTTCATGTTTTGTCTTGTGCTCTGCTAACAATAAACTGTGTTTTACCAGTTGATAGTAGACAAAGATTAGGTGTCATTGGGCTTTCAGAAAAGTGGCTGTATCTTTGTCCTTTGTTCCAGTAAAGCTGACACTTCCTATTTTTTTTTCACATTACCAGTCCCTTGGTTGGAGGTTTTCTTATACAGCGCCCAGAGCTGAAAAACAGGCACACTAAATTTAGATAGGTGTCTTATGATTTATTTGGTTGTTCTTAATTACGTTGCATGAGCATGCGATTCATCTGTCATTGTTTGGAATTATTTTTGGTAGGATTTAATGTGGACACTGTCCTTGGCTTTATTATTCATCTAACAAATTAACATTTGTCTACCATTTTATAAGAATTGTTTTACTGTAAACAGTGCTTTTCTTATTAATGATGGCATATCAGTTGAAAGCCAGAAGTCAGTGACTTTCATTGGGACTCTGAGTTTTCAGCAAGTACACTTGTTAACTCTGGTATCTCAGCTAGAACACGAAAGTCGGTGGTTTTTATTAGGACTGATTCTAACAAAACCAACGGGCTGATCACCCGTTTGCCAGTCACTTCGATTACGGAAACAACAGCAAATGGATTGATTTGCCGTTGCCCTAAAGACGCCAATAGGCGTGATGGGAAACAATGGCAAAGAAAACCTATCTGCTGTTGCCCTAAGACGCCACTAGGCGTAATGGCCACTGACTGCTTTGACGGTCGGTGGCTAAGGACGGAAGAAGAAGAAGAAGATTCTAACAAAAGTCAGTGGTTTTTATTAGGACTGATTCTAACAAAAGACTGGTTTTTATTAGGACTGATTCTAACAAAAGACTGGTTTTTATTAGGACTGATTCTAACAAAAGACTGGTTTTTATTAGGACTGATTCTAACAAAAGACTGGTTTTTATTAGGACTGATTCTAACAAAAACTGGTTTTTATTAGCACTGATTCTAACAAAAGACTGGTTTTTTTTAGAACTGATTCTAGCAAAAGACTGGTTTTTATTAGCACTGATTCTAACAAAAGACTGGTTTTTATTAGGACTGATTCTAACAAAAGACTGGTTTTTATTAGGACTGATTCTAACAAAAACTGGTTTTTATTAGCACTGATTCTAACAAAAGACTGGTTTTTATTAGGACTGATTCTAACAAAAGTCAGTGGTTTTTATTAGGACTGATTCTAACAAAAGACTGGTTTTTATTAGGACTGATTCTAATAAAAGTCAGTGGTTTTTATTAGGACTGATTCCAACAAAAGTCGGTGGTTTTTATTAGGACTGATTCCAACAAAAGTCAGTAGTTTTTATTAGGACTGATTCCAACAAAAGTCAGTGGTTTTTATTAGGACTGATTCCAACAAAAGTCAGTAGTTTTTATTAGGACTGATTCCAACAAAAGTCAGTGGTTTTTATTAGGACTGATTCTAACAAAAGACTGGTTTTTATTAGGACTGATTCTAATAAAAGTCAGTGGTTTTTATTAGGACTGATTCCAACAAAAGTCGGGGGTTTTTATTAGGACTGATTCCAACAAAAGTCAGTAGTTTTTATTAGGACTGATTCCAACAAAAGTCAGTGGTTTTTATTAGGACTGATTCTAACAAAAGACTGGTTTTTTATTAGGACTGATTCCAACAAAAGTCAGTGGTTTTTATTAGGACTGTTTTCAAGTCTGGTATGGGTACAGCTTTTCTCAACATTTTATGCTGCTAGCCAAGTGACATGGAGCAAGGTCTTCTAAGTTTGTTTCTCTTTGCCTCACTCTTGTCCTCTTGGGCTGCAGTCAAAAGTGTATACCAGGCAGGACCCGATTAAAGCCAACTGATGCCCTGAGAACATCCCCCCCCCCCCCCCCCCCCGGCGCTTCCGTTGCTGACATGACATTAAGACTCAATAAATGCTGAAGAGACTGAAAATTCAATTTTCTTCTTGGCCAGACTCCACTGAAATTCATGCAGAAAAAACGTTGGTGAGATTAAAAGTCGAACACAGCAGATATTGAAAATTACCAAAAAATTTGACTAAAGACGACTGTGGCAGTGAAAGAGATGAGAGTTAAGACGACTGTGGCAGTGAGAGAGATGAGAGTTAAGACGACTGTGGCAGTGAAAGAGATGATAGTTAAGGGCATGATAGCTAGAGAGAAAATTCTGTGGTGTCCCCCTTCCCTTGGTGCCCTAAGCACGTGCTTATTATGCTTAAAGGTTAATCCAGCCCTAAAACCAGGTGACTGTTACTCTTTCTTAACAGTACATCCACTTGTTCCTCATTAACCCCCAGCTGTGCTGGTTCTTGTCTGGCTCTCTTCCATAAATCTGTTTTTACATTTGACCGCCTGAAGAAAGCAACATAAACGTTGTGGTTAGTCACAGATTTGTGATTCTTTACAAGGCAGCACAAAACTAACAGAAAAAGATTGTGTTACAGAACTCACAGAAGACTTAAAACAGCATGTTTAGTGTCTCTTCACTTATATTTATTTCATAGTTTATAGTTTCTGTGAATGTATATACTTATCTGAGTGTTAATATCTAGATGTGGATGCATCAAGCATTTCATTGTCTGTTGCTGTGGAAATACTTCTGGAATACGCAGACCATAATGAGACTTTGTTCACAACTGAGTTACTAGACATACAAACAATTATATGTTTCTATTTCTTCTCTTTCAGACATGCCTTCAGTGCATGATAAATAGTGAGGAAAGAATTGACTCCAGTTGTTTCCCTTGTGGCATGTCAATAGATCAAATCTTCCTGAAGTCAGGCCCTGTTTATGTGGATTCATCTGAGATCTCTGTTTGATCAAATTCTTGTTGTCAGTCACATTGGATAATTAGTATATATAACACTGCTTTTGCTGTAGGCACCACTGATGCCTTGTGTGATACAACATTGTCATATGATTCACATGCAACATATCATCCTGCCGACAGTCAACAGCTGAACACAGTGGTACTGCCTATTTCTGTTGTCAAGTGGAATATCTTCAGATATTGTTCAGGTAAGGATATGCATAGATGTAAATGAAGAAGCAAAAGATAGGGGCAGAAGGAAACTATACAGGTAGTGTGTGAATGAAGGGAAACTATACATATAGTGTGTGTGTGGCTGGTGGAAACTATTTATGTGGTTGTATGACTGAAAGAAACCATACATGTGGTGTGTGTGACTGAAGGAAACCATACACATGGTGTGTTTGACTGAAGGAAACCATACACATGGTGTGTGTGACTGAAGGAAACTATACATGTGGTGTGTGTGACTGAAGGAAACTATACATGTGGTGTGTGTGACTGAAGGAAACCATATTCACGGTGAGTGTATGTGACAGGCAAGTGTTTTGTGTGTGTCTGTAAGAAAACATAGTAGATGTACATCTTGTGGTTATCTCCTCTTGTATGGTCATGTAAAGCTCATATTGTTGTACTATAAAGCACTTCCATCTAAAATCTAACAACTATGAACAACAAAGAGTTCCACTTTGAGAATATTTAAAAGCATTCAACTGTCTATGTACTGTAGATCAGGTGTTAAATATAGATCTGCCTATGGAATTACATAATATGGTAAAAAATATGTATAACAAGAACAGGAATTAATGTACAGATAACAAAAACAACAACAACTAATATACTATAGGTAGTGAAAGTATTATAAGAACATCTAATAATAGATGTTGAAATCAGCATTTAATTGTTGATATATAAATAATGAGAAACTTTAGTGAAGCTAATGTAAATAAGTGATGGAACCTAACAAGAAACAAAATAATATTAAGTTTAACAAGTAATATTAAGTTTTATAAATCACAGAAATTATTAAATGGAATAGAAATCCATATGTCCTTTGAGTGTTTGCATGCGTACACACACACACACTTAATATCTTGTGTGTGAGTTAATTATTTTTTTTTCAAAGTGATAGAAAAAGTATGCTTATATCCGATATTAAAGAAAAAAATACACAGTTGGAATTGTAAACTAACCAGTATACAAATATAGAATCAGGAAATGTAGGAAAGACGTGGCCAGAAAGCTAATTTCAACAATTTGATATATTATCTGCAGTTATAGACACCATACATCATAATTATAATATATCAGGGGTTGAAATGGAAATTTTTAGTGCATTAGTTTAACACACACACACATTGTCACGGGTTGCCTCCCCTTGGCTCTGCAGTAGTGGTCCAACAGTGGCCAAAACCAATATTATCTACTGTGGGTCTTCAAAGATGTCTACCTTCGCACAAGGTTACTCTTGGCAGAGTTGTAGATAGAAGGATAATGATGCTTCTACCTCCAGGGAGTATTCACAAGATATTCAGAAAGCAAGAGCAATGCTGAATGTTTTAGCAATGTTAACTGTAGTATCTGCCATCAACTTTTGTGAAGGATTGTCTTATAATTAGCTCGTTCAAGCCCCTAACTGAATTACTCAGTGAAATTCTTCTTATTATTTTATAGCTCTGTTTAAGTGTATTTAAGAAATTGACTAAGACATACAGGTGCAGTACATTCAAAATGATTAAATCAACGTTAAATTTGTATATACACAAATAACAAATTTAATAAGAACAATAATCCATTGTGTTTAACAGTTTACAAAATGAATAATTCTTTTTAAAAAAAGGTAATCATCACAGGGTGATGTTATGGTTTTTGAAAAATGGACAGTGCACTTGGCAGCTTTTAAGTTTGTACTTAGCTGCCAATAGTTTGATGGTTTCTGCTCCCGCTGATGTTTGGTTCTTTACAGATAGGTGACTGGTTCAATCTCGTCACTGGTCAAGTCTGAAGGATCTGACATATTCCAAGAAATATCAGGGAGTAATCACAAATCTGGTCCAGTATCTCTAAGACCCGTCTGATGATGGTGTCTAGGGTCGACTTCAGGCCACTTATACACCTTTCCAGAGATGGTACCCTCAATTGGTACCACTGACCCAAAATCTCTTTTGGGAATACAGACTGGCTTCTGGCTCAGAGAAATAGTTAAGGCAGCTTGTTTAAGATGCCGTCTATGTGTTCTGGGCTGTTACTTTACAATAAGTTCCCACTGACCTTATCTTCAGATTCCTAGGATTCCAGTTTTCCGTGTTAATAAAGGTAGAGTTTTCCTGGGATATAAGTCCTCAAGATGCTCAAACAAGGTCTGGTCCGATAAATAGAATTCTGATCCTATTATTTACTCTGGCTGTCTGCCTGGTCTCTTGGCGAGATGAATTTCACAGTGCTTTCAACCGACATAAGTGTTAGGTTATATTGCAACTTTCGTCCCACGCACGTTGTTGTTTACTATTAGACCAGCTCTAATCAGAAATGTTGTTATGTTTACATCTCGAATGCCGGACAGTAGTTTCAGTCATGCGTGGTTTGATGGGGTCTATTAAAAAAATTTCCTCATAGGAAAATTCTGCGTGTTATTTAAAAGGTTACTTTCCAAATATGGAATTGTTATATCTGTCAATTCGCGGTAATGATTGCAACTACAACTCCCAACATTATCACAAATGTCTTTGTAACAACTCTGTCCGGAAGCTATTACAACATTCCGTCTTTCAGGTGCATGTCTGTAATATGTCCGCAGACATTTAATCGATCTCCCAGTACTTGTGCAAACACAGACCCTCATTAGACCGTCTGGGTTGTGACTCTTCACGACCGTAATTAGAAGGTGACATTAGCCATATCAGCTATAAGCGAGCTCACTTGGCCATTTCTGTGTGAATCCGGCTCCCAGTGTCTGGTACACGAGAATTTTACCAACATGACTCGGTCAAGATTGCATCATCCGTCTACTCCTTCAGCAGGGATGAACAGGTAAACAGACAAGATGAATTATTACAGGAAGAAGTGCAAACAATGACTCGAAAATACCAATTACCTGTCGGAAGGTAGGGGAAGAAAAGGTGCCGACCATTGAATAATGCATGTAATTCAGTACGCACAACAAAGATAATTAAATACTGCCGGAGCTTACAAGAGATCGACCCAAATTATGTGACACACACACAAAACTAGGTTTTTGCATTACAAACACAAATATGTAATGATGTTTTGGTCTCCACAACAAATATTTGGCTTCACTTCTTGTAAATGTTTACCCAGCAGCTGTATTTCCCTACTTGTCTGTGTACAGAATAACTTGTAGTTTAGTGCTGAAATCCTCTTGATGACATTATAAGCACTGACAGGATCACTCAGACAATAAACTCTACCTTACATCTTGCTTCGCGTGTCAAATGCCAACATTCTGTGTACATTGATTGTAAGACTCTATTGATTCTATGATGCTTCCAAATTTTAGAGATGTTGCAGTGTGAAAAAAGTGTCTTAGATTAAAATGAGTAAGACAAGTTGAAAACATAAAAATTGGCTTTAAGTTGTTTGACAAATACAAGTACTGGCAAACCTGGAACACTTTTGTATATCTGTATATTGTAAATCTTGAACCAGCCTCATATATCTGCATGTTGGCTGACCTGGAATCATACATCTATATGTTGGCAAACTGTGAACCACCCTCATATGTATGTATGTTGGCAGACCTTGAACCACCCTCATAAATCTGTATGTTGGCATACCTTGAGCACCATCATATATCTGTATGTTGGCAAACCTTGAACCACCCTCATATATCTGTATGTTGGCAGACCTGGAATCTTACATCTATATGTTGGCAAACCTTAAACCATCCTCATATATCTGTATGTTAGCAGACCTTGAACCACCCTCATATATCTGTATGTTGGCAAACCTTTATCCGTCCTCATATGTTCAAAGTTTGTCTTTTATTACTGCCAGCACCATTTACATTGCTTCTGTTCCTGATACTTGCTTTTTTCTCAACTTTGTTATATCTTTTCTTACAACTTGTTTTATTTTATCTAGCTTCTATTTATTTAAATGTTGACAGTTTTTTGTAGAGCCACCTCCACCTGACGTCATGTCAGCCATGTTACTTGCCATATTTTCTGTAGAGACAGCACTATCTGACGTTATGTCCACCATGTTACTTGCCATATTTTCTGTAGAGACACCTCCACCTGACGTCATGTCAGCCATGTTACTTGCCATATTTTCTGTAGAGACACCTCCATCTGACGTCATGTCAACCATGTTACTTGCAATATTTTCTGTAGAGGCACCTCCATCTGACGTCATGTCGACCATGTTACTTGCAATATTTTCTGTAGAGACACCTCCATCTGATGTCATTTCAGCCATGTTACTTGCCATATTAGTTCTCATTTTATGATACTTCAGGAACATGGGGTCATCACTACGGTTGATCCCCATGTAGGGATCCTGGGTCTGAAACATTTGCAGGAGTGATTTCATTAGCAGTTAGTGTTACATGATAAGATTTTCAGCCCTATATATCATGTCTGAGGGGTGGCAGTTCTTTTCTGTGTTCGATTCCTTATACATCACCAGGAACGACACTTATTACTTCCCATATTCCACTGACTAATAAACCATAGAAAACATTGGATATACTGAAACGAGCTTTAGCTTTGTTTTGTTTTTTTGGCAGTGAAGACAATCTCGTTTGCTAATGGCCAGATCTTTGTTATGATTCAGACACATATTAAGTCTTCCGTTGCATTTCTTTGTTAGCCTATCACCAAGTCAGGAATCTTGGAGAAATTATTGTTAGTAAGCTACAGCATCGCCAATTTTGTGTACTGAACCTTGTAGTGATTTCTTGTGGTGACCATGTGAATACATTCTTATGTAAAGCAATATTTGAGCGTAAGTAAGGATTTACGTATGAATCCAGAAACAGAAGCTGGCTGTTGTTTGTGAAAGGTTATTTTCTTGTCATTTCCATTTTTCTGTTTTCTCCTCTTAGACTTCCACTTCCAGTAGCTCATTTCTGTTTTCGTCCTTGTGTTTGTACAAAAACCCTAAAGAACAAAAATCCTAAAGAACATGAGGAAGGAAAAACAATGCCCTCTCAAATTTATAAAGGACAAGCAAGGCAAATTGCTTACTGCCCGAAGGAAGTAATGGAAAGATGGAAAGAATATTTCTCAGAACTCCTTGATGGTGAGCAAGGTCAAGCATCAGAAATGATAACCACTAGCACAGAAGAGGATACAAATGGTGGTGAAGAGGACATAAAGATGGAAGAACTGAAGGCAGCACTGGAGAAAATCAAGATGGGCAAAGCAGCAGGGCATGATGGCATAACACCAGAAATGGTTAAGTACATGGGAGCATCAGGCGACCTATTACTTATAAGGGTCCTACAGGCAGCGTGGTGCAACAAGACCATACCAAAGGATTGGGAGATTGCCATCATAACACCAATTTTCAAAAAGGGTGACAATCGACAATGTGGAAACCATAGAGGCATATCCCTTCTCAGTGTCCCTGGTAAAATCTACTCTAGAATCCTAGAGCAGAGACCCCGACGCCTAGCTGAGCCACAATTGGATGAGGTCCAGTGCGGATTCCGAGCAAACCGAAGTACTCAAGACCTAATCTTCACACTCAGACAGCTGAGTGAAAAGGCCCTTGAGTATAAGAGTGAGATCCATCTTTGTTTCATAGATCTGGAAAAGGCGTTTGACAGGGTCCCCTGGAGCAAACTTTGGGACTGTTTGGCAAGGAAGAACATTCCAGCACCTCTGATTCATGCTATACAGAGCTTCTACAAGACTTGCAGAAATTGTGTGTGGACAGCAAACCATAAGTCAGAAGAGTTCAGGACCACCACTGGTGTTAGACAAGGTGATATCCTGTCACCTTGTCTTTTCATACTCCTCATGGACGATGTGATCAAGGCATGTAAGGAGAGAACAAGAAAGTATTCGGTGGGGTACTGGAAGATGAGACAGGTCTGTATTTCAGAGCTGGCATTTGCTGATGATGTTGCCCTGATTGCTAAATCAGAGGCACATCTTTAATCCAACCTGCAAGTCTGGAAGGAAGAGCTGGAGAAGAGAGGGATGGTCATAAGCAGCTCTAAAACACAATCCATGGTGATATCACGAGAAGAAAGAAGACATCAGATTAAGCTGGGAGAACAGATCCTGTAGCAGGTCAACCACTTTAAATACCTCGGGGCTATTATAGACCGAAAGGGAGGCATCAAAGAAGAGTTGGCCACTCGAAAAGCAGCAGCTGGGAGACTTTTTCAGGCCATAAATAGAGGATTCCTCAGCAAGAGAGAGGTTGGTAGGAAAATGAAGATGGCTGTATACCGCTCCACCTATGTCCCAGTCTTGACATATGAATGCGAGTCATGGGCAATGACTACAACCCACAAAAGCCAGATCCAAACCTCAGAAATGAGGTATCTGAGGAAGGCGGTTGAAGTAAGAAGAAGAGACATGGTCCGCAACCAGACGATACGTCAAGGCCTAAAATCCCACCCCCTGCAGACCCAAGTAAAACAGTCCCAACTAAGATGGTTTGGCCATGTCTGCAGAATGGGAGAAGATCGGTGTTGCTGTCATTTTCGACGGAGTCATCTGTCAAGTTATTTGCTTATGTTTGTATCATAAGTATAATTGTGTCTTTACCTGCGATGTCAGGTTGATTAGGGGTTGTCTTCCCTTGTTTATTCATTCATTGTGTTTGACCTTTAGGGTCAGAGGTTGTCAGTTCGGGCGTAGGCCTATGGGAAGGTTTTTTAAGCGGGAGTGAGATATACTTCTGGGAAGCCGGGAGGTCCTGTTTTTCTGAAGGGACCAAGAGTCCATTGTTTTTCGGGGAGAATCTTCGAAGTAACTGCTATGGCAGTTTTCCCCAGTGAATCTCTGTGCGTCGGGATGACGACATAATTCCTTGTGTAGTTCTGAGGATTCATTTACCAGGTAATACCGACCTTTATGCATTATTACGCTTTTCGGTGGCAGAACATGTAAAGGATTACCTAGGGTGAACAGCAGCTCACTGATCCGCCATTTCAGAACTTATATATTTGTGCTCGAGGTAGCCATCCAAGACTGTTAGTCTTATATTGTCCAGAAATCCAGTGACGAAGATATATTGTGGGAGCCGCAGATTGGCGGAACTTCTATCTACAATAAGTATTACTGCAGGGTTGATGATAACCTATTTAACAGAAGTACACGGCCGACGTCAGAACGAGGCCTGTGCTTCCGGCTATTATACTACAGCCTGATATGTGCAATTGGCAGGGAGTGCCAAGTTGCACCTGTGTGTCAAGGTAACTAAGGCATCTGACGCGTTTAGTCAGAGACGCCAAGGGCGACGCTACGAACTGTCATTATTGAAGAACTTTGCTATTGACCATGCACGTCTATTCTGATGTTTACCTTTTTGAATGCCAAATGTATACCTATCGATGTCA
The DNA here is from genome assembly GCA_024509875.1 of Oreohelix idahoensis. NCBI lineage: Eukaryota > Metazoa > Mollusca > Gastropoda > Stylommatophora > Oreohelicidae > Oreohelix > Oreohelix idahoensis. The sequence goes on from JAMPIV010010023.1 coordinate 453,317, forward strand.
GGTCAGCATGACCTTGTTACACTGACTGTTCCTGTTGATACTATGTGTGTTCCCGTCAATAAATGTCTTGAAACATGCCTGCAGTGTCAAAGCATCCTTGATTACTGCATGTGAGAGTATGGGTTGCAGGATCTACATCTATACGAGCCTAAACACATTCGCGTCTTCATTCGCACCCACACTCAATTCATCATACGCTCGCACTACACATCTAACAACATGTATACTGTCTTGGGCCAGTGATCACCTCAACAAGAAAAAAAAAAGACAGTTACATTTCTGGTGGACCAGTTACGTGGGCTCTTATGATACATTTCTTGTCGCCAATGTGGCCTAGAAACTTACATTTCTGATGGACCAGATCTGTGGGTTTAAAAAGAACAGAGCGAGCATTTGACATTATTGTTGACATTTATGGATCCAGAAATTTACATTCCTGGTTGGCTGTTACATGTATGATGTCTCCAGTTTTGTCGAGAAAGTTACAAGAAGGACAAGTACACATTACACTTCTGATCTGTGGGTCTAAGCTACACACGGGACAGCCGTAACACACAGTGCTAATTCTACACTTTCAAGTTTTGGCTACAACAGAAGTTTTGGCTACAACAGGACAGATATAGGTCATCAACGGTTGACACAAATAAACAGTACGAGCATTTATATCATAATGCTACATAAAGCATAACAAGACATGTACTGAAGGTAACATCTAGGCATTTGCTACGTGGACCATAACTGCATAGAAGGCGGGTTCCTATTGTAAACAGTACTGCGGGTTGTGACACGTTTCATTCAACAACAGACTTTTCTAGGTCAGAGCATTCAAGCTACATTGTTGGAGGTCAAGTGTCTGTAAACAGTACGTGAAATTGTAAACATTCAATGTGCAAGCCCTAATTTGAGAAGGTCATAGTAACTTTGGTTCGTAAATACCACTTTATGTTACAGTGGATTTGACGTTCAGTGCGCGTTTGACATTTCGTTTCTGTGTTCGCAAGGAGCAAGAAATTTATTTTAGTTTCAGCTGTGACTGAACTTGTTCTGCAACACATTGAAATTGATTGCTATATGTTTATGTCACTTCTACTGTTTTGTGTATTTTTCTGCGGGTTTTTCGGTTGGTGGGTCTTACGGTAAATGTGCCACTTGATCGAGGCTTACTGTAAGCGGTCTGTAGGTGCAAATTTTCTTAATTTGGAAATTTGCTAGTGACAATTGGTCGCTATTGATGTTAGCTGTGATGTAATTGTACTTAACGTTGTTTTTGTAATATTTTGTCTGTTTTTCAGTTTTGATTGTCGATTTGTTTTGTTTGTATTCTGTAGGTCTCTCCTTTCTTGTGTATTTCTCTACACATTTTTGGTTAAAACAGTGTTGCCATTTGTATTGTTTTGTATTTTTGTCTTTGTATTTTTTTTTTTGTTTGTACTACATTACTGTCATGCACAGTCTACATACACATACTTGGTCATGTTTTGATATTATTGATAAGGTAGACTCTTCATATAGAGTTTGTTAAATAATATTATATAAGATATTTATACAAGTTCTTTGATAAAAGACTTGTTATCTACAAATGTTGAGACAAGAAGAAATACATATTCAAGTTCTTTATAAAAAAGACTTGTGCCCATAGTGAGTGGGATATAAGGGAATTTTTTTTTTTCCCACAGGTACTCAAGTGATTTTTTGGGTACATTATAAACAAGAGGAACATACAAAGTCTTTGTCTAAGACTAAGACAGTAAAATAAAGTGAAGTGAGTATACAAGTCTAGCATTTCAGACTTGTCTCCCATTGAAGTGGGATAAGGTAATTTATTTAATTTTTTTCAGGTTTCTGATCTCATTAGACAGAATGTCTACATTGGATTTCTTCATCCAGCAAGGGTTGACCCTTGGTAAGTCTGGTAAAGAATTGGAAGAATATTCATCTGCTCAATTCGCCATTGCATTAAAGTCAGAAGAAAAGAAACAAAAAGAGGAAATTAAATTGAAAGCAGAAGCTGAACTAAAGAAGCTAGAAGCTGAGAATAGAAGATTAGAACTTGAAGAAAGAAGGTATCAAAGAGAGGCTGAGGAGAGAAAAGCTCAAGCTGCTGCTGAGGAGAGGAAAGCTCAAGCTGCAGCTGATGAAAGAAAATTCCAGATGGAAATGGAAGACAAAAAAAATTCAAGCTCAAGCTGCTGCAGAGGAAAAAAAACTTCAAGCTGCTGCAGAGGAAAAAAAAACTTCAAGCTGCTGCAGAGGAAAAAAAACTTCAAGCTGCTGCAGAGGAAAAAAAAACTTCAAGCTGCTGCTGAGGCTGAAATTAGAAAAATGGAACATGAGGAAAGAAAACAGAAGATGGAACTTGATGAAAAACTCGCAATTTTGGAGTTAGAGAAATTGAAATTGGCGAGTACGGGTGCTCAGCAAACAACTTCGAGTACGACAAAGGAGTTTGTTAGTAGGATTAAATTGCCTCATTTCAATCCTTTAAAGGATGACGTAGCAGATTATCTAGATAGATTCCAATTTTTGTGCGATACGCATAACATAAAAAAGGAAAAATATGTTGAACAACTGATGCCATTTTTTACAGGTGACACAGTGACTACTCTTATGACAATAGACGAACATGAGAGGACTAATTATGATGTTGTCAGGGCAGCATTACTAAAAAAAATACCAATTAAAACAAGAAGACTATCGTCTTCGTTTTAGGACAATGTTGCCAGAAAATGGAGTAGATTTCTCTGATTTTGTTACAAAGATACGTCGTACATTTACACGATGGGTTGAGTTGTCTCAGATTGAGAAAACATATGAAGGTCTAATGGACTTATTATTGCGAGATAAGGTTTTGTCATCTGTTAATGATTCTTTTCTTGCATTCCTTCATGAGCGTAAGCCTAAAAACTTAAAAGAAATGGAGGAATACTGTTGTCAGTATGCCACAGCACATCCCCATGCTACAGTTAGCAATTCTAAAGTGAAAGAAGGGTTGCCAGCTGCTTCGGCAACACCATATGGCCCTAATTTCAGAAAAAAATTTCAGGGTGCTCAACAAAATTGGAATAGGGGAAGTAATCAAAATTACACTCAGAAGCGGAGTAATCCAACACATGATGGTTCTTCGTCTATGCAGTGGAGACAAGATGGTAGTTCTCGTAATTTTAGTGGTAATAATTTGAGACACTTTCGTAAAGGCTATCCAAATAATAACTATTCAAATTTTCGAGGTAATCATTCTCGACGTCAAGATTATGACGATGGTGAATTTAGAAACCGGGATTCAAACCGGAATGATGAGTACAATAGACAATATGATCACAATTACAGGGGAAATGATAGTCGAAATAATTACAGGGGAAATGATAGTCAAAATAATTACAGGGGAAATGATAATCGAGGTAGACCTAGGTTTAACAAGAAAAGACCTTACCAACAGGCAAACTCTGCGCAACAAGAGTTTGATGGAGCCTGTAATACAGTAAATGATAGTGGTAACTCTAGGGCTATCACTGGTTGTGCTTTCGATTTTGGGAGAGCAACTGAATGCCCCCAATGCTTAACATTGTTTGACTCATCAACTGTATCTACGCTAAGTTGTGGTCACCCTCTTCCTGCTCTACCTGCTACAGTTGCGCATGATGGGAGAGGATCTCTCATCTTACATAAAGGTCTAATAAATGATAGGCTAGTCTCAGTACTTTTCGATTCGGGATGTACTACCGTCGGGGTTAAGGAGTCTCTGATAGATCCTTGCTGTGCCACGGGAAAAACAATCAAATGTGTTACATTTGGTGGTACTATGGAAAGCTATCCTACTGCTATTATTAGGATTGACACTCCTTTCTTCACAGGAGATGTCCATGCATGTCTTCTTCCTAATCCTATTGCGGATCTTATAATCGGTCGTATTCATGGGGTTAAGGAATGCACCCCGCAACAAATTTCTAGTTGGGAAGAAAGAAACATTCAAACGGTCAATGCAGTGGTGACAAGAGCTCAAGCTCTTAATCCCCCAACTTCATCTGATAATAGTAATGAAGTTGATAGCCAAGACGAGCACTTGGTGATTTCCCATGACTCGTTTGTTAAACGTCAAGAAGAGGATCCTTCTTTGAAGAAATACTTCCTTCTTGCAAAGAAAGGGGATCCCAATCAAAATACGAATCACAAATCGTATATTACTATGAAGAATGGTATATTGGTACGAATGGTACAACACTCGGACAAGTCTATGCACTCGCAAATTCTTGTGCCTAAGTGTATGAGAGCCTTAATTCTTCGGCATGCACACGATTCTCAGTGTGCGGGACACATGGGTTTTTCCAGAACTAAAACTAGAGTCCTTGCGTCATTCTTTTGGCCATTCGTGAATAAAGACATCCGAATTTATTGCCGATCTTGCAAAATTTGTCAAGAGGTCAAGTCTAGGGGTCCGAGACATGCTGCTCCTATTCAGGCTGCAGATATTCCGATTCGGCCGTTTCAGAAAATGGCTATAGACATCATTGGTCCGTTCAAAATTAAGTCAGCCAGAGGACACCAATTTATCCTCACTTGCGTGGACATGTGCACGCGTTGGCCAGAGGCTATTCCTCTGAAGAGCATATCAACTGTCGATATCGCTGATGCTCTTTGGCTCGTATTTTCTCGTCTGGGATTCCCCGGAGAAATACTGTCGGATCACGGCACTCAGTTAATTTCGGACGTTATGTCTCAGGTAATGGCTACGCTAGACATTAAAAGGTCTCTCAGTAGTATTTATCATCCAATGTCCAATGGATTGGTAGAACGTCTTAACAGGACACTAAAGAACTTACTTGGCAAGATAACGGAGGATCATCCTGAAGATTGGGACAGGGTTTTACCTGCAGTCCTCTTTGCCTATAGAGAGGTTCCCAACGAGCATACAGGGTTTTCTCCTTTCGAACTTGTCTTTGGCGCGCAACCGCGCGGGCCAATGTCCTTGTTACACGATTTGATAACTTCCGATAATATTGACGATGATACACAATCGTCATATGAATATGTTATAGCTCTTAGAGAAAAGATTATCGAATCGTGCAGGTTAGCAACTTCATCTTCCGAATTTGCGAAAGAAAAAGCTAGGCGATTTGCTAATAAGAAAAGACGCCTACGTCAACTTTGTCCTGGAGACAAAGCATATGTCTTACTGCCCTCAAGAGAGAATAGACTTCTCATTTCTTGGAAGGGTCCATACACTATAGTCTCGAAAATTTCTGATGTCGACTATATTGTCGATGTGGATGGAAGGCATAAAACCTTCCATATAAATATGCTAACAGAGTTTATTGAACGTCCAGACTATTTACAGCCTATTTTCCAGGCGACGGACGACTCTCCAGTTCAACATGGTCACATCTCATCCCTGTCCGTTATACAGGATGAGGAAACTATTTTTTCTGACGTGAACTTACCTCTTCCTACGATTCCACTTACTTCAACGGAATCGTGGAGAGACGTTACAGTCTCTTCCAACTTGTCTTTTGAGGAACAACGTCAAGTATCCTCTACGTTAAAATCATATCAGGATGTCCTTACCGACATTCCTGGACACACAGATGTCATAGAACATGACATCATACTTACTGATCGTAATCCGATCAGAGTAAGACCATACCCAATACCTATTCATTTTCAAGCACAAGTCGAGAAAGAATTGGATGAAATGATTCAACTACAAATAATTGAACCATCCACTTCAGCTTATTCTTCGTCGATAGTTATTGTTCGAAAGAAAGACAATAACATACGTCTTTGCGTTGATTATCGCAAATTAAATCAAGTTACGAAGTTCGATGCTGAACCTATGCCGTTATTAGATGATCTACTTATTAGACTTTCTAAAGCTAAATTCTTTACTAAACTAGACTTGTCGAAAGGTTATTGGCAAGTCCCACTGACGGAACACGCCAAACCTCTCACTGCTTTTTCGACACCTAGGGGTCTGTTTCAATGGAATTTTATGCCTTTCGGGCTTATGAACGCCCCAGCGACTTTCGTGCGCATGATGCGACGAATTCTATCAGATCGTGCAGATGTCATTGCATATTTAGACGACATCTGTCTTTTCAGCGATACTTGGGAAGAACACTATGTGGGTCTGAAGGAATTGCTATCTACTCTACGTGAGCATAGTTTGACTGCTAAACCCTCTAAAGCTTTTGTTGGGTTTAGTGAAATTTCCTTCCTAGGTCATCGAGTTGGTCATGGTCTGTTGAAGACAGAGGACCAAAACATTTCAAAGATATTAAATATCTCGGTTCCGAAGACAAAAAAGCAAGTGCGTAGTCTCTTGGGATTGATACAATTCTATGGAAGATTCATTGAGAATCTGTCCTCCATTATGGCACCACTTTCAACGTTATTGAAAAAAGGTTCTCCTAATATGGTGCGTTGGTCCCAAGAATGCCAATCTTCATTGGATCAGGTTAAGAATTTGTTCTCATCTCATCCTATCTTAAGACTACCGACGATTGATAAGACTTTTGTCCTTCGTAGTGATGCCTCTTCCACTGGCATTGGAGCGGCACTAATGCAGGAATATTCAGGAACTCTGCATCCTGTAATGTATATTTCTAGGAAGCTGAATGCGGCAGAAAGGAATTACTCGGTTTTGGACCGTGAATTGTTGGCTATGGTTTGGTCCATTCTTAAGCTACAAAGGTTCCTTCTGGGCGCGCATTTCTTTATGGAAACCGACCAAAAAGCTCTTACGGCTATGCAAAGTAAGGATTTGAAGAGCTCGAGATCTACTCGTTATGCTATTGCTCTTCAGCCTTTCCATTTCACGGTGCGAGCTATCCATGGTTCGGATAATGTGATGGCGGACATATTGTCTAGATGCCCACATGATTCCAGTTAAATCTTGTGTCCTAGTTTTTCCTGATATATTTTCAGACTTAGGTCTGTCCTTAATATCATAATATGTTGTAATACAAATGTATTTGGATGATGTTTAGATAATTTAACAAATTTCATTTTGTCCATCCATCAGTGATATGTTGCTAAAAATAGCATTGACATTTGTATATTGCTATGATTATATTATTTAGTAATGTTTGATATATGATTGGTATTGCCAGCAACTTAGGTTTCTTGAATGGTATCCCTTAGTTTGTTTGGCTTAAAGGAAATATTTTCTCCTATGTTGGGAGATGATTTGTACCCTCTTCTATTGTACCTGATATTAGGTTCATTGTTTGCATGAGCACAGACGTGATACTGGTGCTATCTTGCTCATGAACATATTAAAAAAAAAAAAAATTGCATTTTTTTTTTTTTACAGGGGGGTGGTAGTAATGTTGCTGTCATTTTCGACGGAGTCATCTGTCAAGTTATTTGCTTATGTTTGTATCATAAGTATAATTGTGTCTTTACCTGCGATGTCAGGTTGATTAGGGGTTGTCTTCCCTTGTTTATTCATTCATTGTGTTTGACCTTTAGGGTCAGAGGTTGTCAGTTCGGGCGTAGGCCTATGGGAAGGTTTTTTAAGCGGGAGTGAGATATACTTCCGGGAAGCCGGGAGGTCCTGTTTTTCTGAAGGGACCAAGAGTCCATTGTTTTTCGGGGAGAATCTTCGAAGTAACTGCTATGGCAGTTTTCCCCAGTGAATCTCTGTGCGTCGGGATGACGACAGAATTCCTTGTGTAGTTCTGAGGATTCATTTACCAGGTAATACCGACCTTTATGCATTATTACGCTTTTCGGTGGCAGAACATGTAAAGGATTACCTAGGGTGAACAGCAGCTCACTGATCCGCCATTTCAGAACTTATATATTTGTGCTCGAGGTAGCCATCCAAGACTGTTAGTCTTATATTGTCCAGAAATCCAGTGACGAAGATATATATTGTGGGAGCCGCAGATTGGCGGAACTTCTATCTACAATAAGTATTACTGCAGGGTTGATGATAACCTATTTAACAGAAGTACACGGCCGACGTCAGAACGAGGCCTGTGCTTCCGGCTATTATACTACAGCCTGATATGTGCAATTGGCAGGGAGTGCCAAGTTGCACCTGTGTGTCAAGGTAACTAAGGCATCTGACGCGTTTAGTCAGAGACGCCAAGGGCGACGCTACGAACTGTCATTATTGAAGAACTTTGCTATTGACCATGCACGTCTATTCTGATGTTTACCTTTTTGAATGCCAAATGTATACCTATCGATGTCAGGTCAGCATGACCTTGTTACACTGACTGTTCCTGTTGATACTATGTGTGTTCCCGTCAATAAATGTCTTGAAACATGCCTGCAGTGTCAAAGCATCCTTGATTACCGCATGTGAGAGTATGGGTTGCAGGATCTACATCTATACGAGCCTAAACACATTCGCGTCTTCATTCGCACCCACACTCAATTCATCATACGCTCGCACTACACATCTAACAACATGTATACTGTCTTGGGCCAGTGATCACCTTAACAAGAAAAAAAAAGACAGTTACAATCGGCTACCACGACAAGCATGGGAAACAAAGAGCCAGGGATCCAGACCCCCAGGATGACCCAGAGTCTGCTGGGAGGACAACATTAGACAATCTTTGAAGGACCGTGGACTAGAATGGAACCAGGCCAGGAGGAAGACGGCCGATAGGATAGTCTGGCGCTCTCTCTTCCAAACCTCTACACCTCACGGTAGAAGGGGAACGACTAAGTAAGTTTGTACAAAATATGATCGCACAAGAAATGTACGTCCCTTTACCCTGACATAAACTGTGTTTTTGTCCTCTCTCTACCTTCATCCATTTTTCAAATCAAATTTTGCAAAAACCTGTTCTCGCTGGCGAGAACACCAAAGCTTCATGCGGTTCTACACTCAGCTATTTCCTTAGAAAAAAAATAGATAAGAAAAAACAGAATAACCTATTTCAGTGTCATCAAAATGTAGGATAAATTCGATTAGGGGAGAGGGGGATGTATGTCCCAGGGACATGTTATTACATACAGCTCTGGTTCCGAAAATCCTCGTAATGAAGCGCTGTTTCTATTTTTATTTTTTATTTGAGAGGGAAGAAAATAAAATCCACACTGTTTCTAGACGGTCATTAACACTAAGAGAGAATCTACACGTCTTATGATGGCTGACTGTTTATTTCGAATTTATCAGACGTCTGAGTTTTTTTTTTTAAAATCACTGCTATACGCGGTACGTGTATTTCTTGTATGCTTTAGCGGTCGCTCCGATATGACACCACGCAGGGAAGGTGTCATAATCTTGTTGGGGGGGGGGGGGGGGGGGGGGGGGTGGCTGGAAGAAGTGTGACGTTACACAATATATATATGAGTTAGGATCGATACTTTCACAAATGATGCCGGAGCAAAATAGATTTTGTAACCTTATAGTCTACTTTTTATCCGCAATACAACAGTTTCCAAAAGGAGCAATATTTGTAAGGAAATGTTGAAGACATCAGTCATTGTAAAAGTCTGGTTAATGAAACGATGCTTTACTTAAAAGATTGTTATTCTGTCTGCACTAGTTAACTAATTTACGTTCGATTGCATTTTTCCTTTTCATTATTACAAAAAAACTGGGAAGGGGGATGGTTAAGTGAATTGTGACGTCACATCAGAGGAGGTCTGGGTTTTTGTGGGGAGGGGGGGGGGGGGGGGATAATTAAAAAAATTGCACGAGGTTATATGTGGTGATATTAGGGATGTTTCTTTCAGTTCATTCTCAAACGTTCAATTCCCCCCACCCCCTTTCTCCGCCCCCTCTCCCGGCAGATAATTCCTTTTGGTTACTGTCGTGAGAAGTTCTAATCCACATATATAAATTAAAAAGTAAATGTAAAGCCTAACGAATTAATTCAATAAAAGGAAAGAAGACTGGTAAAGAACAGTGCCGTCACTATAGCGTACGCCTGTGTTATAGGACGTCAGGCTAGTTACACAAGAAAATCCCTTTCTATGCTCCGTCTGCATAAAAATACACGCGGTTATACAAATACAACTAGTACTGTGTTTCTTAGAAAACCTTGAGATACGCAAGCTGCTTAATGACCTAGATACACAAATACTAGCATTAATGAAGTATATACACTACGTTAACCTAAAAAGGACAGACGGACTTAGGAGAGAGAGAGAGAGAGAGAGATGTACGGAGGAACGCATGCAACACTAACACGCTGTCTCGTGAGATAAAATTAATGCCACCCCCAAGCGAAAGGCATGAAGGCTTGATTTTTTTTCAAATAAACAGTGACAAAAAACACTACCAATACACGGTTAGGTTTTGAAAACATGTTTAATGCTTATTAGGAAACATGACATTCTACTGTTTTACGTCTGAAATCCTGAGGGACAATAAAGAGGGACAAATTAATTGTTTCAAATGATAGGAACTGTGAACTTTTCCACTACTATTTCCACCAGAAACAGACACTTGAAGTCATGATGACAAACAACCACCTAGCTTGAAAAAGCCAGCATTACCTCATAGTACTACATCACAACTTACACACATATTGTAATAATAATAATATATGTCAATACACAAATCCTATCTATAAATTTTGTACATACAACTTATAATTACATTTGATTGTGATTCCTGGTTCACTTTGTAGTTGAATCAGGATATCTATTATTGAAAGAAATTAATACATATTTTAAAAGTTACACTTGACTTATTAAGATAGTCTTATAGGGTGTTCTATGTGTGTGAGTGTCACAGTGTTGTAAAGTATTTTGGATTAAATTAAATTGTTTATCTGTTTGTTGGTTGTTGTGAACACACACTTCATCACTTTCATAACCCTAGACATTCAACGTAGTCATCACAATATTCCAGAATAATTCTGACTGAGGTCTAAATGTGGTAGCAAAGTAAGGTCATCTGTAATACACCACACTTATTAGATACAGATACCTTCACAGCTGATCTCAGCCAGTACACTAAGTCCCCTATAGATATTTATATCATCCCACTTTACCACAGTTACTTTAGTGTGTGTGTAGTTGTCTGGATCTTTCTGTTAATTAGAGTAATCATTCTGTTCAGGTGCCCCAGTTGCCACATACAACAAATAAACAAGGATACACTTCTCAACATGAAACAGCTGTGCAGCTCGAAAGAAATGTAACAAGGGGAGCAGAGAAGTGGCTCTATGTTGGACGTGACAATTCCTTGGGAGGACCCAGAAACAGAGCACAGTATTTTAGCTGTGCATATTTGGAGAGCCCCCTTGGATTACGGGGAATGCGCAATATGCCACGCGCTTCTTCCTCCTAGCTTGGAACGTTGTTGTTGTTTTGATTATTTGATGAGTGGAGATCGGGCACTCAACATCTGATCATTCTGCCTCTTCTCGTTCCATCTTGGTCTACCCTGTTCAACCTAAAAGTTGGTTATAATTGGGGTATTTCTTCTTCTTCCATCCTTAGCCACCAACCGGCAAAGCAGTATGTGGCCAGTACGCCTAGTGGCGTCTTAGGGCAACAACAAATTGATCAATCTATCGCTGTTTCCACCACGCCTAGTGGCGTCTTTGTGGAACAAAAACAGACCAAACAATCTATCGCTGTTTCCGTAATCAGATTGGTTGGCAAGCAGGTGATCAGCCCACTGTGCAGAAATTGGGGTATTTAGTGTCATTTTATTTACTAATTTTGTATTCAATAAATAACTGTTGTCTTTTGCAGTTGCTGATTTTTATTTGTATTAGTATTTGTCAATTTTATTTTCTCTTTTGTATTGTTTATAGCTAGCTATTGTCCTTTACACTTGGTTTTAATTTGTATTAGTATTTGTTCTTTTTGAGTTGTTGTCCCTTTTTTAATACCTTGTTGTCTTTCCTTGTCCTATGAGTAGTTAGTTTTTGTTAATGCTTTGTTAGTTCTTGCTGCTTAATTTCTATTTAGTTGGATGTTTTTCCCGAAGTTCTAACCTTATATTTTTTTCCTTTGTTTTATGTATATATCTTTTAAGTATTGCTTGGGCATCTCTTGAGGCATCTATACTTAAAACCTTATCACCTGTTAAGTCTATATTGTGATTTCTATAGTAAGTTTTTAATTCAAGCCTTTGTTGTTCATACTTTTTACAGTGAATCAGGTAGTGGTCTATGTCATTCTCTTCCTGACATTCTTGGCAGTGTGGTTCTTCTACCATAAAGTATGCTGCACCGAGACGGAGACGCCACAGTTTTTTGTTCGATGGTATTTTTAATTCTTCTCTGATCTGGCACGTCCTTGTTGGTTCTTTCAGCAGTTTGAACGTGTGTCTGCCTTATCTACTTTTCTTCCATGTTGTCTTCCATTCCTCATTTATAGTTATCTTCACTTGGCTCTTGATCTCTGACCTTCCCAGTCCTGCTTTTATATTGTTTTTACTTGTTCTTCCATTCTTGGCGTTCTGGTCTGCCAACTCGTTGCCAGCAATACCTCTGTGTGCTGGAACCCACACTAGCCTCACCCTACATCCTCTGTTCCCTAGTGATGTATTAATTGCTAGAATTTCTTCCTTTATGTCTGGCCGGCTACATTTACCTGGGTGTTCTAGTGCTTGTAGTGATGATAGTGAGTCTGTAAATACCGTAACAGCTTCTGGTGGGTTATCTTCGATTATTTCTAAACTTTTAAGAATTGATACCATCTCTGCGGTAAAAATCGAAGCCCCTTCAGTTACACTGTAGCTCTTTTTTATTCCCCATTGTGGTATTACAACTCCGGCACCTAGTTGCCCACTATCACCCTTGGATCCATCAGTGTAGACGGCCAGACTTTGTTTAGTTAGTTGGTCTATGAACTTTCTACTTATCATTTTGGCTTCCTTATCTTCTATGTTTTGTTTGATCTTTTTAGTCAGTGAGTAGTCTATGATTGGTGTTTTTAGTTCCCAGGGTGTTATTTTGCTTCTGTATTTATTACTATTTTCAATTGTGTTTGATAGTTCTTTGTACTGCGTTAGGTCTTCTATAGTTCTCCACCCTGTTGGATATCTATCTTTATTTAAGGGGACGTCCCATACACTTGCTTGGTTTTTGACAAATGCTTTATGTGCTGGGTGGGTCACTTCTTGTGCTACTTTACTCCAATAATTTAATCTCAGTTCTTTTCATCTTAGATCAAGGGGAGGTATGCCAAGAGCTACTTCTAGCGCTTCTACTGGTGTTGATATAAATGCACCTGTAATGGTTCTCATGGCTGCATTTTGAATCCTGTCCAGTTTTGCTTTGTTAGAAGCTGCAGCTGAGTCATAGACTATGCTGGCATAATCCAGTTTCCCCCTGATGAAAGACTTGTAGAACATGAGCATTATTTTATTGCTGGCCCCCCATCCATTACCTTTTACAATCCTTGGAAGTACATATTTTCTGTCCTTTAATGGTTATATTGATTTTGTTATTTTTTTTTAAATTTCCTTTGCTGAAAATCATACCTACTGTTTTGTTTACATTAATTTGGAAGCCCCAACTATTCATCCACTCTGAAACTTTGTCTATTTGATTTTGAAGTTTTTTGTAAACATGGTCCGGGACCAGAAGACGCAGCAATAGAGACCGCAGTCAGCGACTCATAGCTTGACTGCCTGGAAACAGTCTGCAGCAGTGCAGGCTGGCTGAGCGAGCACGGATCGCAATGGGAAGGCAAACCCGGTCCTAAAAAATGCCGTGCAGAAGTCGGATGTGTCGACCGAAAGGTGCAGATATCACAGCTACGTTGTAAACAGACACAACACAACCACCGTCCTTTTCAGGGCGAACGAAGAAGAAGAAGAAGAAGAAGTAAACATGGTCCAAGTTTTTTCCAGATGGCCAAATGGCACAGTCATCTGCAAATTGTGATACTGCATTCTTAATGTCGTTAAATTCCTCTGCTAGGTCATTTACAGCTATAGTGAAAATTGAAGGTAAAATAACTGATCCCTGAGGAATCCCATTCTGTTGTTCATATATATCTGACCTATCATTGTTTACCTGTACCGCAAAATACCTATCCTGTAAAAAGTTTTCTATATACCTATAGGTTTTACCAGTTATGCCAATCTTTTTCATTTTGTAAAGAGCTCCATCTCGCCAGCATTCATCATATGCTCTTGCGACATCTAGAAAAACTGCTACGGTTTTCTCTTTTCTCTTGAACCCTAGCTTTACCTCATGTTCTAATCTTACAAGCTGGTCTACTGTACTTCTGTCTGCTCTAAACCCTGACTGGTTTGGGCTATATAACTGATTTTTTTCCAGGTAGAATTTAACTCTTTTGTTAACAACAGTTTCCAGTATTTTACCTAGTTGTGATGTTAAGGAGATAGGTCTATATGAACTTACATCATGGGCTTCCTTATTGGGTTTTAGGATGGGTACTATCATAGCTACTTTCCATACTTCTTTAATTTGAGTGCTAGGTTTAAGTGACTGACAAAATTCCTTCCAGTTAGTTTCTTTGGCTTTAAATATTATTCTGTTAGATTCATTCCTAATAAGTTTATACTCATCATAGTTTTCTTCTGTCCTGTTATTTCTATATTTTTGTAATGCCCTTTTTCTTCTCTCATGAATTTCTGCACAGCTTTTATTCCACCAGGCAACTGGTTCTTTATTCCACTGAGTTTTTCTTTTCTTAGTAATGTTATTTATTGGTTTAAGGTGCTGTGGCATATTTTTATTTGGTATATATTTTATTGCTATTTTAAGAATTTCATTGGTCAGTGTTTCCGCCCACAAGTCAGTATCATCTGATTCCATGTCTTTATATTCCATCCCCTCCAGCTCTGATTGGAAAGCTTCCCAGTTTGCTTTTTTATAGTTGAAAGTCGGTTTCTCTGGTTCTGGGTTCGGACTGACATTTTCATGCATGGTTATTATGATGGGCAGATGATCTGAGTTTGTGTCTTGTAACACTTCCCAATTTACATTTGCTAGGTTGTTAGTTGTTATACTTATGTCTATTGCTGAGTCTGCCCTGTTAGCTTGTGGATTAATTCTAGTTGCAGTTCCATCATTTAGTATTATTAGTTCATTGTTTTCTATAAAGTCAAGTAGGTTCTTTCCTGCATTATCTGCATGTTGTCCACCCCAAGCATAATGATGGGAATTAAAATCGCCTACTATGATTGTTTTGGGGCCTAGTCTGGTGCTTATGGCTAGTATTTCTTCATCTTTAATTGTGCCATCTTTAGCATATACATTTAGGATTGTTAGATTGTTTGGTTCAGCTGCTATAGTAACCTGGATACCTTCTATATTGGTTGTATTAAACACTTCCCAGTCTATAATTTTAAATTTTTCGCTAACTAAGACTGTGACACCACCTCCTCTACCTTCTTTCCTATCGTGTCTAAGTATCTTAAAGCCCTTACAACTATATCTATTATTAGGATTTAAAAGGGTCTCTTGAAGAGCATATATATCAGTAGTTCCTCCTGTCTCTGCTAGTAGGGGTGTAAAATTCTTTTTGATACCCCTACAATTCCACTGTATAATTCTAAATCTTTCTAAATTGAATTTTAACATCATCTAGTATCCCTTTTATTTTGGTTAACTATACATTTGCTCTTATTCAGTATTTCCTGCACCCGTGGACCCATTTTCCATCAAATTCTCAAGAAAAACCTTATTTAAACTTGTCATTGTTTCCGTAACTTTTTCCTTTATGTATGGTAAAAGTGTCTCAACGTGTCCTTTGATAGTTTCTTCTAGGTTGACCACTTTCCTAATTTCATCCAATGCTACATTCCCTTCTCTCCCTATGTTAATCTCCTGCCTTTCACTTTCCATTCTTTTTAGTATTATTTCACTTTCTTCTATTAGTTCAGACAGTTTGACTAGTATCATTTCATTTTCTTCTTTCAGTACAGTCAGTTCAGCCACATCCTGGGAAATTTGGTACTGTATGGCTTTCACTTCTTGAAGCAATGCCTCTGCACTTTTCAGTGAATTCACATTTTCCAGTGTTGTAGCTGAACTGTCTGGCTGGCTGTTTTCTTTTGTTTTGTTAGTTATTTTCTGTTCTTTTGACTGCTGCGTTTTAATAGTTTTAATTTCTTCTTTAAGAGACTTGATTTCTTCTGCAACTTTACTGTTTGTGTTTTTTGTGTTTTCTTTTATTTCTTTCATTACTGTTTTAAATGGTTTTCTTGTTAAGATGGATTCTTTTAGTGCTTGTTTTGTTTGCTGGTACACTGGACAGCCCTGAAACCTGGCACTGTGGTTCCCTTTACAATTGATACACTTTCTGTTTCCATTCGCCTTTTTGTAGTCGGTATCTGCCTTTGCCTTTTCACACTGTGTAGAGGGGTGATTACTGGAGCAATATCTACAAACTGTTCTCCCCTTACAACTGTTCCTTCCGTGGCCGGATTTCAGACAGTTGGAGCACTGTAGCACAGGGGGAATGTAATCTTCGGTGTGCTTCTTGGTTTTCCCAAATAGTAGCGTTTTAGGGGTTTCTCTCCCTTCTGCCGTTATTATAACCACTGGGGTTATAATACTTCCTTTCACCATTATTCTGTCCACGTGTACCAGCTTTATGTCTGAGTTATGTTTTGTGAGGATGTTCATAACTTCCTCGCATGAAAGGTTAGTGTTTATCCCTTTTAACACACATCTACTGGTCTCTTTTGCTAGCTCTATCTTTACTTTTATGTCATGTGCAAGAGTCACTGTTTTTGCTTCTACTTTGAGTTCCTCTAACATCTCTTTTATTCTGTCACTCTGATTTGGGGTAATTATTATGCCAAAATGAGTTTTGGAAATTTTGGCTATCGCCTTTTTGCCTAACACAGGATCAAGGATGTTTTTAATTTTGTCTTCATCTAGTGTCTTGATCTTGACAGCCTCACCAGCTACTTGCGTTATCTTTAGACGACATATGTTCACTACATCTTTATTTTTGGGAACTGCCTGGGTTGCTATATGTCTTGAGTCTTTTTCGGTACTTTCATTGCTTTTTTTTTTTTTTTTTTATTATTTTCTTCTAGTTTATCATGCCTGGTGTCCCTACCTTGGTTTTTAACTGCTTCTGCCCACGTTTTGCCTTCCTTTGTTGTTTTTCCTTCTGAGTCTCTTTCCACGTTTTCCCTTATTGTCTCTATCCTTTCGATTTCAGTGTTCGAGGTCCTGTTTTTTTCCGTCTGTCCGTTTATTGTCCGGGTTCCCGCGTCTTCGTTTTCGTTGTTTCTGTCTACTGCTTTATGTCTTGATTCTTCTTTGGTACTTTCATTGCTATTTTGGGTTGCTTTATGTCTTGAGTTTTCTTTGGTACTTTCATTGTTTTTTTTTTTGGTTAGAAATGTCTTCTGTGGGGGCCTGATTATTCTCTTCTAGTTTATCTTGTCTGGTGTCCCTATCTTTGGTTTTAACTGCTTCTGCCCACGTTTTGTCTTCAACTGACTGTGCTCTAGTTTTAGGTGGCATGTTTGGTTATGAGCTATGTCCTAATTTCCTATTTGAATTTATTTACTTTATTGTTCTTTCCTATTTCTTTTAGTTCCCTTTCTTTGATTTTGTTATTATTATTTTAATTATTTTATTGTGCTATCTTGTTCTTATTCTTAGAAGTTTTGTCTATTTTGGTTCAACTTTTTTGATCTGGCAATTCTAAAATTCCCTTAACCACTAATATTTATTATTAATAATTGGTTAACACTACTAGGATCTATGATTACAGTTTAGGAGGATTCAACTTATTGCTATTTCCTGATGAGTTAAGAAAAATATAAATGTCTGCCGTACCACGCAATGGAAAGCACGTGGCGCCTGGGCCTATTAAAATTTTTGTTTCTTTTTAATTTATGGCTATTCCTAGTTTATATTATCACTTCCATATCCCGATGGTATGGTGAGTGCCAGCCAAGCTGCAGCTCATGACTTCAACTCGACACATTTCGGAATGGTAGAAAAGCCTAGATCTACAGTGTAGATAATACCAAGGAATCTTGAGTGTGGTACGGTACTGGCTGCAAAAGAGCGAGAAGCTCGCCAGTCCTGGTTAAACAATAACAATAATGCAGCAGACATAAGTATCGCAGATTTTATATTCTGCAGGCATGAGTATCGCTGATATTCTAATGTTGCAGATGTCAAAGTACGTATCGCTGATTTTATAATGCTGCAGACATGAGTATCGCAGATAATCTAATGTTGCAGATGTCAAAGTATCGCTGATTTTTAATTCTGCAGACATGAGTATCGCAGATATTCTAATGTTGCAGACGTCAGAGTATCGCTGATTTTATAATGTTACTGGCATTAAGAGCGTCCGATTGGCAGATTGGTTAGAGCGCTGGCCTGACGCAGTAAAGGTGTCCGGTTCGAAACACGAGTGTATCACGCTCCAATAGACTCAGCTGTAAATGGGTCCCTGACTATTGAGTTAGGGAAGGAAGAGGCAGCGAGGATGGGAACTGGCCACCTCACCTCTCTATGTTGGACCTAGTATAGTGAAGTCTCTAACGCTTCATTCACCTGCGGCAGTACCTGATATGGGACTACATTAGAATATGGCAGATTTGACAGTGTTGCAGACATAGAATATGGGAGATTTGACAGTGTTGCAGACATAGAATATGGGAGAAAGCAGCAAATCGCATGTTCCATTATGTACAAAACATACAGCAATTATTTGGAACGGTTGATGTAAAATGAAGTGTACACATTTAATAAGTGTAGTAGGATACTACTAACTTCCGACAAAAGGAAGTAGCACTCCAGACAATAGTAAAGGCAGACAGGTTGAAAATTCGAACCAAATCCATCCAGGTAATATCGTCTCGTTGCAAGAAAGAGACGTAGGGAAATCAGACCAATTCGGTCTTAGCTTGAATATATGAAGGTGTGGATGTAATAATGTAAATAAAACATGTTTGAATCGAACTGACTGTTAAGTCAGTAGTTTTTGGTTATAGCAAATGAAGATGTAGTAAACGACATAATTATTTTGGTCTGTCGAGTTTGTCAATTTAAAAAAAATTGTTTTGAGTCGGTCCATTTCGTTTATTTCTTTATTAATTAATTTATTTCTTTGCATTAAGTTTTAATTTATGTGGTTTTGAGTTTGCTGATTTCTAATGTTTAGAGTGTTGAGTTAGCCGATTTCTAATGTTTAGAGTGTTGAGTTAGCCGATTTCTAATGTTTAGAGTGTTGAGTTAGCCGATTTCAAATTTTTCGGGGCATTGAGTTGACAGATTTCTAATAATGGAGGTGTTGGGTTGGCCGATATATAATTTTGGGGTTTTGGGTTTTCCAGACTTGTGTCTTTGCTGCAGCGAAGCGATGTAGTTACGCTGATGCAACTGCCTCAAATACTTATATTTACTTCTGTTTCTTTCTTCAAGTGCTGATAATGTTTATAACAATTTCTCTCTATCTTTACCATTAACACGCATCTAGTTTCTCTCTGTCTGTGTGTCTACTTGAAGAGAACAAGAGAAATGAAGAAACGGTTAGAGAAGAATCGAGAAACAGCTTAGTGATGGACTTGCAAACAAGAGAGATGAGCCGTCACTTAAGTCTTATATCTGGACGGCGCAAATAATGAGTTACCTGAGTTACAATTAACAAAGTGCATATATCTCACAAAATATTATACACTTTAGGCACATGTGATGTAATCATCAGTCATCACTGCTCCATTCGGAGTCTGGGGTCACCTCTGCTGTCGGTTTTCCGCATGACTAGCCAGAAGAAATCACCAGCGCTTGCTGTAGTGGTTTATGAATATACTATTTTCGTATGTTGAGGCTGCCAGCCTCATATATAACCATTTAGCAAGAAAACATGTTAATTCACATTTGTAAAATAAAAGTTTACACTTACCCCAATTGGGTTATACACAATCTCCTCGCACAGTTTAGAACGGACACGATCAATTTAGGTTATATTCTCTAGAATCACTTGGTCTGGAAATTTTGAATCCCTTTTATGACGAAACACTTGGTCTGGCAAAGCTTCTCTTATGACTGGTGATTCAATTCCTTAGGTATCCAGTCCTAATATTTAAAGTTCTGGTCCCTTAAGTTCCAGTCTCTGTATTTATAAAGACGGGCTTACTTTTTAAGTTTCCCAAATACTTCGATCTGTCACTTGTAATATAGGAATTCTAAATCCGATGTCTCACTGGCTTCTGGGAGTTGTTCGCTTGACGATGCGATGCAGTCTCTGAGTTCTGTCTCTCTGATTTCGCTAGATTATATTTCCCACTTCTCAGTTCAAATCACAGATTGTGTTTCCGCCGAATTTTCCAATGAAATTCATTGTTTATTCCGGCCCTCAAATCAAACCAATCGAATCTCTTTAGCACTGGGTTAGGGTGTCTAATTTTTAAATATCCCCCACGTGTTTTAAAATATTACATTTAATATTCCAGCGCGTGACCTCATTCAAATCATGCGGTAATATTTCCACCGGCGTCTTTATGCAACTTCACACACAAATATGTGAACTATCCTGGCTAATGCCTTCCGCCAAGATTGACTACCCAGACAGACAGGGGCCAGCGGATGCGATAATCTAATTATCACCTGTGGGTGTGAATCACCCAGACTGATTTCTCAGGCATCAAATCTGGCCTTCCTTTGTGTCGATCGGGCGAGACCGTGCTTACCCAGGTGGTCAGACTGATTCAGTTGATAAGCGTATCACCCGCTGAGGTCAGTAATTACCCTGGCGGAACGTAACCAGTCTGGGATCGGCTTCAGAGCACAATGTAAAAGATAAAGATAGTGTCATAGTAGATACTTCCGTAGAGGAGTGGAGTGTTAAAAACTTCTACTGATCCAACAAAGAGAGTAAAAAGAATGAAATGGCATGATTTATGCCAAATAAAAGCGATTGGTGAGAAAAATGAAGAAAAAGAAATGATACTGCCGTAGGGCTGAAGGTGTGAGAGATCACACAGAAGAGCATGTTCAGACGTTCTGAGACATACACTCAGTCAGAACCAAGAACTATTCTTGCTCCAGCATAGTCTTCAGATGAGAATGTGTGATGTCAGTGGGCAGAAAAAAAAACGTTCATCAAGTTCATTTTGGCGTCAACAGAATGGGAAAGGCTCGTACAGCAGAACAAGGGCGTTGAGGCCCATCAAAAAATAGAAAATTTCAAGGCAAGATGTTTGTCTGTGCAAGAAGAATCGCTCAGTCAAGTTAGACTTACACTTCTCTCAGCTAGCTTTTCAAGGCCTGTCAAAACTGGCCCTGTGATAATTTTGAACAGAGCTTCAAAGCTCCCATTTTCAGAGTTACCTTTTATACACATCACAGAAACAACATCATCACATTAGAATACAGAAAAATAACTTTTGTTGACTGAAGAGAAGAACCACAATTTAAGAAAGAAAGACTTCCCACAGAAAGTGAACTGATTTGGATTGGTGTACTCCAACATAAGGCATTTAAAGAGCTCGCCGCATGTGCCCTTACGTGTCTAATAACCCCAGTGAGTAATGCTGTTATTGAGAGTATATTTTCTCTTGTACCATCAGTTAAGATTAAAGCAAGAAACAGAATGCAGCTATTGTAAGAACCAGAGCCTAATTGTTGTTTTCGAATAAAGATAGGAAATTCTTTACAGAGCGATACAACAGGAGGCAATCTGATCATCAGAAGTAGTCCCCCCATCCGACAAATGTTTCGGCCCAGTATACTCCTTTACACTCTAATGGGGGGCGGGCCAATTTGGGTCATGACTCCCACGTGTCTCAGCCTCCTGTTGTCTTGTATCGAAAATGAACCCATTTCACTTTGGTAGCAACTTTAAAATCCACAACTCCGCCAGCCGTGGAAGCAATTGTGAAAGTAACAAAGAGAAGACAAATTACTCCGTTCGTTCCGTCGCACACAACTATGGACAGACACGGACACACCTGCGCGAAGCCGACGAGGCTAGCCACTGCGTGCTAGCAACTGAAATTCTGTGCCTAACACCTCTTATAATATACACCGAGTGTTGCTCGTCAGTCACAACCCTTTCATCAGTACAATGAAAAATTCAACGTACTGTGGACTTAAAAAAATTCCTGGTATTTTCTGTACCGCAGAGTTTACTGTCACGATTTCCATAGCCCATTGCGGTTGTTCCACAGCCAGCACGATGCCTTTTCGGCAGTTTCACTAAGCCTCTTCCGTGCCCTTGTTCTCGATTGTCCCCTCATCCCTAACAGTTTCAATAAATCATACACTGATGCAGCCACGAGCCGTCTTGCGCCCACCTCAAAAGTCATGACCCTTTCAGTGAACCCATTGTGTCTCAGATCCGCGGCCAGATCATTATACTTGGCCGCTTTGAACAAATGTTGCTCGTCCAATCTGGATTCAAATGGCACGGTCAGTTCAATCAGTATAACCTGAAGCGATGCTGAAGAATGAAGCACTATATCCGGCCGTCTCCGCGATTTTCTGATACTCTCTGGATATGCCCCTCGTCCAGGTAGGTCTACCGCCATCTCCCAGTCGTTTGCACAGTCAAGAAGAGATGGTAAACTGCTACCTGGTTTACTCGGTTTGGGATGTGCTGACTTTCCTGCCCTCAGAAAGTATGTATTTGTGGTGCTCAGCCTGGCTTTGCTATTCGCCTTCATCCTTGCCAGGTCTATTGTCGCAGCAAGCTCATTTAGCACTTTGTTGTGGCGCCAAGTGTATTGCCCTTGCCCTAATGACACCCTACACGCTGAGAGTCCGTGTTCAATTGTCTGCCTCCCCTGGCACAGGGGGCACTGCTCATCATCCGACTTTCCCCATCTCACAAGGTTTGTGGCCGACGGCAGCAGGTCATACATTGATCTAACAATGAAGCTGAGCCTAAGAGGTGTCATATACCATATATCATTCCATGTCAAGGACCTCTGCAGGGCTCCTTCCTGTGGTGAAGTGGGATGTTATAAATACTTATAGGGAACTTAGTGTACTGACTGAGATCAGCTGTGAAGGTATCTATATCTATTAAGAGTAGTGTATTATAGATAACCTTACTTGCTACCACATATCTATATATCTCAGTCAGAATTATTCTGGAATAGTGTGATGCTACGTTATGTGTCTAGGGTATGAGTATGGTGAAGTGTAAGTCACAACAACAGACAGATAAACAATTTAATTTAATCCACTACTCTTAACAACACTGTGACACTCACATACATATAACACTCTATGAGAATATCTTAAAGAAGTCACTCGTAACGTTTCAAATAACAATATGTATTCAGTGCTGTTAATAATGTATTTGTGTCCTGATTCAAATACAAAGGAACCAGGAATCACAATCAATTTTAATTACAAGTATATGTACAGACTTTATCAATATGAATATTGTAGTGACATATATTATTAAAAATATCCTATGTGTGTCAGTTGTGTAGTAGTAATATGAGGTAATACTGGTTTTGTTTTGTTCAAGCTCTGTTGGTATTTGTCATCATGACTTCAATAGTTTGTCTTAGGGACTAGTATTGGAGATGTTCTCAGTTCCTGATATTAAGACAATTAAATTCCCCTCTGAATGTTATTTTTACAAAGTTATTTCAAGATGAGGGGACATAATGTTGAGCTCAGCTGGCCAAGTTAGCTTATCTGGCGTGATGGCGGCAGGAAAGGACTCCTCTGCTCGAATTCTCCTCTGGGCTCTGGAGACACCTCACTGATAGCTTAAAGGACCAAGGAGTATGCTGTCCGACACTGGATTCAGCAAAGCTCTGACTAGGTGCTGCTCAGTACCATCAAGACCACTGTCCCACAATTCATACGAATAAACACAGATACGTTGATTAGCAATGAATTCTGGCACAAACTGGCACAAATTCCCATCTGCTTATCTTCCAGGCTTTTATTTAGCCAAATATAAGCTGGCTTCAACGCACTGATGCTTTATCAATCTTATTTAAACAAGTGGTTTCGAACTAACGCTCCCAAGTGTGTATATCAGCGAGTCTGACCAATGAGCCCCGTTTCGACAAGTGTTTGAAAAAATGTTACCTTTCCCCGTTTCCCCTAACAACCAAGATAGTATTTATAGCCCGACCAATCGTGGTTAGGCTTTCATTTGTTGCGCTCCAATCAATTTGGAGTTTACATGGTAGGCTATTTCTGTAACGTAAATTTTTTTCAAACACGTTAAAAAAAAATCTTATGAGCAGAAATGATTTTATGCTGTCAGGCACCCCCAATATTTTATTTTGGGTATAATTTATTAATTCCTGGACTATTTGCGTAACGTTTTACATATTATTTGTCAGCAAGCCCTAAGGAACCCAAAAATACAAATTTAAAGGAGCTACGTGGCTGCATTCAAAATATGCAATTTCTTCTACCTCCTGTTTCGAAGATGTGCTGTCTGGGTACTGTTATGTTTTCAACCGTAAACCCATCTAATGTTATCTTTTCTAATAAGAGTTTTTTATGATTTATAAACCTAACTCTGGGAAAGGGTAGTGTATTTTATCACTGTCCGTCTGAAAAAAAATTAGTGCATGTAGACTTACACGCGTGATGGCAGCATTTGTGTATCGCGCGACGCGTGTTGCATGCGTTCCTGATTTTCAGCCCTCCCCTCTCTCTTTATCCTTTTGTCCATCTGTTCGTTCGTTTTGGTAACGCAGTATAATTAATGTTAGGATTAATTTAGGTCATTACGCAGTACGTCTCAATGTTTTTCTTAGAAATGCAGCACACGTTTCATTGAAGAAGGCGGGTAATAATACAGTAAGCTTTTATATCAACGTGAAAGCGTTACAATTTGCAGACGAAGCAGAAAACAAGGGGGATTTCGAGTACATTCTTTGTGACAGCACTGTTATTTTCCCATTGCTCTTCTCTTTATTAATTTTATTTGTTAGGCTTTATATTTACCTAATAATTTATATATGTGGATTAGAATATTTCACGACACCTCCCCTCTTAAAACAGACATTATATGTCAGTCCTTTATTCTATATACACATAGAGAAATTTATTATTATTTCTGGGGTTTACGGTGATTCTCATCACACGGATGGCGGCTTAAAAAATCCGCTCCCAATTTTTCTCTTGGGGCTGTCTCCCCACTTAAAATTCTTGATGAGAGATTTCCTCCCTACATCTTCTTCCTCCAGTTTGTTTAAGTCCGATTGAGGGATTGTCGGCTTATCCTGGGGTAAGACATCTTTTTGCACTCTCCGCATAGTGGCCATTGTAAAACAGTTAAGTGAAGCTTGTCCGTGAAAAGGGGCTTCCCATTCCCTTTGGTCCACTTTATCAAATCTATTTTTCTTTTTATTGTCAGGCCTAATTTTGCCCCGGGGCGTGTCCAGGTCCTGATCAATGTTCCCACTTGTGGGTGTTCCCCATGTGCTATGCTACACCTTTCTACAAAATTCTCAATGTCCCATCTTGCTTTGGGCCAATAATAATTGTGAGCCACCTTTTGAATGATGGTACCTATCTTCTCATGGTCCCCATCTGGTTTCACATGTAGGCTCCTTATTAATTCTGTCCTATATCTCTTTGGAAGAACCAGCTGTCCGTGACCATGGGATCTAGTTCCGGCCTTCCTATACATCAACTTGTTTTTCATGTAAAAATCTCCCTTGCCTGGAGTTGTATGACAAGTTGACAATTTTCTGAAACAAGGCTTGAGTGTTTTATCCCCAGCCTGTGCCTTCCTCATCTCTTCTGGAGTGGTATCTAACATAATATCCTCCTCCTGTCTTGAGGTCGACCTGACCTGAAGGGTTGCCATATACACAGGTTTCCTTCTGCAACGGTCAGTGTCATGATTGTCCATCTGACAATTCTTACACCACCTTTTTCCTTGGTTGAAAGATTTTCTTTCATTATATTTCCTTTCATCGAATTGTGGGAATTTATTTTTATTTTCATACCGTGGCCTATCAAATTGGTGCTTACCTTTATTTTGATCCTTAGGATCAAATTTATTAAAGTTCTGTGGTGCCCTAAAGTTATCCACCTGTTTCTTTTTATTACCTGTTACCTCTGCTTGAGCTGCTTGATACCTTTCAGCAACATTTAGCAACTCACCCAGCCTCTCTGCACCTTGTTCCATGAGAAACTTTCTCAGGTCTGGAGCCATGGACTCTCTTAGTTGCTCTATAAGGACCATTTCCTTAAGATCTTGGGTTTTCCCCAGAGAAGTCCATTTCTCCAAGTATGTCTCTATTCGTGCAGAGAACTGGTGATAGGTTTCACCTGACAGTAGTTTAGCATTCCTAAATTTTTTCCTGTAAAACTCTGCATTCTTTTCATACCTTAACAAAAGAGCCTGCTTTAGCATGTCATAATTTTCCTGATCACCTCTGCTCATTTTTGCAAAAACTTCATAAGCTGCCCCACGAAGTCCCTGAGATAACTTTAAGCTCCACCTTTCTCTCTCTAACCCATACGTGGTAGCTAATAGCTCATACCTATTCAGGTAGCTCTCTATATCATCGTCTTTCTCAACAAAATGATCTAAATGAAAATTCATAGCTGAGGTTGAGGCTCCTTGAGTAACCGTAGCATCAGAGGCAAAGGGACTGGCACCATTTTCAGGAGCATGGCCTTGAAACTCAAACTCCCTTAGTCGTAATTCATGTTCCCTTTGTAATCTTTTCTCCTCCTTTTCTGCTTCCCTCTCTGCAGCTAATTTCCTGTCTTCTCTTTCTGCAGTCAATCTTCTTTCTTCTGCTTCCAATTTCTTAGCCTCAGCCTCAATCTGCAACCTCTTAGTCTCAGCCTCAGCTTCAAACTGTAACTTCTTAATTTCCCTGTCAGCCTCTAACTTTCTTTCGGCTTCAAACCTTCTTTCTTCACGTTCAATAAATTTGTCACATTCCGTCGTGACATAGGCAACCATAACTTGCCCATCTAATCCTAACTCTTTTGCAGTCTGAACCGCAGCAGATCGAAACTTGGCCAGGTCCGCCATTGTCTATCATGTAAATTTCTACAATGTCTAACCAACAATTCAAATTCTAAATATATATAATGGACAACACAGGCACCGTGAGCTCAACCTTATTTTATTCCACCCAAGGATACCTTTTAATTCTTATATTCCCTGAAGTGAATTACCCCCAATATTTTTAATAGGGAAAGATTCAAAATCCCAAGAGCGAGACCCCAATATATGTGGTGAAGTGGGATGTTATAAATACTTATAGGGAACTTAGTGTACTGACTGAGATCAGCTGTGAAGGTATCTATATCTATTAAGAGTAGTGTATTATAGATAACCTTACTTGCTACCACATATCTATATATCTCAGTCAGAATTATTCTGGAATAGTGTGATGCTACGTTATGTGTCTAGGGTATGAGTATGGTGAAGTGTAAGTCACAACAACAGACAGATAAACAATTTAATTTAATCCACTACTCTTAACAACACTGTGACACTCACATACATATAACACTCTATGAGAATATCTTAAAGAAGTCACTCGTAACGTTTCAAATAACAATATGTATTCAGTGCTGTTAATAATGTATTTGTGTCCTGATTCAAATACAAAGGAACCAGGAATCACAATCAATTTTAATTACAAGTATATGTACAGACTTTATCAATATGAATATTGTAGTGACATATATTATTAAAAATATCCTATGTGTGTCAGTTGTGTGTAGTAGTAATATGAGGTAATACTGGTTTTGTTTTGTTCAAGCTCTGTTGGTATTTGTCATCATGACTTCAATAGTTTGTCTTAGGGACTAGTATTGGAGATGTTCTCAGTTCCTGATATTAAGACAATTAAATTCCCCTCTGAATGTTATTTTTACAAAGTTATTTCAAGATGAGGGGACATAATGTTGAGCTCAGCTGGCCAAGTTAGCTTATCTGGCGTGATGGCGGCAGGAAAGGACTCCTCTGCTCGAATTCTCCTCTGGGCTCTGGAGACACCTCACTGATAGCTAAAAGGACCAAGGAGTATGCTGTCCGACACTGGATTCAGCAAAGCTCTGACTAGGTGCTGCTCAGTACCATCAAGACCACTGTCCCACAATTCATACGAATAAACACAGATACGTTGATTAGCAATGAATTCTGGCACAAACGGGCACAAATTCCCATCTGCTTATCTTCCAGGCTTTTATTTAGCCAAATATAAGCTGGCTTCAACGCACTGATGCTTTATCAATCTTATTTAAACAAGTGGTTTCGAACTAACGCTCCCAAGTGTGTATATCAGCGAGTCTGACCAATGAGCCCCGTTTCGACAAGTGTTTGAAAAAATGTTACCTTTCCCCGTTTCCCCTAACAACCAAGATAGTATTTATAGCCCGACCAATCGTGGTTAGGCTTTCATTTGTTGCGCTCCAATCAATTTGGAGTTTACATGGTAGGCTATTTCTGTAACGTAAATTTTTTTCAAACACGTTAAAAAAAAATCTTATGAGCAGAAATGATTTTATGCTGTCAGGCACCCCCAATATTTTATTTTGGGTATAATTTATTAATTCCTGGACTATTTGCGTAACGTTTTACATATTATTTGTCAGCAAGCCCTAAGGAACCCAAAAATACAAATTTAAAGGAGCTACGTGGCTGCATTCAAAATATGCAATTTCTTCTACCTCCTGTTTCGAAGATGTGCTGTCTGGGTACTGTTATGTTTTCAACCGTAAACCCATCTAATGTTATCTTTTCTAATAAGAGTTTTTTATGATTTATAAACCTAACTCTGGGAAAGGGTAGTGTATTTTATCACTGTCCGTCTGAAAAAAAATTAGTGCATGTAGACTTACACGCGTGATGGCAGCATTTGTGTATCGCGCGACGCGTGTTGCATGCGTTCCTGATTTTCAGCCCTCCCCTCTCTCTTTATCCTTTTGTCCATCTGTTCGTTCGTTTTGGTAACGCAGTATAATTAATGTTAGGATTAATTTAGGTCATTACGCAGTACGTCTCAATGTTTTTCTTAGAAATGCAGCACACGTTTCATTGAAGAAGGCGGGTAATAATACAGTAAGCTTTTATATCAACGTGAAAGCGTTACAATTTGCAGACGAAGCAGAAAACAAGGGGGATTTCGAGTACATTCTTTGTGACAGCACTGTTATTTTCCCATTGCTCTTCTCTTTATTAATTTTATTTGTTAGGCTTTATATTTACCTAATAATTTATATATGTGGATTAGAATATTTCACGACACTTCCCATGTAGTCCATTGGCCTTGTTGGGCCTGCTGCACTGCTTTTTGCAACCTCTTATCATTCTCAGCTCCTCGTATCTCCTGAACTACCGTGTCTCTGCGCTCCCTGCTTGATGCCTTGGAACATCACCGGATGTCTCCATGACCAAATCTCCGTCTATTCGTTTGTGTGTATCCGATTACCTCCCTCAGTTTGAGCGACTCTTGGGCAGCATCAACAGCTTCTTCCACTCTCCACTTCCTTCCCGTTTTCAGTGTGGGCTGAATGGATTTAACCACGTCATCTGCTCACTCGCGTAGCATCATTGCAAGCCTTGCCTTTCCAACTTTGTACTCTTCAACAACTGACTTAAAGGGAAGCAGAAGTTTTGACTTTTTGCAGTACAATGCTACATCTGACAGGCCTGGTGGTACCCCTAGCCATTTCCTCATGAACTTGTTGACCTTCTGTTCTATAGATTCCACTGTCCTTGTGCTTATTTCATATATAAGCAGTGGTCACAGCAACTTAGGTATCAACATGAACTGGAGGCACCACAGATTGAATTTTCCCAGGAGTCTGCTTTGGTCTATGATCTGTAGCCCTCTGCCTGCCATTTCTATTGTCTTTTGCATTGCCTTCGAGTCTTTTAATGAGGCATCGTACACCCTGCAAAGACTTTAATGTTGAAGGACTTTACTGCATCGTAAAAAATAATGTGAAACACTATACTTCCGACACAGTATATGGCGAAGGTTCCAGCGGGGATGTCATTGATGACCTCGATTTGGAGCTTTTTATTATTTTGTGATGTGAGTATGAATAATCTATTTAAATAGTTTGACCTTGTTTTGGCTTGTTTCGAAAGTGTTTGACTTTTTTTTTTTTTTTTTGTAAAGATGTTTTGCTGTTTTCATAATTTTCATCTGGCAAATTTGGTTGCTATACGAATGTAGTAATGGATGGTTGTTAGGGGATATAGCAGTAGTCCGCGCGAGTCCGCTGTTAATGATAAGAAAAATAAACTGTCAGCTGTATTAGAGTTAAAAGCCTAGACTTGGAAGGGAGAACGACTGATGAACTGTGACATGTCTATACGCTAGAACGGTGTCAAAAGAGAAGGAAGTACATGTACAGTGGAAACTATTTTAGCTGCATTTACTGTTTATTAGCAATTGTCAACAAGAAAAAGACGTTTAGAAGAAGACCATATTTATGTAGCAGGACACTATTTAAAAAAAAAATAAAGCCTGTCGTTAAAAATAGTATGCTTGTATGGATGTTGATTGAACAGTCACTTTTTAATTTGACATTTGATTTGTCCTCACGTGTATCTGTTGGATATACCTGAAACAGACGTCAAAACAACAAGGAGTCAGTACCATTTGATGAATACGTTTTACTGTTTTATATTTGATTGCCAGAACCAAATAAACTCAAATGTGAAACTGTCTATAAACTTACATTTTTAAAGTCTCCTCGAATATCTTACTTCTACCATTGGCCAAACAGCCGTGTTTTATACAAGTGGAGAAGTTTTACAACACCTACATAATCGTCTGTTAACTAGTCGTCTGATGATACAGATAGCTCCACCCTGACAGCTGTAGCCACAAGCGACGAATGTAGCAGTGATTAGTCGTGTATACATTTTTGTTGTTGTAAATGTAGTACATAAATAAGATTTCATTTGTGTTCAATGTTTTCTCTGATATAATCATACGTAGTCAATAAATGTTAACTATTTAGTTTTTTATTTTTTATTATTACTTTTTACTTAATGTTAATACAGTTTTCTGGACCTTGGTAACGAACTAATTTGATTTATATGAACTCATACAGGGAATTAATTTTCGTTTAGTGCTTTTTCTCTTAACGCTCGATTTTTGTCAAAAACAAATTAACAGCGCTGAGGGGGGGTTTTGTTGTATTGACCTGACCGAATCTCATCATAAATAGTTAAGTTAATATGACATTGCACTTTTGTCTGATTAAATGGCACATTTTTATTTTGATGTTTGTTTCATATATACTGCTCAAAAAAATTGAAAGGCCACTTACAAATTCATCTGCAGTTTAAAAAAAAAATAAAGATACAATTATGAAACTCACATATCATAAACGGTTTTCATTGCACATTACATTGACATTAAAATGAAGAAAAACAAATGATTTCATTAGTAAGAAAATCGATGTCAATCGTCTTACCTCCCTTTTTGAAAATTCAGAATCATTAAACAAAAGTTAACATGATTCAAAATCGAGTGTGTCCACCATGAGCTTGAATGCATTCACTGCACCTTTGCCTCATTGATAAGACAAGAGTTCTTAGAGTCATTTGTGGGATCGCTTGCCACTCCTGCTCCAGGAAGAGGAACAACTGATTGAGGTCAGTAGCAGGTGGATGATTTTCTCTAAGTCTACGTCCTAGCACATCCCATACATGTTCTATCGGACTGAGATCAGGAAAGTAAGCTGGCCAGTCTAAGCGGGTGACATGTTGCTGTTGTAGGAAGTCGTTCACGACCCCAGCTCTATGTGGTCGGGCATTGTCGTCCTGCAGGATAGAATCAGGTCCTAGAGCCTGAAGTGCCGTAAGAGCAAGCGGCTGTAAGATGTCATTTCTGTAGGCCAAACCATTCAACGTACCATGCAACGTACCATGCACTCGATGCAAGGGTGTTCTGGAGGTCACACTAATTCCGCCCCACACCATTGCTGATCCACCGCCATAGCGATCATGTTCAAGGACGTTGGCATCATGATAGCGTTCTCTTGGGCGCCTCCAGACACGATTTCTGCCATCTGTGAATGATCTGGTGAAACGGGATTCATCTGTGAACAGAACTCTGCTCCATTGATGCATTGTCCAGGTCACATGACGCCGAGCCCAAGGCAGACGAGCTGCGCGATGAGCTGGAGCCAAGACAGGTCGGATGACAGGTCGCCTTGCATGCAGATCTGCATCTCTCAGTCGGTTTCGTATGGATTGGTCACTGACGATTACGTTGGTGGCTGCTCGCAGTTGCGTCCTGATGGCACTGGCAGTGATTGTTCTTTGTCTGAGAGCCAATACAACAACAAATGTGTCTTGCCGTCTTGTGGTAGACCTTGGATGTCCTGACCTGCGTTGTTCTGCGACACTGCCGGTTGCATTATAACGATCACGCAGAGTTTGTATGACAGAGTGGGCAACTCCTAATCTCCTAGCAACTTCTCGCAGCCCTACATCATCCTGCAGCCATGCCATCGCTCTCCATCTGTCAACATTGGTCAAGCGTCTTCGCTGAGCCATGGCTAAAATGGTAAATGTTACAAACATACCCATTGCCTGTTCCTTCCGAAAAGCGGATGACATGTGTTCACTATAGTCACGACTTGCTCGTGAAAAGCAAATTTCAGCAATGTTATCAACAGGCTTTGCCATGGGAAGCATTTTCAAACATGCATTATTTCCCTTTCCACAACGTACATTTGATTGACCCTGGAGGTACACACACGTAACACAGATTTGATTTATTGTCAGATTAACAAACATTGTTTAAGCATGCAACAAAATGCAGCAAAACTTTTTTGACTGAGTGTTCAGGTTTTAAAAAAAATCAGGTTAGTTGAAATGACCTAAAAATTGAAAGTGGCGTTTAACTTTTTTTGAGCAGTATAGATTGGTTGGACTGACTTTTCAATCTGCCTGTATACAAAGTACCCTTGCATGAGCATTCAATTTCCCGTAGTCTCATTGAGCACAGTCACAGCCCGTACACTTGAAAGTCACCATTTCGTTACCTTTAACTCGAATGCTAATGTCTCGATAGCTTCAACATTCATGTCTTTGAAAATGCGTCATTGGCAGAGAGTTGAAACGATGTATACTTTGTGGCATGTGTCCACCGTGTTCAGATGTGATCCAAATCAGATAGGATTTAAGGGCATTTTACTTGGTAGCACGGCTTCATTACATCATCTATACATAGATGACAGTCGTAAGACTGTTAATTATTTATTTCTTCCCACACAGACATGTCATTTGTATGTTCCCCATCAAACATGCATGTCATTTATGTTTCCCCCAGACAGACATGTCATTAATATGTTCCTCCGCCAGAGGGTCATTTATATCTTCGCCCAGACAGACATGTCATTTATGTTCCCCCAGGCAGACCGTTCATTTATATGTTCCCCCAGCCAGACATGTTATTTATATTTCCCCAAACAGACATGTCATTTATATGTTCTCCCAGACAGACATGCGATTTATATGTCCTCCCAGCCCCACATGTTATTTATGTTTCCCCAGACAGACATGTCATTTATAAGTTGCCCCAGCCAGAAATGTTATTTATATTTCCCCAAACAGACATGTCATTTATATGTTCCCCTAGCCAGACGTGTTATTTATTTTCCCCCAGCCCCACATGTTATTTATGTTTCCCCAGACAGACATGTCATTTATAAGTTCCCCCAGCCACACTTGTTATTTATGTTCCCCCAGACAAGACGTGTCATTTATATGTTCCCCCAGCCAAACATGTTATTTATGTTTCCCCAGACAGACATGTTATTTATGTTCCCCAGACATCCGTGTCATTAATATGTTCCCCCAGACACACATATCACTTATGTGGTCCTCAGACATACATGTCACTTATGTGGTCCCCTAGACAGATTACTTTTACGTGCTCCCCAGACACACATGTCACTTACGTGTTTCCTAGATACACGTGTCACTTATGTGTTCCCCAGACACACATGTCACTTTTGTGTTCCCCAGACACACATGTCACTTATGTGTTCCCCTAGACAGGATATCTTCATCTGCGTTCAGTTTGTAGTCATGCTAAATCTGCAGGCCTGTCGCCAGGACGAAGTCCACAGTCTTTACCAGGTCGGCGCGGCAGCCACATATCTTCTGCTGGAGCTCAGCACCCCTTGGCCAGGTCACACGTCGCGGGTCATTATGGGTTGGGCAGTTTTGGAGAATGTGTTCTGGGGTCTGGATTCCAGTTCCACATGGGCATTCATTTATGTGAGATATCCTGAGGCGATAGAGATGGCCAAGTAATCTGCAGTGGCCAGTTCTCAGGCGGAAAATGGTGGTCTGTTGGTGTCTGTTTAGATGGTGGATTGTGTCATCTCTGCTGTATATATCCCCTTCCTCCTTCCACTGATTTTTATACTTGTTGTTGATGATGGTTTTTGCTTCCCGATAGGGCAATGGGTGGCTGTATTGTTCTATTTTACTGCCACTTCTTGATAGAGCATCTGCTCTTTCATTTCCAGCAATTCCACAATGGGAGGGTAACCACTGAAGGGCAATGTTTGATGACCTTTTGATGATGTTAAGCTCAGATCTGATCTCATTCATCATGTTATCATTTCTGGTGTTTTGTATTGATTCCAGTAATGATCTGCAGTCAGTGAAGATTACCATCTTAGCTGGTGGCTCCTGTTCGGATCTGGTGAGGATTTTCAGAGCTTGTAGTAGTGCCATAGCTTCTGCCCTGAAATTGGAGATCTTTCCAGTTGGGAAGGCCTTTCGGATGATCTTTCCATTTAGGAATCTTATAAAAATGCCTCCTCCACCATTCTCCACACAATTACATCAGTTACATCTGCCCAAACCTAGGATCGACCTGTTCAAAAAGAGTCTAGCATACTCTGGAGTCTACTTATGGAACAGCCTTCCACACCTCCTAAAGAGCCTACCTACACAATATTCATTTAACAAAGCACTTTTCAAACACTTCCTAAACACTGATTATCTACCCCCATAGAAACATCCTTTGCCTGTCAACAATCCATAGGTCAACATTTTTTTCCCTCTTCCGCTCGTTTTTAATGTGAATAATTTGTTTTATATTCATGTAATATTATTATATAATGTAATGTATGTGAGAATGTACCTGCATACCACTGTACTTTAGACATGTGAATCGTGAGAATGTAACTGTACTTTAGAGATGTGAATGTTTTCGTTTGCTTAAATGGGATGATGTATATAAGCAGATATACATTTTTATTTATATATTTTTTTCTTCTTTAAACTGCTGAAAGACTTTTCCTGCTACAGAAGTGCGTAAGAAAGTGTTATTATTATTTCATATTCCACCAAGAATGTATGGATATAAGCGAGAATGTGTTTATGTAATTTTTGTATTGATGATTGATGACACATTCAAAAATACAGATTACTTGTAGACGTATTGACCGCATAAGTGAGTGTTGGTATACAGAATTTATTTATTTATTGTTTTGTTTATATTATTTTATTTTATTTATTATTATTATTTTTCATCAGTCACTATCTTGTTTATTTAAAAAAAAAAAAACCTACTCATTTTTTATTATGATTGCATACTGTAAATGAATGCTGTTGTGTTAACTTTATAATGTTGCATGCCTTTAAATTAATGCTTAAAGTAACATGTGGGAATAAAAGGATATAGTATGCAAGATAAATGAGAGTGAAAGGGCAGAATGTTAGACGGGCCTGCGCGCCCAATTCTTAACCCTTTGAAAATAAAGTTCGTTCGTTCGTTCGTTCTTTACTGCCCCCTCAGCGGATCCATCTGTGTATGTGTGTGTCCACTCCTTCAGGTTGTACTTTTCTACAATCATTTCTTGAGCCAAAGTTTTTAGTGGTTGAGGGGTCTGGTGGCCTTTCTTTTTTATTTCAGGGACTTCTGTGATGATAGATACATTTTCATGGCAGTCGTCTGGCTCATCATAGTCAATTAACATTTCAATATCAGTAGGTTGGTTTGGGAGGTCTTCATGGCATCGATGCAGATGTTTGGAGATGTGTAAGAAGATGGTTCTTTTCAGCCTGTTTTTTTTTGGTCAAACTTTGGAGTTTGGCATGCATTGGATGAATTGGCATTCGTAGAAGCTTCTCACTGTGAGTGAATACCTTTTTCTCACGTCTGTCATCAAGAGAGCGGATGTTGGTGTATCTCTCCATTGCCTGGATTGGAGAAGTCTTCATCCCTCCAGTGATTAATCTAAGGCCTGAATTTTGCACTTTCCCTAGACGTTCTGTGTTTGTTTTAGATGCCGTGGCCCAGGTTGACATGCCATATTCAAGTACAGGCCTGACTGTGCCTGTATAGACTTTTTTTTAGTATGCTGGTATTTGCGCGGCCCCCCCCCCCCCCCCCAACTTGTGCCAGCCAATTTCTTCATAATAGAGAGCTTTCTTGTTGCTCTATGTTCTACTGCTATTATGTGCGGCTTCCAGGTGAGTCTGTTATCCAACTTGACTCCCAGGTATGTTGGGTTTTCCTCGATTGGAAGCTCACTTCCATTTAGTTGCAGTTTGATTGTTTCTCGGAGATTTGACAGAGAGAAGCAGGCTGCTACTGTCTTGGAGAGGTTTATCTGTACTCCCCAATCTGATGCCCATTTACCGATGATATTTAACGCTGCTTGCATCCTGAACTTCGCAGTAGGCAAATGTTCAGCAGCACACCAGGCAGCAAAATCGTCAGCATGAAGAGCCCTGGAGTTTTGCCTGGACAGTTTCTCTGCAATATCATTTATATATATGATAAAAAGTGTGGGGGAGATAACTCCTCCTTGTGGCACACCCTGTTGTAGAGTGACGCGATGGCTCAGTTTCCCGTCAAGTTTTACTCTTGCTGTGCAGTATCGGAGAAAGTCCCGTATCCAGCTGAATATTCTCTCTTCAGTTTTGTTGTTGAGCATCTTAAGGAGGAGTCCTTCTTTCCATACCTTATCAAAGGCTTTTGTCAAGTCCACAAAAACAGCCAGTACTTTTTTTTCTCCTGAAAGGCATTTTCTACTTCCTGGGCTAAATATACTAGCTTGTCTTCGGTGCTGTGGTTTTTCCTGAATGCTGACTGTGTGTTATCAAGCAGATGGTTTTTTTTCCAGATGTTTCAGTAATCTGGAGTTCACCATTCTTTCCATTACCTTACCCAGACAGCTCAGTAGGCTAACTGGTCGGTAGCTGGACTTGCTTGTTTTCTCCTTTTGTTTCTTTCTGATGGGAACAATGATTGCTTCTCGCCATCGATCTGGAAATTTT
Source organism: Oreohelix idahoensis (assembly GCA_024509875.1). NCBI lineage: Eukaryota > Metazoa > Mollusca > Gastropoda > Stylommatophora > Oreohelicidae > Oreohelix > Oreohelix idahoensis. The sequence continues at coordinate 490,430 of JAMPIV010010023.1, forward strand.
CCAGTACTCCATGATTGATTGAAGATTAGGAGGAGTTTGTGACTGGCTACAGGTCCAAGGTTCTTGATCATATCATTTGTGATACCATCTTTTCCTGGAGCTTTCATGTTCTTTAGTATACATGCATGTGAAAGTGATGTGGTGCTTTCTTCCTTGTAGAAATCTGCCAGGATGTTTGCTGCCATCTTTCCTGTGTGGTATTTTTCATTTTCCTTGATGACAGTCTTACAGTAACTGGTTGTTGTTTCTTCATTTAGTACTCTTGTCAGATTCCACAGCTTGCACGAGTCCTTTTCCATGTTGAGACTGCTGGTCTTCTGGTGCCAGCTCCTTTGGATTTCAGCTTTTTTTGGGTTCATTAAAAGCTTGTTTTATGCTGTTGTGCCTCTGGGTAGTCTCTACTGTGGGATTTTGCTCCATAGTTTCCCGTGCTTTTTTTAAGTCACTATGGAGTTTTCCCAGGTTGTCACTCCAGTATGATTTGTAGTCTCGTCGTTTACCTCGTGGAATTGACTTCTTTGCTGCTTGGATGATTGCCTCACTGATGATGGAAATGTTTTTGTTGATGTTGTTTGAGTGGGTAATGTTCTGACAGAGGTTATCGACCTGTTCTTTAAAAAATCCCCGGTTTGCTTTTTTGAAATTCCAGCTAGGAGACATATTAATTTGTCCTGCACTTCTTACCTCAGATATCTGTAATGTGTCTGGTACATGGTCACTTCCCCCCAGTTGGTTATTTACTGTTCTAGTGGTGAGTCGATGTATGTCATTTGTAGCCATAGCAAGATCTGGTGTGCTCGTTGTTTTCCATACTCTGGAATAGAAGGTGGGCTTATCCTCTGGTTGGTTTATTAGAATTAGTTTATTCTCTACCATCCAATCTTCTACCTCTTCTCCTCTCGGATCTGTTGCTTCATAGCCCCAGCTGGCGAGTGGCTATTGAAGTCACCCATAATGAGGTGTCTCGATTTCGCAAGCTTCACTTTGTATAGCTCCAGAGTTGTAGTTGGGGGGGGGGCTGTAGCAGTTTGTGATCATCAAGTCTCCACTGGGCAGCAGTAGTTGGACTGTTATGTATTCAAGTTCGTCCTCACCAGATCTATGTATCTCTACTTCTGGGATTGAGGTTTTAACCAGTGTGAGGATTCCTCCCTTAGTTCTTTTTGCCCTGTCTTGGTGGAAGGATTCGTATCCACGTATGAAGAAGCGTTGAGTATCTTTTAGATGAGTTTCTTGGATGCAGATTATATCATTGTTATTTTCCCTGAGGAATTCGTGTAACTCCGGTTTCTTGTTCCTCACTCCTTCTGCATTCCATTGAGCCACTGTAAATTAGTGGGTTGGTTGGTCAGTTGCTCTGCTTTGCCTTCCACCGACCATTTGGTTGGCAAAGGCACCGGTTGCTTGGGTGGGCCCTTTCAAGGCTAGGGGCCCAGCTCCACTCCTTCCGGTTGTAGCTGATAGGAGTGACGCCATGACGTAAGTCGAGATTGTCGCATGACTCCATACTGCAAAAGCGTGTGTGCCCTAATTTTTCCCGGTGTCTGCGCCGTAGCTGACACACTCCGTCTTCGGCAGACCGGGTTGTGTTTGTTGTTCAGGGTTGTCTCCCATAGCCTTTCCATCTCCCGGTGGTAGCTGCAAGGCAGCAGATTGGTTTGTTTACCGAGGTTTACCTTCCCCGTGGCTAGAGCTTATAGCGGCTCTTACTCGCTTGATGCACCCGTCATAAGACATATGGGGGATTTCAGTGGGGGTATCAGTGCCACCTGTTACCCCTCCCCTTCCTGCTGAGAGGACATCGCCGTTTGCTTATTCGTCCAGCAATACTGACTTAATTCGCAGCTGACACACCATATCTGGAGGTCGTTCCACTATCCGCCACCTGTGGACGCGCCTGGTTGGGGTCGGTCGCCCCTTTTGCCAGGAGACAGATATCACTTAAGTGTTCCCCAGACACACGTCACTTATGTGTTCCCCAGACACACATGTCACTTATGTGTTCCCTAGACACACATGTCACTTACGTGTTCCCCTAGACACACGTGTCACTTATGTGTTCCCCAGACACACGTCACTTATGTGTTCCTTAGACACACATTTCAGTTATGTGTTCCTCATACACACATGTCACTTACGTGTTCCCCGGACACACATTTCACTTATGTGTTCCTCAGACACACATGTCACTTACGTGTTCTCCAGACACACATGTCACATGTGTTCCTCACACACACATGTCACTTATGTGTTTCTCAGACACATATCTCGCTTATGTGTTCCTCAGACACACATGTCACTTATGTGTTCCCCAGACACACATGTCACTTATATGTTCCCTACACAGATGTCATTTACATGTTCCCCAGACACACATGTCACTTATGTGTTCCCCAGACACACATGTCACTTACGTGTTCCCCAGACACACATGTCACTTACGTGTTCCCCAGATAGACAAGTAATTTATGGGCTCCTCACACAGACGTGTCATGTAAGTGTTCCTCAGACTGATATAATTTATATGTTCCCGTCAGATGTCATTTATAGGTCCCACCAAACAGACATGCCAATTATATGTTCCCCCAGACATACATGGTTGGGCGCCCCCCTTCCTGTCATTGAGCTTCCAGAACATGATCCTGTCACACACTTGTCAACCCTGATGTTCTGTATTGTGATCCTGTCATACACTTGTCAGTCCTGTAATTCTGTATTGTGATTCTGTCATACACTTGTCAAACATGATGTTCTGTATTGTGATCCTGTCATACACTTGTCAGTCCTGTAATTCTGTATTGTAATCCTGTCATACACTTGTCAATCATGATGTTCTATATTGTGATCCTGTCATACACTTGTCAATCCTAATATTCTGTATTGTGATCCTATCATACACTTGTCAATCCTGTTATTCTGTATTGTGATCCTGTCATACACTTGTCAATCCTGTTATTCTGTATTGATCTTGTCATACACTTGTCAATCCTGTTATTCTGTATTGATCCTGTCATACACTTGTCAATCCTGTTATTCTGTATTGTGATCCTGTCATACACTTGTCAGTCCTGTTATTCTGTATTGTGATCCTGTCATACACTTGTCAATCCTAATATTCTGTATTGTGATCCTGTCATACACTTGTCAATCCTGTTATTCTGTATTGATCTTGTCATACACTTGTAAATCCTGTTATTCTGTATTGTGATCCTGTCATACACTTGTTATCTTGTTATTCTGTATTGTGATCCTGTCATACACTTGTCAACCCTGATGTTCTGTATTGTGATCCTGTCATACACTTGTTATCTTGTTATTCTGTATTGTGATCCTGTCATACACTTGTCAATCTTGTTATTTTGTATTGTGATCCTGTCATACACTTGTCAATCCTGTTATTCTGTATTGTGACCCTGTCATACACTTGTTATCTTGTTATTCTGTATTGTGATCCTGTCATACACTTGTCAACCCTGATGTTCTGTATTGTGATCCTGTCATACACTTGTCAACCCTGATGTTCTGTATTGTGATCCTGTCATACACTTGTCAACCCTGATGTTCTGTATTGTGATCCTGTCATACACTTGTCAATCTTAATATTCTGTATTGTGATCCTGTCATACACTTGTCAATCTTAATATTCTGTATTGTGATCCTGTCATACTCTTGTCAATACTGTTATTCTGCGTAAGCAGAAACATTAATGAAGGTCTTTTAGTCTATCTTCATCATCATCATCATCGTCACTGTGATGTACAATGGAAATATTGATACAGTAATCTGACAGCCTTTGCTTTCCCATTTAGTGTCTACCATTGGCTAAGCCAAACCACGCAATTTTCTGTTTGTATGACTCACCTTTGAATCCACGCCCTTTTTCTAGGAACATAACAACAGAGTTGTTTACCAACTTTCGCAAACCTGCCAGTCAAACCCAAGTTCTCACGCGAGCGAATATTTCAATATTACGACACCGGACAGACCGATAGTGGGAAACACTTGAAAAAAACCAACCTCTGTGTAGTGAATTGCACGAGCAAAAATATTTTCCCCCGTGTACTCTTTGATGTTTATACATTCAGGGGGAGACAATCGTTTGATCTCCAGAAACGGCGTAATCTCAGATGAAAGCCCGTTACATGGGTTAAGCTTTGTTGTCGGCCAGCAACGCCGAACAGAGAGACCGGTGGAACCCTTTATTGGGGGAAATGTAGTTTCTGATTTCTCTACTATACAGAAGGTAGGAATTATAACATCTTCTAGAGATAATTAGAACATAACGGTATATATACTGCGTCTCCTCACAATCATTTATCAGTTGTCGCTCAGATTTTTCGGATAATCTAATTGCACCAGACTAGAACACATTCTTCGCTAAATGTGTTAAATTGTCTCGTGGGGATTTCATTTTCTGATTTGTGGTAATAGAACTTGTGCTTAAGTGTTAAAATGTGTTAAGTTTACCATTTTATTCACTGTAATTCCCTAGCGTTTAAAACTAGTGAAATAACATAACGCGTAGATATTTTCTTGCCAGTCGTTCATCGTAATGTAATTTTATCACCCACTTCTCACATCAGAAGATACGGTTTAGTGACTGATTAAGTGTAAGCGCGACTATAGTGACCGAATAGGATTCACGTTTATTTCATTTTTGTGTTTTATAGTAAGTGACTATTGTTATACCTTATGACTAAACTAACAGGCGCCGACAATAAAATAACTATTAACGACAGACGATATTTGTAAGTGCGCATAGGGATGATTAAACAATAGTTGACAGTGTGAGCTGATCGTTAACGCGCACGCAGAGGAGCGGGAAGGTACATACCTTGGTCCGAATCTAAAAGCGCAGCGTGGGCGAAAAAACCCTGACCGTATAGTTGTAAATAAAGTAACCGTGTGCCTTTTAACTTTAAGCAGGACTGCCGGAGTGAGAGAGAGATCGTCTCGTCCCCGGCCGTGTATTTATAGAATATTTGCATTTCTTTTCATAATGTCTTGTTTATTTCTCGCAGACCTGACAGGGCGGCCAGCGGTTTGTTTTTCTTGATTAAAGTCTCCCGTACTGATGGGATTTATGCTGTCTTCTTCGAGACTTTTGAGTCCATAAGTCCATGTTGTGAGCAGGACTGGCTAAAAGACACATAACAATTTTAATTATTAAGTTAACTGGACTATCAATTCCCAGATATTTTTTCCAATTTATCAGCCCACGGGAGTGGTATATATATAAAATAATATCGACATCTAACTTTTGACAGACGCGGCACTGGATTCATTCAGAAAGTTGTGCTGTTTCAAAATCGGCACTCACCTTAGAGCCAGCCGATAGGATTTACCATTATCAGATTTTTACATATTGTAACATTTGTTTTAGCAACCAGATGCTTAACAATACGGGAATTACTTTTTCTCCTTTTTTCAACTGTGAACGCCCAGAGCACGTCTTGCTTCAGTAACTCTTCGCGGTGACAATTGTTTCATCCAGGGAAAATTACACCACCAAATTTGGCGTCCACCTTGTAATTATTATTCGATATATAGGCTGGACTGGGGCCATATTTGGGCAACCCACCTGACAGTATAGGTTCAGGAACTATTGCAATTTTTTTCAACGAATTCAACACCAAGTGTGGGTAAGCGAGATTGTTTGTGGCCACGCATGAGAGTGAGAGAGAGAGAGAGAGAGAGAGAGAGAGAGAGAGGGAGTATTTTTCCTTTTGTTACAACCATTGTACTAACTTCTTTGTTTATTTCGCTAAACTTGTGTACTTTACTGAGTAGTAATTTAGTGGGGAATTTGTTCTTCATATTCTATTCTGTAACCTAGTGCTTATCTTTGACCTTTGGGTTATTAACTTCTTTTGGGATCATTTCTCAACAAGGGGAGGGCACTTATTCGGTTATGTTCATATGTTTGTAAACAATGATTTTATTGATTTCTCTATATATCTTTTGATGTAAAAGTTTAATGATAATAAACAACAAAAAGAACTAAACGTTGTGTGTTGGTCAGACCCATACCCAATTAACCATAGTTTTTCACGTTTTGTGTGTCTTGTTGTCACATAATTGTGTGTGTGGGTGTGTTTAGTATAACTTATATTTCATATAGGGAGAGAAAGGTTGTCTTATACTAAAATATAGTCGTAAAGATAGGGTGGACTAGAGAAACTACTCATTCCAGAGACAGATCTTCCTCTTACACTATTCACAGGTGAAATCTATTTCTTACACCTTTATCCTCACATATTTACCACTATCACCTCTGCTCAGACGGGACCATAACTATCTTCTAATCTATCTAAAAATTTACGACAGTCACACTTAAACTCTTCGTTTAGAATGTATCTTCAACAAGTTCACGCCAAGCCTTTCTGTCTGTACCATTCATGGAAATTCTTTCCATTGTGTTTTTTATACCTTTTAAATCAATCACCATTTCTCTTCTGTATGTTTTCCTCTTTCCCCCATCGGAGGTTCCAGAAAAAAAGAACTACCGTGCATTTGATTGAAGCTGATATCCTCAGTTTGTGTACTATCCGTCATCTACACACACTCTTGTTCCACTGGTATTTATCTCAGTCTGTTCAAACATTGAATACCCCGGTCTGAAGATTGTCCTAGAAGGAATAAGATGAGACAGCAGCCCAGGCACCTTGCAGCATTCTACGGGTGGCCTTACTGTCGTGGTTATGTTGAATGACTTGCTTTAGATGACTTGTTGAATGTTTAAGGATAGGCTAGCCTTGGTAGTCTCTTACAACAGCCTGGTAGTTGTACTGTATTAGAGAGTGTTTTAAACCTGCAAACAGGCTTTTAATGCACTAGAAATCTGCCACACACCTGTCATTGTAATTAATTACAAAAAAAGGCACTAAAACGCCACAAATAATTTTTCAAGGAGTTTATAGCTTGAAGTCAAAAAAGTAACATCAAATTGACAAAAAGCGTGGGGCGCTTATCATATATTTATCCATAAGTGTGTCTTGAAAATTTTTGTGTGGCTTTTTAGTGCATTAAAAGCCTGTGTTTAAAATATTTTTTAAAAATATTTTTTATTTTCTTCTTTTTAGTGTTATTTTTTTGTTGTTTTTAAATTTAAGTCAAATATAATCGATCCGCTAAAGACATTATCAGTTTGCGATAAATGAGTCTAGAGCACAGGAGGCGGATTTCATTATTCAGTATATTACACGGAAAGTTAATATTTTTTGTTTGTTTTATTTTATTTTAAAATTTTGATAATAGTTGTAAATTACATTTTTTAAAATGTAGTTGTCAGTTGTGTGTATGTCTGTGCACGCGCGTGCGATAGTGTGTGTGTGTGTGTGTAGAAGGGGGGGGGGGGGGGACGTTTCAATATTTCTCTCAAGAGAGACAATCTTGTTGGAAAGAATACACCTAGATTATTTACAGTTATCGCCCATTTCACTGATGATACAATACAAAAAAAAATTATATTAATTTTAATTTTATTCAGTATTATTTTTACGACTGATTGTTGTATTGTCACGGGGAATACACAACTATGCCAAGTTCCAGAGCTTTTGCTCACCTGGAAGTGATTGAAAAATCGATTGCAAGATTTGAAGGTGACAAGAGAGTGACATATGTTGCAAGTTAAAGAACAGCCTGTAAAAAGGGATACTCGCGTAAAAATCAGTCTCAGGTTAGACTTTTTTAGTAACCGGAGATTCTCGCATCGAGTAATAGCGGGCGCACGATTAAAAAAAAAATGTTTCCCACCTTTACGACATGTGATACATTCTTCCACGTTAGAACATCTTTCCCAGCATCAACGGTCCCTGTCTCACTGGCTGGTGTTCTAGTTTTCAGTTTCTGTCTGTATTTGACTTGTCAGTTTACACATACTATATTCTTCTTCTTTGATCCTTAGCCACCGACCGTCAAAGCAGTCAGTGGCCATCACGCCTAGTGGCGTCTTGTAGGGCAACAACAAATTGATTCCACTTTGCTCGGTCGGTGGCCATCCTTCGTACAGTGCCCCAACTCTGGTTCATTTTTTGCATCTCAGCCTCCACAGTCCTCCGCCAGGTTGTTTTTGGTCGGCCTCTCTTTCGTTTTCCTTCAGGGGTCCAAAGCATAGCTGTTCTTGTGATGGCATCGGGGTCTCTTCTGAGGACATGGCCAACCCAGCTCCAGCGTCTGCCAGCTATGATGGTGTGCATGTCCTCTTGCTTGCTCCGAGTAAGCAGATCTTGGTTGGTGATGGTATTAAACATACTATATTACTGAATGACTATTTTTTTTTTTTTAAAAAGCCACACGCGCACCCACAGACTTTGCTTGATGTAAGTCTGCCGGTTTCATATATGTTCATTATTATTTATCTATTTAAGCTGTCTCTTGTTTGTCTTTTATTATGTAATCTTTATGCTGCAGGTGTCGCACGGAGGAGTAATCTTCTATTTTTATCCAGAGTATGCTCTGGCTCGCTGTAATGTGTGTGTGTGTTTTTTTTAAAGAAGTCATTTACTCCCTGAAACCATCATTTCATGTACTTGTTCTAGGACTTTTCCAGCTTTTGTGGCCTCATTCTATCACAGGGGAGTTGGCAGCCGGCCAATCGCGATGGAGAGGGGAAGAAAGAATTGTTAAGTTTTTTTTTTCCCTCTAACCAGCGGCACTCGAGCTTTCCAGCTCTTTTGTCCCAATGACATGTCATTGCGAGGCTGGGGGGTCAGCGGACTTTCCTTCCAACCCGGTCAGGAGCTTCGCTCCTTCCCATCCACACGGGATTTATGTGCAGGAGCCGTTCAGGTTATTCGGTCAAATTTCCGGTCGTAAACATTCCTTCAAATGCTGACGCCCGGGTTTGAACCATGAAAACCTGGTCGCCAGTACAACGCCGTAGCCATTACACCAGCGCGGCTCCCGAATTCTTAAGTTAGGGACATTTTAAACTAGCCCTCTCCTGCTGGTATTTAAGAACATGGTAACCTACTGATTAAATCAACTTTTCCTGCTTGTCCAGTGAAAACCTACCAACTAGCGTACACCATTCACTTTATTCCTGAACTACACGCCTTTTACAGAAACGCCATCTTGTCTTTCAAGTGAACTTAACATTCGTAAAATATCGTTTTGGTTGAGTGTTCTAGCCGTCTGTAGATGGAGTTACATGAACCAGTAGATGGAGTTACATGAACCAGTAGATGGAGTTACAGGAACCAGTAGATGGAGTTACAGGAACCAGTAGATGGAGTTACAGGAACGAGATCGTCCAGCACACACTAAAGTTACCTGTAGGTTGCACTTATTCCAGATACTCTGAAGCCTGGAAACAGACATGATTTAACAAGGTTAATCTTTAGACAGCTCAGTTTTTCTAAATGCTTCTGGGCTGTCTATCGCGACACTAGAACATTGATGTGTGTTCAGTTTTCTCACAACTCCTGGGTTGTCTGTCGCGGCACTAGAACATTTATGTGTGTTCAGTCTTCTCACAACTCCTGGGTTGTCTATCGCTGCACCAGAACATTTATGTGTGTTCAGTCTTCTCACAACTCCTAGGTTGTCTATCGCGGCACTAGAACATTTATGTGTGTTCAGTCTTCTCACAACTCCTAGGTTTTCTATCGCGGCACTAGAACATTTATGTGTGTTCAGTCTTCTCACAACTCCTATGTTGTCTATCGCGGCACTAGAACATTTATGTGTGTTCAGTCTTCTCACAACCCTTGGGTTGTCTATCGCGGCACTAGAACATTTATGTGTGTTCAGTCTTCTCACAACTCCTATGTTGTCTATCGCGGCCCTAAAACATTTATGTGTGTTCAGTCTTCTCGCAACAGTTGCTGGTCCGTTTTCACTGTTTCCCGACTTGATAACATGGAGACGAAATGGGGTTGAGGTTGGCGGGGGGCTAATGGATTAATGTAATTTTGTTTGACATATTTCATGTGACACAGAGTGCCCTTGTCATCGCAGTTGTTAGCAGTGTATCTTCCGTGCATGTCTTTCTCAGAGAGAATGTGCGAGTGCCTTTAAAACTGTGTGTATTTGAGAGGGGTAGGGGGACGGGAAGGCGATACAGTTACAGACTGGCTTGATTTGAAATACAGACCTGAAGCTATTATCTTCATATAAAGCAATAAACGCAAGTAGGTAGAACACAAGTGTGCCAGGTTTTTCTCCCCTCGAAGGTCAGAGTAAATATCTGTGCCTCGGAAAATGCTGACAGTAATTCATCATTATCAGCGGGTGCCGTGTTCACTACTGCAACTATCTTCATCTTTCTTGTGTTCTCTGTCAATTCTGTTGTCGTCATCTCCTCATCACATAGTGAGTGTCACAGTGTTATTTATCCTTTCTGACAATTCTGTTGTCGTCATCTCCTCATCACATAGTGAGTGTCACAGTGTTATTTATCCTTTCTGACAATTCTGTTGTCGTCATCTCCTCATCACATAGTGAGTGTCACAGTGTTATTTATCCTTACTGACAATTCTGTTGTCGTCATCTCCTCATCACATAGTGAGTGTCACAGTGTTATTTATCCTTTCTGACAATTCTGTTGTCGTCATCTCCTCATCACATAGTGAATGTCACAGTGTTATTTATCCTTTCTGACAATTCTGTTGTCGTCATCTCCTCATCACATAGTGAGTGTCACAGTGTTATTTATCGTTTCTGACAATTCTGTTGTCGTCATCTCCTCATCACATAGTGAGTGTCACAGTGTTATTTATCCTTACTGACAATTCTGTTGTCGTCATCTCCTCATCACATAGTGAACGAACAAATGAACTTTATTTTTAAAGGGTTAAGAATTGGGCGCGCAGGCCCGTCTAACATTCTGCCCTTCCACTCTCACGCAGGCCCGTCTAACATTCTGCCCTTCCACTCTCACTTATCTTGCATGCAATATCCTTTCATTCCTACATGTTACTGTAAGCATTAATTTAAAAGCATGCAACATTATAAAGGCAATATAACAGTATACATTTACAGTATCCAGCCATAATCAAAATTAAGTGTTGTTTTTTTTAAATCAAACAAGAACGCAGTGAAAAGAAGAAAACAACAAAGGGGGAAAAAAAATCCAAAACATTTATACAGTAAATCAGAAAATAATTCGAGTACAGTGTATAATCACATTAGGGTGGCATAGAATCAGAACTCCTGAAGTATTAGAACAGTCTGCTATTGAATGAGTAGGGACTTGGTGTGTTTTTCTTTGTCCTCCCTAACCCAAGAGCAGAATCAGATAGAACGAACGAACGAAGTAACTTTATCTTGAAAGAGTTTATAATTGGGCAAGCAGACACGTCTAACATTCTGTCCTTCCTTTCTCTCGTCTGCCACACACTGGATCCATTTATCCCAATGTTGTTAGTTTACCATTTATCCTATGTCTGTCATCCTATACTTGATATCTTCCCGTTTTGTGCTGTTGTCGCCATATTTTTGAATGCTCGTTATCCCCTAGTGCCAGATGGCCGACTGCCCCTTATCTTTGGGATCTTATTTATATATTAATTAAATCTCAGACATTATTCCTTTACTGTGGGATTCTTCACTTTCTGTTCAGAAACCATCCGTCTGTCAGCTCCGGTGATTAACTTATTTGTGTGAGTAATGTCCAGGGGTATTTTGTGAGGGAATCCGGTTTTTATAAACGCCAACTTGTTGATAGTATTTAGTAACTTATGTAGACTCCACAAACACAGAATCGTACAAAAGATCACCATATTACAGAGACGTGTCCACACAGTTGACAGAACAGTTCCAGCAGAACCCAGTACTTTCGCGAAGTTTTCTAGAAATAAAAAAGCCGCTCATTAATATTCCTGTATTTACACACTGCAGTAAAATATTAATTATAATTAGAATGTTACCAGTAACGGCTGAAGAAGCCGATAAGTCTCCTTATTTTACACGACATAACTTCAGCAGCAGGCGTGTTGGTTTCCAGGACGAACATGTTTGCTGATGCCGGTACACAGAAATATCTCCATATGCCGATCCTAGCCAAAATTCATTACTGATGTTAAGCGATTTCACAGACGTGTTGTCTATTGCCCAGACGGCCGTGTTGTTTCTGATCAGTGTGTAACTAGCTGCAATTGTTGTTCGTGATGTGTTGGAGGAATAATGTATTGGCTCGTGTGTGTATGTGTGTTTGCAGTTATTGTTTTATTTCATGCCAGCCATTATTAAGTTTTATGCCATGATGTGGCATCAATTTCGCTTGGTAATTAAAAGTTTGAACGATTCACCGCGATGAAGACCTGTGGTTTTATGTTGGCTAATGTGTTTTAGTGTGCAGGGCATATCATTTTGGTGGTTTTTTTTTTTTTGGAAACTGCCGGCACCAAATTTTGTGTAGTCTAGGCAGTATTTGGAAGTAACGTACATAGCAAATACCGAGCTACACGAGTGATTATGCTGTTTTTCTTTAATTTTTCTTGACTTTATAGTTTGGTTCTGATAAATAGTTATTCTCAAGTCTGTGACTATGCAAGATGCGTATTTACATTTTTACAGTCAGTTTTATTTCTAGACTGGGTAGAGTGCGAAGTCTGTAATCATGATGGATTTTATTATTTAAAAAAAAGTTTGTAAGCTTTATTGATCGTGCTAGCTGTTGTGGATAAGGTCGTCGTGTCGAGTGCTGTCCCTAATACTTTGTGATGCCCTGGGGAGCTCGTGGGAAACGTTGTCTTAGGATAGGTTACAGTGTCCTGGAGGACAGCGTAAGTTGTGTTGCATATGTATGTGTTTGTATGTTTGTGATTAATACAGTCAAATGTAACACGTGTCATGATATTACAGTTACGCTTAACACGACTGCTTCCAACACTGTAATATTTATAAATAATAAACAGTAATAATTACCAACATTTAATACCTATTATTTATAGCTTAATCAAATAGCTTTACTCATAGCTTAATCAAATAGCCTTATTCGTATACTTTTGTTTGCCGCTTATCACCACGCTCTCAAATTGAGAAAACTCGTCACATATATCACATCACCGTCACACCCTCAGGTCACATGATGCTATTGTTTTTATTTCGCTTTTTAAATACCAAATTCACTTATTTAACATTTGATAACTATATTCTTTTTATTGTCCTTAATTCACTTGTTAATGCTCATGGCACAATTACTGCAGTTGGTCTTCTTGCAGGAAGACTGTGCGAGCTTGCAGTCATCTTTCCAGTTTATTTCCTTGTTAACAGGTCAAGTATTCCAGACCACAAGGTCTTGCATATTTGGATATGCTCCCTAAAATAACCGACCGACTGTCGTGAAGTGAATCTTTATGAACAACACGCTCAAAAATTCCCCGCTCATAACCCCGCTATTGTATTTTTAAATCTATAAATAACTACCGCATTTGAAATTTTTCTGAGGGGCAAGTCAAATTTACCGCCAACAATTTATCTAGTGTATTTGAATTTTTATAAGAAACAAGTAAAAAGTTACGCCCACCCCAAAAATTATCGAAGAGCATAGTATAAAATTAACAACCAATCAAATCGTTTCCATATTTTGTAGTGGTAAGAAAATTTTGGTTGACGAGAAATAAATGCCTATTTTGTGTTTTTGACCGAACGTAGATAATTTATTTCTTAATAACTAAAGATAATTAAAATAAAAGGGATATCTCAAATTATAGCGTTAATACTGCTTAACATATACACATAAAGATTCCCTCATAAAAATTTTTTATGGTAGTAGAAAATTTAATTTAGTGAGATTTTCACATCAGGGTAAGGCCCGATTTAATTACAAAAAAATTACCCACATTTGAATGCAAAAGAATAACTACGGGAAAACTATATAGAACGATAGAGAAAAATTTGCCGTTTAATTATCTCTTTTGATAATTAAAATAGGTCTACATATAACTGAAATATAAAATGTTCAAATTTAGTCAGATCATACAGACACACTTAGAATCGCCTAAATACTTAAATCAAAAATTAACTTTTTAACTTCTCTCTAATTGGCCGGGTGTATTGCTATAAATAGTAACAAACTTTTGTAGTTTTCCGCCATTGAAATCATAAAAATCACACTGAGCTGACGTATACAAAAAGACTGTAGACCAAGCCTTTGCCGGTTAGACTGGTAGAGCGGACTAAGAACCCTTTTACAACCAGTCAGCTTGAGTGTGTGTGAGCTTATTTACCTGAGGGTAAGATAGATAATTTTATTTGCATACTTTGTTAAAGAATTGACCTGTAAAGTAAACAGGCTATGTGTGCCATATTTGTTCGAAAGTGTAACTGAAGGCGAGATGTGTTGTGTCACGCTGACCTACGTAGGAATGTGTGTAGTAGCAGACTTGTTCGACTTGAAAAATTGGTGTATAGTGTTTACAAATTTACGACAGTGAGTGTTAGAAGCGATTTAATTTAGTATTTTCTTCTGGAGTGACACACTGTTCATAGATCATGTAATAAACATCTAGGGAAGGTTATAATGAAGTAATTAACAGGTCACATGCTGTATTGTACTTGCCATGATTATTGTATGGAAGCCAAACATGAACGAGGTACCCAAGCCTTGATGAACCCAGAGAAAGAGTTATGGCATGAAAACTGATGATAGACAACGGTATTCAAGGTCTTGTGCAACTTGTTAGCACAAATGCCTGACCATGGTAAGTTTTAATATTGTTACGGGTGAATTAATTGAGGCACATCTCTACAGGGAATGGATTGTCCTTCTATTCCAGGTTATATTACGAATTTACCTCGTAGCTGCAATTTCTTAAGAAGAGCGTATGGGAGTTGAGAGCTCCACATAAAGACTGAAGATAGACCCCATCATCTCAGCCAGGAGTCACAGAGTTGGTGATCCTGACTAATATTCAAAGAACGGAAGCAGCAACATTCTGAAGATAAGTCCTTTAGAAAGGCAATGGCGATTCATCCAACCTCATTCACCCAATAAAACTTAACCACTGTGGGATGATGAAAGTAGTAAACCTTGCAGTGTAAGACTGGTAGCAGTATAAATATTAAGAACAGTAACAGTACATGTAGTCATTCCAGTGACAGATTTTCCAAAATATTTATTTCATTTTGTAAATAATCTTTCTTGAGTTTGATAATTCCTGACCCAAAAGATTGAGGTTCAGGAAAATTAAATTGTACGTAAACTTTCATACAGCCTTGCTTAATTAATTGTATTAAGTTGAAGTTCTGTTTGAAATTAATCATTAAATAAAGTAATTACATTTCCTCTAGACCCGTAGCTAAATCATTTGGGATCAGTAGAGGTAGCGGATAGGGACTCAGAGATCATCATCATTTACTCTGAGAACTTACATAGCTTGACCCCATCTTGATTGTCTATACACCCTTGCTCTTTTCAGAGAAGGGGGTATTTCTTATAAGACCAGTCTCTTATCTGGCACTATCCTGGTATCCTCTGATACACCTATTTGTCCAGGATAGCCTATACATTTAGCAACATCAAAACCTCTTATGACACCGACCTTGAGTCTAGGTTGAATGGAGCGCCTCGCCAAAACGAGGCCACGCCTCTATTTACAATTTTAAAAAATTATTAACATGCAAGCTTGGAAGCATTAGTGCCTAAACACATGTCTGGATCGTCACTTCTAAGTTCCATAGTTGCATGTTCTGTCGGAGAAGGGACTTCCCCATTGGCGGTACTTTGTTTGTGTCGCATGCTTAGCTGGTCGTTTGTTCCTTGTGTCACCCATTGTTGTATAGTCATACCTTAGTGGACACGAGCCAGAGTGTGTGTGTTAGTTCATTCAGTGAATGGCACGCGCCTATAAGCGTTAGGACTTCAGGGAAGTACCTAGTTTTAATTTTTATATTTTTTTAGGTTCTTATGTGTCCTATCTAACCTTCACTTTCTTTCCTTTCCCTGACGAAGGCCTTGTGGCCGTAACGTTGGCTATTTTCTTATTCTTTTGTCCTCGTAAGACGAATCACCTTTTTTCGATTTTTTTTCACACCCATCCATTCATTCAGTACAACAGTGGTATAGCCCTAGTGGTGGGGGGGGGGGGGGGGGGGGGGGGGGGGGGGGGGGGGGGGGGGGGGGGGGGGGGGGGGGGGGGGGGGGGGGGCTAGCACCTTCTTCTCTTCCTCCCCCCCCCCCCCCCCCCCCCCCCCCCCAACCATAGCTAGAGTGGCTTGTGAT
This sequence comes from Oreohelix idahoensis, assembly GCA_024509875.1. Lineage (NCBI taxonomy): Eukaryota > Metazoa > Mollusca > Gastropoda > Stylommatophora > Oreohelicidae > Oreohelix > Oreohelix idahoensis. The sequence continues at coordinate 506,598 of JAMPIV010010023.1, forward strand.
ACCTACACAAAATGTATATTTGACCCAAAAAGCCCCAAAAGTGCTCTATAAAATATTTTTTAAAATCACCTTAAAAACAGCCTTCTTTGTTAGTTTCCGAGTTAAACTAAAATTATTTTGTATTATTAAAAGAATAAAGTGAACAGCATAAATCAAATAAAAAGGAACCTAAAAATACACGCACGTGCACACACACACGCACGCGCACACACACACACACCAACGAACACATAAAGACACCTTAATACGCAATTACATTTTCAGTTTCTGTGCCAAACTGGAAATTGCATTTTTATTAACAAAATAATTCCTTATTTTAAAAAAAAGCTCACAAAATACATAAAATTACAACTGAATATTTTTACAATTTCTATGGCAAACTGAAAAAAAGGCAAAGGATACCGTTACACGCCCATTGAGGCATATTGGGAATATGGTGTTAGGCCCATATTTTCTTGACCATCGGCACACGAGGGGTGATGTGGTCAGCATTACGCCGGCCGCCTTAATCTTCCCAGAGTTACTCTGGTACCCAATTCATGAGGCTGGGTCGGCCCCGGGAGCAATTTGCGGTCTAAAACATCCCACCTCACCTTTTGGATCCAACCATGGACCAACGAGCTAGAAAGCCAGTGCACTAACCACTGCACTACCGCGGCTCCCCATGACAAGACTGAAAGCTTGTAATTAATAAGTTGAGAATTACAATACACAATTACCCATTAACATAGATCATCAGAGAGAGATAAGAAAAGAAATACTGGCAACCATGGGACAGACAGATACTCCTGCCCCAATGAGGGAACCCATCACACTAGGAGAACTACAGAAGGCTATTTCCAAGCTGAAGTTTCAAAAGTCACCCGGCCCAGACAAAATCAGCAACGAAATGCTAGTAAATCTGAGCTCAGCAGCAAAGACAAAACTGCTTGAGATATTCAACCACAGCTGGTTGAAAGGAACGGTACCCCAAGTATGGAGAGAAGCCATCACAATACCCATACTAAAGAAAGGGAAATGTAAGACCGAGACTGCAAGTTACCGGCCAGTCAGTCTCACAAGCTGTGTTGGGAAGACTATGGAGCGAATAGTCAACCACAGATTGAAATGGTATTTAGAGTCTGAGCAGATCCTGGTGCCGGAACAAGCTGGATTTAGAGAATGCTACAGTATAGAAGACCAAGTTACTTACTTGTCTCAAGCAATAGAAGATGCCTTCCAGGAGAAGAAAAAGGTCCTAACGATCTGGGTCGACTTCAAGCAGGCCTTTGACAAGGTGTGGAAAGATGGCCTCATTGCAAAACTTAGGAGAAGTGGAATCCAAGGCAACATGATGAAATGGATCCAGTCATACTTGCATAACAGGAGAACTAGATTCACTCTTGACGGTCTGCAGAGCAGAAAAGTGTTGCTCCATCAGGGGGTACCTCAAGGAGGAGTAATTTCCCCAACACTCTTCCTTGTTTACATCAATGACCTGGTGAAAGATCTCCCTGCAGGAGTGAAAGCTGCCTTATATGCAGATGACCTAGTACTCTGGTGCGCTGATGAAAATGTCACCACAGCAAATTATAGAATGCAGCGGGCAGCAGACATGCTAGTGTCATGGGCAGAGAAATGGCTTATCACAATAAACACAGACAAAACCTCCACAACACTGTTCTCCCTCGCCCCCAAGGACAAATCAGCTAACATACACCTAGGGACAACCATGATCAAGGAAGAAAGCTACCCCACCTATCTTGGGGTGACATTTGACCAAAGGCTTACATGGAATAAGCATATTGAAAATGCAGAAGGAAAGGCCCGAAGACGACTAGGCATACTCAGAAAACTAGCAGGTACCAACTGGGGAGCAAATGAACGAAATCTAAAGAAGATTTATAATGGAGTAATAAGACCACACTTAGAGTTTAGCTCAGCAGCATGGTCATCAGCTGCTAACTCACATCTGCAGTCTTTGGACAAGGTGCAAAATCAAGCTCACAGGCTCATTACAGGAGCCATGAAAACTACACCAATAACAGAGATGCAGAAGGTTGCTGGATTACAGACATTGTCCCATAGAAGAGACACAAAAACCATGATCCAGATGGAAAAGTACAACAGTATGCCAATGTGTCGTGAAATTCTAATCCACATATATAAATTAAAAGTAAATATAAAGCCTAACAAATAAATTCTATAAAAGGAAGAAGAATGGTAAAGAACAGTGCTGTCACAATGACAGTACTCGAAATCCCCTTTGTTTTATGCTTCGTCTGCAAATTGTAACGTTTCCACGTTAAATACAAGCCACTGCATAATACAAGCGTTTCCACAACACAATAAAACGGGTACTGCATTTCTAAGAAAAACCTTGAGATACGCAAGTGATTAATGACCTAAATTAATCCTAACATTAATTATACTACGTTACCAAAACGAACGAACAGATGGACTAAGATAGAAAGAAGGGAGGGCTGAAGGCAGCAAAACAAGCAACACTAAACACGCGTCTCGCTATATTAATGCCACCTGTGGTGAAGTGGGAAGTTATAAATACTTATAGGGAACTTAGTGTACTGACTGAGATCAGCTGTGAAGGTATCTATATCTATTAAGAGTAGTGTATTATAGATAACCTTACTTGCTACCACATATCTATATATCTCAGTCAGAATTATTCTGGAATAGTGTGATGCTACGTTATGTGTCTAGGGTATGAGTATGGTGAAGTGTAAGTCACAACAACAGACAGATAAACAATTTAATTTAATCCACTACTCTTGACAACACTGTGACACTCACATACATATACCACTCTACAAAGATATCTTAAAAGAGTCACTGATAAACTTTCAAATAACAACATGTATTCATTACTGGCATGAATGAATATGTGTCCTGATTCAACTACAAGGGAACCAGGAATCACAATCACTTTAAATTACAAGTTATGTACAGAATGTATTTAATATGAATATTGTAGTGACATATATTAGTACAAATGTTCTATGTGTGTCAGTTGTGTAGTAGTAAAATGAGGTAATACTGGTTGTGTTTTGTTCAAGCTCTGTTGGTATTTGTCATCATGACTTCAATAGTTTGTCTTTAGGGACCAGTATTGGAGATGTTCACAGTTCCTGATTTTAAGACAAGTAAATTCCCCTCTGAATAGTATTTTTATAAAGTTATTTCAAGATGAGGGGACATAATGTTGAGCTCAGCTGGCCAACTCTGCTTATCTTGAGTGATGGCGGCAGGAAAGGACTCCTCTGCTCGAATTCTCCTCTGGGCTCAGGAGACACCTCACTGATAGCTAAAAAGACCAAGGAGTATGCTGTCCGACTCTGGATTCAGCAAATCTCTGACCAGATGCTGCTCAGTACCATCAAGACCACTGTCCCACAATTCATACGAATAAATACAGATACGTTGATTAGCAATGAATTCTGGCACAAACTGGCACAAATTTCCATCTGCTTATCTTCCAGGCTTTTATTGAGCCAAATATAAGCTGGCTTCAACGCACTGATGCTTTATCAAGTGTATTTAAACAAGTGGTTTCGAACTAACGCTCCCAAGTGTGTATATCAGCGAGTCTGACCAATGAGCCACGTTTCGACAAGTGTTTGAAAAAATGTTATCTTTTCCCGTCTCCCCTAACAACCAAGATAGTATTTATAGCCCGACCAATCGTGGTTAGGCTTTCATTTGTTGCGCTCCAATCAATTTGAAGTTTACATGGTAGGCTATTTCTGTAACGTAAATTTTTTTCAAACACGTTAAAAAAAAAATCTTATGAGCAGAAATGATTTTATGCTGTCAGGCACCCCCAATATTTTATTTTGGGTATAATTTATTAATTCCTGGACTATTTGCGTAACGTTTTACATATTATTTGTCAGCAAGCCCTAAGGAACCCAAAAATACTAATTTAAAGGAGCTACGTGGCTGCGTTCAAAATATGCAATTTCTTCTACCTCCTGTTTCGAAGATGTGCTGTCTGGGTACTGTTATGTGTTCAAACGTAAACCCATCTAATGTTGTCTTTTCTAATAAGAGTTTGTTATGATTTATAAACCTAACTCTGGGAAAGGGTAGTGTATTTTATCACTGTCCGTCTGAAAAAGTTAGTGCTTGTAGACTTACACGCGTGATGCCAGCATTTGTATATCGCGCGTCGCGTGTTGCATGCGTTCCTGATTTTCAGCCCTCCCCTCTCGCTATCCTTTTGTCCATCTGTTCGTTCGTTTTGGTAACGTAATATAATTAATGTTAGGATTAATTTAGGTCATTACGCAGTACGTCTCAATGTTTTTCTTAGAAATGCAGCACACGTTTCATTGAAGAAAGCGGGTATAATACAGTAAGCTTTTACTATCAACGTGAAAGCGTTACAATTTGCAGACGAAGCAGAAAACAAGGGGGATTTCGAGTACATTCTTTGTGACAGCACTGTCATTTTCCCATTGCTCTTCTCTTTATTAATTTTATTTGTTAGGCTTTATATTTACCTAATAATTTATATATGTGGATTAGAATATTTCATGACACCTCCCCTCTTAAAACAGACATTATATGTCAGTCCTTTATTCTATATACACATATAGAAATTTATTATTATTTCTGGGGTTTACGGTGATTCTCATCACACGGATGGCGGCTTAAAAAATCAGCTCCCAAATTGGTTTTTCCAGATATATACTCAATGCTAAAATTATATGGAGCCAGAAGCAAAGACCATCGGAGTAACCTAGAGTTCTCATGCTTAGCCTGTGCTAAAAACGATAAAGGTTTGTGGTCAGTTTGCAACTTAAATGCCTTCCCATATAGATAAATATTGAATTTCTTTATTGCCCATATTACTGCAAGACATTCTTTTTCGCTAGTTGAGTAGTTGATTTCAGCTTTATTCAACTTTCTGCTAGCATATGCCACTGGGCTTAATTCCCCATCCAATGCATCTGATTTCTGTAGTAAAGTTGCACCTAACCCAATATTACTTGCATCCGTCCTTACTATGAATTCTTGACTTAAGTCAGGTAATTTCAAAATGGGTTTACTTGTGAGCTTTTCCTTCAATTCTTGGTAAGTCATTTCACATTGTGGAGTCCATGTAATGCGATCTGGATGTCCTTTACGTGTCAATTCAGTTAACGGTGCACATATGGAATTAAAGTTTTTGATATACTTCTGGTAGAAACCACATAATGAGACAAAGGATCTCACGTCCTTCTTGGTTTGTGGTCTCGGGGCTTTCTGTAGTTTCTCTAAGTTCTTTGGGTCAGGGGTCATGTTTCCCTGATAAACTGTGTGTCCCAAAAATTCCAATTCTTTACATCCAACGCAACATTTGGTTGGTCGGGCTGTTAAATTTGCCTCCCTAAGTCGATCAAACAGCATGTTCAGAGAGTCAATGTGTTCCTCAAATGTTTCTGTTGCTATAAGGATATCATCCATAAAATTTGTTATACAGGGATTATTCAGAGGATCCAATAATTTTCTCATCATTCTAGAGAAGACACTAGGCGCATTCTTCAATCCAAATGGCAATCTATTAAACTCATAGTGTCCTTCTGAGGTACTAAAAGCTAGGTATGGTCTAACCTCAGGCTTTTACGGAATCTGATAGTATCCTTTACTCAGATCCACTTTTGAGAAATATTTAGCTTTATTTAGTCTGGCAAACAGCTGATTTGTATCCGGCAATGGATCCACCTGTCCTTCTGTAATAGCATTCAGTCTCCTGTAATCTATACAGAGTCTATGTTCTCCAGAGGGCTTCCTTAAAAGTACAACACCGGAACTATACGAAGACTCACTGTGCGAAATAATTCCTTCCTTCAACAGATAGTCTATCTCTTCCTTCAAAGCTTTCTCCTTAGCAAATGGAATCGAATATGGTTTCATACAGACAGGTGTGGGGTCTATCAGTTTCATATCATATTCCAATAGGTTTGTATGCCCTGGTCGGTCTGTTAACACCTCTGCATGATTATTTAGAACCTGTTGCACTCTCTCTTTCTGAGTTTTCGTTAAATGTGTACTGATTTTCACCTGTGCTGCTGTCTCACAGGGGTGTAATGGATATTCAAATGATGAAAGTGGTTCCTTTTTCATCTCCATGGCGATGGACAAGGTCAACAAGTGTGTCTCTTCCTGATGTTCTCTTTCCAAATATTGCTTCAGGAGATTCACATGATAGATTTTTTCTTTCCCCTTCTTATCTATCTTATAATTTGTTCTAGACACCTTCTCTAGAACTGTATATGGACCCTGCCATCCAATTTGTAACTTATTCTGACTCCCGGGCAAAAGAAGCAGTACTTTCTCTCCCACAGCCAAATTTCTGTCTTTCGCCTTCCTGTTATAATAGGCAGCATGTTTCTTCCTGGCTTGTTTCAAATTTTCATTGGCAAGTTTCCAGCCAGTTTTCAACCGAGTGGTCAGCTCATTCACATATTGGTATGAAGATGTAATGTTTTCCTCTGCCTTTTCATCAGTCCACGTTCTTAACAAAGCTTCAAGTGGACCTTTTATTGTGTGGACCTATTTGTCCATGCACCGGTATGGTCTCTTCCACTCGAAGCTTTATAGTGATGATTTTTCCTCCCAGAATTTTCATGCACAAAACGACCGCTACCAATTTTTCTTTTGGGGCTGTCTCCCCTCTTAAAATTCTTGATGAGAGATTTCCTCCCTACATCCTCTTCCTCCAGTTTGTTTAAGTCCGATTGAGGGATTGTCGGCTTATCCTGGGGTAAGACATCCTTTTGCACTCTCCGCATAGTGGCCATTGTAAAACAGTTAAGTGAAGCTTGTCCGTGAAAAGGGGCTTCCCATTCCATTTGGTCCACTTTATCAAATCTATTTTTCCTTTTATTGTCAGGCCTGATTTTGCCCCGTGGCGTGTCCAGGTCCTGATCCATGTTCCCACTTGTGGGTGTTCCCTCATGTGCTATGCTACACCTTTCTACAAAATTCTCAATGTCCCATCTTGCTTTGGGCCAATAATAATTGTGAGCCACCTTTTGAATGATGGTACCTATTTTCTCATGGTCCCCATCTGGTTTCACATGTAGGCTCCTTATTAAGTCTGTCCTATATCTTTTTGGAAGAACCAGCTGTCCGTGACCATTGGATCTAGCTCCAGTCTTCCTATACATCAACTTGTTCTTCATATAAAACTCTCCCTTGCCTGGAGTTGTATGACAAGTTGACAATTTCCTGAAACAAGGCTTGAGTGTTTTATCCCCAGCCTGTGCCTTCCTCATCTCTTCTGGAGTGGTATCTAACATAATATCCTCCTCCTGTCTTGAGGTCGACCTGACCTGAAGGGTTGCCATATACACAGGTTTCCTTCTGCAACGGTCAGTGTCATGATTGTCCATCTGACAATTCTTACACCACCTTTTTCCTTGGTTGAAAGATTTTCTTTCATCATATTTCCTTTCATCGAATTGTGGGAATTTATTTTTATTGTCATACCGTGGCCTATCAAATTGGTGCTTACCTTTATTTTGATCCCTAGGATCAAATTTATTAAAGTTCTGTGGTGCCCTAAAGTTATCCACCTGTTTCTTTTTATTACCTGTTACCTCTGCTTGAGCTGCTTGATACCTTTCAGCAACATTTAGCAACTCACCCAGCCTCTCTGCACCTTGTTCCATGAGAAACTTTCTCAGGTCTGGAGCCATGGACTCTCTTAGTTGCTCTATAAGGACCATTTCCTTAAGATCTTGGGTTTTCCCCAGAGAAGTCCATTTCTCCAAGTATGTCTCTATGCGTGCAGAGAACTGGTGATAGGTTTCACCTGACAGTAGTTTAGCATTCCTAAATTTTTTCCTGTAAAACTCTGCATTCTTTTCATACCTTAACAAAAGAGCCTGCTTTAGCATGTCATAATTTTCCTGATCACCTCTGCTCATTTTTGCAAAAACTTCATAAGCTGCCCCACGAAGTCCCTGAGATAACTTTAAGCTCCACCTTTCTCTCTCTAACCCATACGTGGTAGCTAATAGTTCATACCTATTTAGGTAGCTCTCAATATCATCGTCTTTCTCAACAAAATGATCTAAATGAAAATTCATAGCTGAGGTTGAGGCTCCTTGAGTAACCGTAGCATCAGAGGCAAAGGGACTGGCACCATTTTCAGGAGCATGGCCTTGAAACTCAAACTCCCTTAGTCGTAATTCATGTTCCCTTTGTAATCTTTTCTCCTCCTTTTCTGCTTCCCTCTCTGCAGCTAATCTCCTCTCTTCCCTTTCTGCAGCTAATTTCTTCTCTTCTGCAGCTAATCTCCTCTCTTCTCTTTCTGCCTCCAATTTCTTAGCCTCAGCCTCAATCTGCAACCTCTTAATTTCCTTGTCAGCCTCTAACTTTCTTTCGGCTTCAAACCTTCTTTCTTCACGTTCAATAAATTTGTCACATTCCGTCGTGACATAGGCAACCATAACTTGCCCATCTAATCCTAACTCTTTTGCAGTCTGAACCGCAGCAGATCGAAATTTGGCCAGGTCCGCCATTGTCTATTATGTAAATTTATACAATGTCTAACCAACAATTCAATTTCTAACTATATATCTAATGGACAACACAGGCACCGTGAGCTCAACCTTATTTAATTCCACCCAAGGATACCTTTTAATTCTTATATTCCCTGAAGTGAATTACCCCCAATATTTTTAATAGTTAAAGATTCAAAATCCCGGACGAGCCCCCAATATATGTGGTGAAGTGGGAAGTTATAAATACTTATAGGGAACTTAGTGTACTGACTGAGATCAGCTGTGAAGGTATCTATATCTATTAAGAGTAGTGTATTATAGATAACCTTACTTGCTACCACATATCTATATATCTCAGTCAGAATTATTCTGGAATAGTGTGATGCTACGTTATGTGTCTAGGGTATGAGTATGGTGAAGTGTAAGTCACAACAACAGACAGATAAACAATTTAATTTAATCCACTACTCTTGACAACACTGTGACACTCACATACATATACCACTCTACAAAGATATCTTAAAAGAGTCACTGATAAACTTTCAAATAACAACATGTATTCATTACTGGCATGAATGAATATGTGTCCTGATTCAACTACAAGGGAACCAGGAATCACAATCAATTTAAATTACAAGTTATGTACAGAATGTATTTAATATGAATATTGTAGTGACATATATTAGTACAAATGTTCTATGTGTGTCAGTTGTGTAGTAGTAAAATGAGGTAATACTGGTTTTGTTTTGTTCAAGCTCTGTTGGTATTTGTCATCATGACTTCAATAGTTTGTCTTTAGGGACCAGTATTGGAGATGTTCACAGTTCCTGATTTTAAGACAAGTAAATTCCCCTCTGAATAGTATTTTTATAAAGTTATTTCAAGATGAGGGGACATAATGTTGAGCTCAGCTGGCCAACTCTGCTTATCTTGAGTGATGGCGGCAGGAAAGGACTCCTCTGCTCGAATTCTCCTCTGGGCTCAGGAGACACCTCACTGATAGCTAAAAAGACCAAGGAGTATGCTGTCCGACTCTGGATTCAGCAAATCTCTGACCAGATGCTGCTCAGTACCATCAAGACCACTGTCCCACAATTCATACGAATAAATACAGATACGTTGATTAGCAATGAATTCTGGCACAAACTGGCACAAATTTCCATCTGCTTATCTTCCAGGCTTTTATTGAGCCAAATATAAGCTGGCTTCAACGCACTGATGCTTTATCAAGTGTATTTAAACAAGTGGTTTCGAACTAACGCTCCCAAGTGTGTATATCAGCGAGTCTGACCAATGAGCCACGTTTCGACAAGTGTTTGAAAAAATGTTATCTTTTCCCGTCTCCCCTAACAACCAAGATAGTATTTATAGCCCGACCAATCGTGGTTAGGCTTTCATTTGTTGCGCTCCAATCAATTTGAAGTTTACATGGTAGGCTATTTCTGTAACGTAAATTTTTTTCAAACACGTTAAAAAAAAATCTTATGAGCAGAAATGATTTTATGCTGTCAGGCACCCCCAATATTTTATTTTGGGTATAATTTATTAATTCCTGGACTATTTGCGTAACGTTTTACATATTATTTGTCAGCAAGCCCTAAGGAACCCAAAAATACTAATTTAAAGGAGCTACGTGGCTGCGTTCAAAATATGCAATTTCTTCTACCTCCTGTTTCGAAGATGTGCTGTCTGGGTACTGTTATGTGTTCAAACGTAAACCCATCTAATGTTGTCTTTTCTAATAAGAGTTTGTTATGATTTATAAACCTAACTCTGGGAAAGGGTAGTGTATTTTATCACTGTCCGTCTGAAAAAGTTAGTGCTTGTAGACTTACACGCGTGATGCCAGCATTTGTATATCGCGCGTCGCGTGTTGCATGCGTTCCTGATTTTCAGCCCTCCCCTCTCGCTATCCTTTTGTCCATCTGTTCGTTCGTTTTGGTAACGTAATATAATTAATGTTAGGATTAATTTAGGTCATTACGCAGTACGTCTCAATGTTTTTTCTTAGAAATGCAGCACACGTTTCATTGAAGAAAGCGGGTATAATACAGTAAGCTTTTACTATCAACGTGAAAGCGTTACAATTTGCAGACGAAGCAGAAAACAAGGGGGATTTCGAGTACATTCTTTGTGACAGCACTGTCATTTTCCCATTGCTCTTCTCTTTATTAATTTTATTTGTTAGGCTTTATATTTACCTAATAATTTATATATGTGGATTAGAATATTTCATGACACCACCCCTAACACGCGTGTAAGGCCACATGCACTAACTTTATTTCAGACGGACAGTGATAAAAACACTACCCTTCCCAGAGTTAGGTTTTAAAACCTGGAAAACGCTTATTGGGGAAACCTGACATTCTACTGTTTTATGTCCGAAATCCTGACATTAGTCTGACAGTACAGCAGGACAGGTGGCGGTTCTAACATAAAAAATAAAAAAACAACTACACGACTATCCTAGAAAATACATATTTTGAACGCAGCCACTTAGCTCCATTAAACTTATATATTTGGATTCCTTAAGACTTGCTAACAAAGAATATGTTAAGTGTTACGCAAATAGTCCAGGAATTAATAAATTATAGGCAAAAGAAAATAGTGAGGGTGTCGGACAGCCCCAAAACATCAGAATCGATCAGTGAAAGAATTTTAAACCACCATTGTACGGAAATAGGCCACAAGTTACATTTGAATTGATTGGATGGAATGATATGTAAGGCTAAACACGATTAGTCGGACTATAAATGCTATCTTTTGTTGTCAAGGGAGACGGAAGTAAGAGTACTTTTTTTCAAACGATTGGGTAGAGATGGCCTGATTGGTTAGGTCGGTTAATATAGTTAATTGATAGCGTTAGTTCGAGACCACTAGTTCAAATAAGCTTGATAAAGCAACAGTGCGTTGAAGCCAGCTCATATATTTTGCTAAATAAAAGCCTGGAACATAAGCAGATGGGAATTTGTGCCAGTATTTGTGCCAGAATTCATTGCTAGTCAACGTATCTGTGTTTATTTCCATGAATTGTGGTAGGCTGAAATATTTGATCTCTTTTTGATGAAAATTGAATGTACATTGATAATTTATGTCTGTATATATGTGCAGTTCAGTAGCGAACAAGAGGCAAGGCCTATAATATATATATAGTGCTCCAACCTGAACAGAAGGTGTCGGAGAAAAGTAACACTACGTGGAATTACCAGATAGTACACTGACACCTACCTTATGATATGGAAGGACTTATAGCTGAAAGTGCAGAGGCGTAGTAACCATTAAGGAGGTTAATACTGGAGTAAACTGCTTCAGAAGAAGATAGCAGTAAAAATAAAGCTCTGAACTCTGTGTTTGTGATGTATTGTGCTCAGTCTAGCCAGATAGTATAAATTATTTCTGAAGTAGGAGGTACGTCCTTCTTGTTTCAGGGACTGTGGTCCTAGTATTGAAGCCGCACCTGGTCTGAGCGTTTGCTGAATCCAGAGGCTGACAGCATACTCTTGGGTCCCTATAGTAACCAGTGAGGTGTCTTCAGAAACAGTGAATAGTCGAGCAGAGGAGTCCTTGCCTGCCGCCATCACGAAAGTTAAGCCCACTGTGGCCAAAAGAGCTCAACACTATGTACCCCTCGTAAATGACACTAACTTAATTAAAGAGGGGCCATTAATTGTTTTAATGTTCGGAACTGAGACCATCTCCAATACTAGTTCCAACATACACAAGCACATGCAGTCATGATGTCTAATAAGAATCTATCTTGAAGAACAAAACCAGTATTACCTCCTATTACCACATCACAACTCACACACATAGAATACTAATATTGTATGTCAATGCAAAGACCACATTTATATCTGTGTACATAATATTTGAAATTACATGTTATTATATTGCCTGGTTCACTGTGTAGTTGAATCAGGATCACTATTGTAGAGAAAATCAATACATATGTACATATCTGAAATTTATCATTGAATCTTTTAAGATAGTCTTCTAGAGTGTTGACTGTTTGTGAGTGCCACAGTATTGTCAAGTATGGTGGAATAATTAAATTGTTTATCTGTTGTTGTGGTGACTTACACTTCATCATTTGCATAACCCTAGACATATAACGTTGCCAACACAATATTCCAGAATAATTCTGACTGAGATATAAATATGTGGCAGTAAGTAAGGTTATCTGTAAAACACTACACATATTAGATACAGATACCTTCACAGCTGATCTCAGTCAGTACACTAAGTCCCTATAAATATTTATTTCATCCCACTTTACCACACAATGCACCCAATGAAGGCAAGACTAGATGATCTGGCATTGGGACGTCTAAAGCGTAGCAGCTTTGTGCATCGGGGAAAAAGACTTATAAGACAGCATCAAGAAGACCTATCCATGAAGACAACACCACTGAAGCCCACCCTATACCCTGTACCATGGGAGCAGGCCAGCAGTGCCCTCCAAATTAATACATCAGTCAGTGGTCTCACAAGTGGATATGAGTATTTCTTCTTCTTCTTCCGTCCTTAGCCACCGACCGTCAAAGCAGTCAGTGGCCATTACGCCTAGTGGCGTCTTAGGGCAACAGCAGATATGTTTTCTTTGCCATTGTTTCCCATCACGCCTATTGGCGTCTTTAGGGCAATGGCAAATCAATCCATCTGCTGTTGTTTCCGTAATCGAAGTGACTGGCAAACGGGTGATCAGCCCGTTGGTGGATATGAGTATAATGATCTGCAAAAACGAACTGCTACATTGAGTATGATCCAAGAAAGCTATCCCGATCAATCATGGATACATGCCTATACAGATGGATCAGCAACTAATGCTGTTAGGAATGGAGGTGCCGGTATCTTTATCTCATATCCTGACAACCATTATGAGACTAGGCACATTCCCACTGGTAAATTCTGTTCCAACTATACAGCTGAGGTTCAAGCTCTAGAGCAAGCTGCAAATATGATTTATAACACCAACTCTGACTGGCACCAGGTAGTCATCCTCACAGATGCACTGTCTGTCCTGCAAGCTCTCAAGGGTGGTAAACTCCCGCATCTGAGAAATGAACTAAACAAGGTAGCTGCCAAAAAGAGAACCATACTTCAGTGGGTACCATCTCATTGTGGTGTACCCGGAAATGAAAAGGCAGATAAACTTGCAAAAAAGGGAGGAGAATGTGAACAAGAAGATAATGAAGTCACATACTTTGAGAAAAAGAGAGCTATCCAGACTATCAGAAGAGAACAGAACCAACCCAAAGACGACTATCACACTCTCGACCGGCAGGGACAGATAACTATTTTTCGACTCAGGACAGGGCATAACAAACTGAATAAACACATGCACAAGCTACGATTGTCTGCTTCACCACTGTGCACATGTGGATTAAACGAACAAACTGCTGAGCATGTTCTACAGGACTGTCCTCTGTATGACCAGTTAAGAAAGATATACTGGCCCAATGACTCAACACTAAACTCAAAGCTATATGGAGTTAAAGAGGAACTTCAAACAACAGTCGAATTCATCATGAGAACTTGTCTGACGGTGTAATCATCAAAGATGCGATCACAAGAAGAAGAAGAACAATACACAATGAAAACCATGTGCAGACTGAATATCTCCTTTTCACTACTACTGACGCCACAGGATCATACTTGAAATAAACTATCTATTTGTTCTAACTCCGCTGAAAATTCACCAGGGAAAACTTTTTCCCCAATAGCACATCAGACATTAAACACAGCTTTTCATATCCCACATTGTTTTTAAAAATGCTCAGTTTTCTCTTGCACAGATTTTCCAATCTCTCCATTCATACTAGCTAGCCATACATGTACGTTTGATAATCAAAGCCAGTGGGACAGTTTAGAATGCAGCCAATAGATTCCAGTACCTAGACACGTTAATTAACATGTGATGGTAGATACATCTCAGAAGTGACGATGCAACACTGTCGTAAAACGTGTGTGTAAACCCACTTCTTAGTTAAATCACTATGTCGAGATACAAATATTCCTCAGCCAATCAACGAGCACCGTTCACCAGTCTTTGAGACAGAATAAAATTAGGCATAAGCCCTGTTTTTCTGTACTCGGTCACGGCCATCTTGTCTCCCAATATGGCGGAAAACAGAATAAAATCAGGCATAAGCCCTGTTTTTTTTTTTCGGGACTCGTCTCGGTCACGGATTGTACGGCGGATGGTACGGAACCGCATATAGCCAATCAGCTTGCCACGCCGAGAACCAATCAACAGCATTCCTTAAGCAGTAAAGTTACCGGCATATACCTATGTATACGTGCGAGGTTTTATTCAAAATCACGCACACACCAACACGAAGCCAGCTAGACGACCGACTGGAGAAGAGAAGCTGTCAGACTGATTTATTGCTCACCTGCATTGAGCGGGAACTCTTGCTTCACTAATGTCGACTAGCCTGTTTAAATCTTAGAGGGTTTTATTCGTGTAATCCAACCTGAGGTCGTATGTCAAGTCAATCCAGCTGCATGGAACTTCGCAGGAGCACAGAGATTGTATCGGAGCTACATCCTTAGTCCCCCTCAGTCTTGGGTGGGCTAAAGGAACGATCCTCAGCAGGTGTTGTGTGAATCAAACTAAGAAGGACAGAACTTTTGAGAGATGAGTACACATTAGTACCATTTCCGTCTTCAATTATGAGCTATTAACGGTCTATGAAGAAAAACTGAGTTAGCGTAGCAAGAGACAATAATAACAGCATAGCTAATAAATTTATATATGTGATGGGGCCGAAAAGGAGACGCCCGCCCCCTACCTGTTTTGGGGCAGATTATTTTCGATGTGCGCGAAGCATTCTGGGTTGTGAAAAGTCTGAAGTAGAAGATATGTAATGAGGCCACAATAATGCCTTTAAATTAAGTTGTGGTGTAGAATTTTGTTATATTAAATAGCTGTAGGTTTTATTTGTGTTTTCGCTATTCCTAAGCGATAATCGCGTGTGATATTTAAGTAGCCAAGATTAATACGCCCAGCGCGCAGTAGTTGAGTGATTAGCCTAGTGCCTATAAAAAGAGATAGCGAACTACAAGCGGGCCTATTTTGCCACAAACGCCAGAGAGAACAGACGACAGAGCCAAGCTGTAAATGCCTTGAGCACGTGAGTTAATTTAAATTAGAATTAGTTTTATTTAATTCGGAAATAATATCGATGTGGCTATTTTAATGTTGAGTGATATAGATAGATGTGTTTCCAAAGGAAATGTCTTTTTATGACATTATAATTTAGTCTTGAAATGATAGATGAGTGAAAATAATGTTTGATAGGTTTTATTAGGCACGCAAAGCCTAAATCCAGATGTGAGAATTTAGTATCAAGTATTTCATCCATCAGACCGGGCAAATTTAGTAGGAGAGTGTTTTATACATGAAACTGGACAGAAATGTTATCAGAAACTGCAATTTAGATAATATTAACTAGTTGGGAAGATGGCAACAGGGAGAGCCACGTGGTGATTGTATAAAAGCGGCGCGAGGGGTCTGCGGTAACACTCTTAGTTATCACTTAATGTTACTCAGTTTTATATTGTGTGAATTGAGACGGGGGTGGGAAGCAGATAAAGATAATGTTCCCCAGTAAAGGAAAGAGAGAGTTTTCTTGGTAAATGTTACGCCATGTGGCACGTTGTGTATTTAGTCCCAGTTTGGCTTAAGTCGAGAATAATTATATTGTATTCTTTATGTAAGAGTAATTTAGTGTATTTCACGTTTATTGATAATTCTACTGTATATATAATGGGTTACTGTGAGGTGAGAATATGTATTTAGATTTCTGGAGAGCGCGAGGCCACTCCTTTGTTGAGACATGTGTTTCTCTGGTTGCTCCCGGCGGAGCATGGAAACACCAATGTGGCTGGTGTCTATCACAAGCCGACAAGAAGCATTTTTATGCTATTGCAGTGGTTGTTTCGGTAACGATGTGTTTCATGTGATGAGATTCCCAGTCGCACCAGTGGTCATATACGACACGCTTGTTGCCAGGCGCACCAGTCGTCACATACGACATGCTTCAGAATGCAGTAACGAATACTGATGTGGATCGGTTACGAGGTAGTAGCTTATTCTCATTACTGAGAGTATTTGTTGTACATATAGTTGAATATTATTTTATGTCCATTTTATGATTATTTAATTATGGTTATGTGAGGAATGGTTGTGAGAGCACATGGGCTTACTTCAAGGTATATATTTCTCTTCTCCGCTCCTGAGGGAGCATGGGGCCAACAGTGTGGTTTGCCTCCATATTAAGTATTCATATGCTAGGGCAGTAGTGTTTCAGTAGCAATCTGTGTTACATGGTGAGATTGCCAGCCCCACGCACAACACCTTACTAGTCTCATTGGACGACATGCATGAGTGTGTGTGTGTGTGTGATAGCTGAGTGTGTGCTCTTGCAGTAGTGGTTTCCATAGCAACCTGTGTTACATGGTGAGGTTGCCAGCCTCATGCACAACACCATACTAGTCGCATTGGACGACACACATGAGTGTGTGTGTGATAGTTGAGTGTGTCAGGTGGCGGCGTAGGACAGTTTGACAGGTGAGAGCGTGGTGTTTCTCATTCAGTATTATATTATGATTTTAACTATTCTGTGCTTTGTTTGCTTCTTCAGATTAGCATCGGGCACTGTTGGGTGTTTTGTTTTGTTTTGTTTGGTTTTGTGATGTTCGCTAGTTTATTTGTTTAATGTTTGCTTTGTCACTGAATGGGTTGTAAAAATAAATATAGCCCCTGCCTCTAGAATCAAGAGTTTTATTGTTGTTCGGGTCGGTGCGAGTGTGACAAGAGAGTGATATCACAATCACAACATAATCATCATCATCATCTCGCCCACCCTATCACATATATATATATATATATATATATATATATATATATATATATATATATATATATATATATATATATATATATATATATATATATATATATATATATATATATATATATATATACTTAATTAATAGCACAGCTGATTTAAATTTTGTTCCTATAATTGGAAGACTTGTTATATATATATATATATATATATATATATGTATGTATATGTATGTATATGTATGTATATGTATATGTATATATATATATATATATATATATATATATATATATATGTGATGGGGCCGAAAAGGAGACGCCCGCCCCCTACCTGTTTTTGGGCAGATTATTTTCGATGTGCGCGAAGCATTCTGGGTTGTGAAAAGTCTGAAGTAGAAGATATGTAATGAGGCCACAATAATGCCTTTAAATTAAGTTGTGGTGTAGAATTGTGTTATATTAAATAGCTGTAGGTTTTATTTGTGTTTTCGCTATTCCTAAGCGATAATCGCGTGTGATATTTAAGTAGCCAAGATTAATACGCCCAGCGCGCAGTAGTTGAGTGATTAGCCTAGTGCCTATAAAAAGAGATAGCGAACTACAAGCGGGCCTATTTTGCCACAGCCGCCAGAGAGAACAGACGACAGAGCCAAGCTGTAAATGCCTTGAGCACGTGAGTTAATTTAAATTAGAATTAGTTTGATTTAATTCGGAAATAATATCGATGTGGCTATTTTAATGTTGAGTGATATAGATAGATGTGTTTCCAAAGGAAATGTCTTTTTAGGACATTATAATTTAGTCTTGAAATGATAGATGAGTGAAAATAATGTTTGATAGGTTTTATTAGGCACGCAAAGCCTAAATCCAGATGTGAGAATTTAGTATCAAGTATTTCATCCATCAGACCGGGCAAATTTAGTAGGAGAGTGTTTTATACATGAAACTGGACAGAAATGTTATGCGATTTTACAGAATCATGGTACATAGCTAAACAAACAGAAAAGTAGTGAGGATGTCCTAAACAAGCCAGTGAGCAAAGGAAGCTTATTACTGACATTGGAAGGAAGCTGTCTACTGATTGGTAATATGGGGTGGGGGTGGGTAGGGGAAAGAAATATTTATATTGACCCCTACAACTTTTCAGGGTCTTAATACGTGTGTGTGTTTGTAAGTCAAATTGTGTTTACTTGTAGGGTTTACTTTACTGGTTCCATAAAACTGTGTTGTATTGGCTGGTTTCGTTGTTTCTCTTCATGTCTGATGTTTTGTCCAATCTTTCTTTACTGGCACGTCGCTGTTCACCTGTTTCTAGTTGCAATTTCCTCTTCCTGGACACTAGAAAGTATATATATATATATATATATATATATATATATATATATATATATATATATATATATACATATATATATATATATATATATATATATATATATATATATATATATATATATATACTGAAGCACATTAAAAACGCACCACCTGTATAATCCAGGAACAGAGTGTGAACTGTAAATATAAGTGTTTACAAGTTTACATATTTGGAATCTATTCATTTTCCTATGAATCCATGCTGGTCATTAATTTGTACATTTGATTGTTATGAAATTCATTGCATTCTGTGCAGGCATGGGAGAAAACCAAAAATGCAACCAATAAAAAAATTCATTCACACTATCCTCAGTATCTGGTATGTCCACCGTGTGCTTGCAAAGAAGCTTGGCAGCGGCTCCGCAATGGAACGCACAAGTCTCTGAAGGAAATTCCGGGGAATCAAGTCCCATTCACGTGTAAGAGCAGCTTCGAGCTGTTGCAGATTAGCTGGAGAACCTTGCCTGTAGACTCTGCGTCCAAGCTCGTCCCACGGATGTTCTATAGGGGACATGTCTGGTGATAGGGCATGCCAATCAATCGTCACAATGTTCTGCTGCTGTAGATATTGCTGTGTAATGCATGCGGTGTGCGCACGTGCGTTATCCTGCTGGAGAAGCTGCAAGTCTGGATAATTTGTGAACGCAGGAGCAACCAATGCATCCAGAACCTCATCTCGATATGTCACAGCATTAACATTTCCACGGAAGACGCGAAGAGGCAAGCGATGGTGAAAACTGAATCCTCCCCAAATGTGAATACTGCCACCTCCAAATCGGTTGTGCTGACGAACACAGCAATCTGCAAAGCGCTCTCCACACCGTCGCCAAATCCGCATACGTCCATCAGCAAAGGATATGTTGAATCTGCTCTCGTCTGTGAATAGGAATAGGACAGCATTCCACTGCAGTCTAGACCATCTGACATGTTGCTCTGCACATTGCAGGCGCTGCTGACGATGTCTGTGAGTCAAGTTTGGCCCAACATAAGGTCTTCTTGCAGTAAGGCCTGTATCTCTGAGTCGTCGTATGACTGTCATTCGAGAGACTTGCCCACGTCTACCCACTATTGCTCTTGCTGTTTGACTTGCCGGGAGAGAACGATTCCTTAGGGGACTCAGCACAATATGACGATCTTGCGCAGGGGTAGTAACTCGTGGTTGGCCACTCCGAAGTCTATCCCGGGCACTGCCAGTGGTTCCGTAACGTTCATTGAGACGTACAATAGTGCTGTGGTGACAATTAATCCTTCTGGCAATGGCCCGCGAGCACATTCCGGTCTCCAACATACCAATTGCTCGTTGGCGGTCGTTTTCAGATAGTCGTGGCATTTCAAGCACATGTACTGGGTGTTTTGTCTCAACGGCCTTTTTATACCGAGTATACTGCCACAACGCGTACACATTTTCAGGGTCATAGCTGTTGGGAATCGTGTTGCACGTGTAACTTTCGTTGTTTTCATGTACGTAGTCTGTACACAAACCCGTGGGTTGAACCATGCACTTTCCATTCCAGCAGCCATTCGCTCTCTACCTCATGACAAACACGGGGAAAATCCATTCCAACACTTTTTTTTTTCCAGCTTCTCGGCATCAGTATATAGAATAGTGGTGCGTTTTTAATGTGCTTCATTAAATATATATATATATATATATATATATATATATATATATATATATATATATATATGTATATATATATATATATATATATATATATATATATATATATATATATATATATATATATATATATATATATATATAAACAAATTTGGCGCGTCCTATTCCGACCCACAATCACTGAAATAATGTGACCTATTTTGAATATAACGTTATATATCAGCTGTTTGATATATCTTACAGACGACCAGCGCATTCTGAAAACTTAGATCACATCATCTGGCATTAATAGTTTCTTATAGTCATGTCATTACAAATTTCACATACATTAATACTGAACCATAAATTTTCTACGTAATTAAGTGTTGTGTCTAGTGGTGTTGGCGAACCCGTGTCCATGTCTTACGGTCTCTAGTGTCTTGAATCAACAGTAGTTTCAGTGATGGTTGTGAAGGTTAGGTAGAGTAATAAAAAGGAGTTAAGTAAAATAACACGGAATTTAACACAGAATACTTTCTTATAATCTGTATGCAACCATTTCAGTGCAGCACTATCACGACCCATCAAGTTCTTCTGATAACTTGACCCGATATGACCCACACCCGACGACCTGTTGGTTGACCCGACCTATGGTCAGCTCTGATGTTGGTATCTGTGTAAGCCAGCACTTTCTATATGTCCATGCCATGCGGTTCAGACTGGCACTCTAGTTTCATTAGTAACCGTCTTGTTTGCATGCATCCCCCTGTTTTGACAAAGTCTTGCACCAGAAATTAATGTTTGCCGGCATCAGCTTCAGCAGTACCCTTCCTCTTTATCTCTCACCTGTCACGTGCCACAGCCAGTTACCCACGCTTCATGCATGTATTTTGTATGTGGTGCGCACTTTTCTTGTTCCCCAGTTCACGCAGGTGAGTGACGCGGACAACATGACTGACTTAGACCACTCTGTCACGTGCCACGGCCAGTCCAGCAGTAGCAGCCACGCTATCAGCACGTACATGGACGATGATAGCCTGCCCACCTTGTCCACAATGAGCTCTCATCTCTTGGAGTCTGGAGTGTGAGTATTCCGACATTTATTCTTGTCGTCTGCGCATGTGCAGCAAAGGGCAGACGTAGGGATTTACTGAAGAGGTCTCACAGATACCAAACATAACGACATTAAAATATTTTATTGGTAGTTTGAATGAGTTTTGTGTGTGTGTGTTTTTTTTTAAATTAAAACCTTGATCAGCCAAGGTTAATCCTGAAATCACGAAATTGATTTACTCCTACGTTGACTCTGATGCATTGTTGTGAGGTTTAAAAAAAAAAAACAACATATAAGTTAATGTCACTAATACTAATAACAAAATACGATTTAAAAAACTCTTGATTCTTCTGGTTTATAAGAGATGAGACTTGAGAGTTCACGGTTTCACATACAAAGCGAATGTTTCACTTTGATATGACTTGTCCATTTTGCTGGATCATAAAAAAGCAACTAGAATTAATTGTACTCATTGTTGTGCTATCAGCTGCTGTCACCCAAACACTACACTTATTTTTGTGTACATTGTGTTGTGCTGCCATAGATATACGCTTTCTGGTGTACTGATGTGTTCTGCGTACACTTAGCTGCAGTTAGTATATCGTGTGTGGACTGTGTGATTTCTTGTGTAATGTTTCTAGTTTTTACTTTTACATCCTGTCTGTCAAAATATGTATAATTGTTCGATAATAGAACAATACAATAACAGGAAGGGATAGTATCAAAAGTAAAAGTTTGTTGTTGTAGTTTAACTATGGCTACTGAGCTTCTGGATCTTTTTCAGCCAAAACTAAATTGAAGACTCCTTGGTATTATTTACACTGTAGATCGTGGCTTTTCTGCCATTCGAAAACGTATTGAGTTAAAGTCATGAGCTCCAGTTTCTCCAGCTTGGTTGGCATTTAAAGGATCATCACATCTGGTCCCAAGCTGGGAGGAAAAAGCGTGTGACATCCAAGAGGGCGCACCAAATATGCAGAGCTAAAATACTATGCTGTGGTTCTGGGCTCTCCCAAGGAATGTCAAACCATACGCAGAGCCATTTTTCAGCTCCGTTTACCCATCATGGGCCAATAGTGAAATCCTCCTGCGTGCAGCCAAGCACGCAAAAACCGGAGTTACGCCTGGGGCTCAAGTGACTCCTCCAAGCTTAGGGTGCAATGCTGGGTTCTCAACATGTTTCACCACAGGGGAAATCCCTGGAAGTGTGTGAATGATTTCAAGAGTCAGTAAGGGTGTAATTAGCCTCACAGATAGGTTCAGTTCTACATTAGAATAATGTAGCATTATGGTCATATAAGGATGACTCCAGATATGCCTCCATGCGTTTCGGGAAGTAGCCTTTCTTCAACCGCACAGTAGCATGCAATGGACACAGATATGTATCTATATACACACGCGCGCGCGCAAACACACACACACACATAAATATACATACACATGTGTATGCACACATACGTATACATACATGCATGCGAGAGCAAAGTAATAAAAGTACTCTGTGAAATAGTTACGTTTCATATCTAAAATTAAAAACACTATGCATTTTACTTATAACCGGTCATATGTTGAACTCAGACGCCTGGCAGGGCCACACATTGATGAGGTCCAGTGTGGCTTCCGAGTAAACCGAAGTATTCAGGACCTTATCTTCACACTCAGGCAGCTGAGTGAAAAGGCCCTTGAGTATAAAGGTGAGGTGCATCTTTGTTTCTTGAATCTGGAGAAGGCGCTTGACAAGGTCCCCTGAAGCATATTTTGGGACTGCTTGGCAAGGAAGAACATTCCAGCACTTCTGATCCACGCTATACAGTGTCTATAAGACTTGCAGAAATTATGCGAGGACGGCAAACCATAAGTCAGAAGAGTTCAGGACCACAACTGGTGTAAGACAGAGTGATATTCTGTCACCTTATATTTTCATACTTCTCATGGACGATGTCATCAAAGCATGTTAGGACAGGACAAAAAAATATTCATAGGAGTACTGGAAGATGAGAGAGGTCTGTATATCAGAGCTGGCATTTGCCGACGATGTTGACCTGATTGCTAAATCTGAGGCACATCTTCAATCCAATCTGCAAGCCTGGAAGGAAGAACCGGAGAAGAGAGGAATTATTATCAGCAGCTCCAAAACAAAAACCATGGTGATTTCACGAGGAAAAACAGGCATCAGATTATTCTGGGAGAACAGGTCCTGGAGCAGGTCAATGTCGTGGTTGAGTTAAAGTGTTAGAGTATTTGTCGAGTTAGACAATTGTAGTGAAATCGACAATGAGAGGGAACTGACAAAATTATAGATTACACATAGATATTGTGTAAATAGGGTAAACTTGAGACCAACCTGGAAGAGGATTCACTAAAGTTATCTCTCTCTCTCCAAGCCTCAGCACACTTAAATAGTCTAAGCACAACCCACTCTCTCTATTTTCTCTTGTCAAAAATAGAGACTATAGTAAGAGCTTGTAATATTAAGTATGGATGAAAGGGTCGTGAACAGCGCGTTAATAAATGAGTAAAATTTATTAAAGGTTCTTGAAGGAAGAAAATATCTGAAAAATAAGTATATCAGCACAACAACATAATAAAACATCAATAATCACATCAAGTTTACAAATATGCCATTACGTCCGCTTTTGTGGGACCAAATGCATTAGCTCCAGTTAGTGTTGTTATATGTATATTCTCCTATAGATGAAGAATTACAATATAAATCCGCTGTAGGTGCTATCCATGCACCGTTCACACACTAATCACGAGATAGGTTGTAGATACTCTGTCTATATCCGGATGACCGCTAATACGTGCGGGGTTTTGGATGACCAGAAACACACACAAGACGAGGTCATATAAGTTTATAAACTAATAAAACGGTATTGAATCAGTTTTACAAATAACAGTTCACATGAGACAAGTCTCATGTGAACTGTTATTTGTAAAACTGATTCAATACCGTTTTATTAGTTTATAAACTTATATTCCTTACCAGTTTTACTGCAGCCCCTTAATTTATTTACAAGACGAGGTCACTTTAGGACAAACGGTCCATGGCGCTATTATCCAGCGCGTGAGAAATTTAGGCCTGCGTACTTGGTATTAAATCCGGTTTGGCTGGCTTGACTTTAATTCTGACTGAGTGCTCCGTTTAAGCACAAAGTCTGGTGTTTAAATTCTGCTGAAGACGCTGGGCTGATAGATATGTTGGACGCCGCAATGCTCTGACTGGTGATAAAGAGGCGAGTAGGAAACCACTAGTGCCAAATTCAATTTCAGATTTTGCTTTGGCTCTTTAAACACTGCGTGAGCTTATTTCCCATTAGAGGGATGGGCGTTGACAAAGGGTTGTATTTCAGGTAGGGTGACAACTCGTGGTGCTAATTGCTTTCAGAAAAACCGCGAGATCGAAGAGAATGTGACGTTCTTCGCCTGACTGGAATCCTGCGATAGCAGTGAGGTATCCTGAAACCCGAGATGACGAGAATGGCAACACAATCCAGTTTTTGTGTTAACGTCTGCCTGTCTCATTTGGCCATCTACGGACGGGAAAATTTTACGAGTGTCCTTGACTGAATAAACCTATCAGATTTATAGTCTACCAGAGACGTTAATTCGGCCATCTGGCATCGTGTATTCCCACCGATATTCGACGTATAACGTAATCAATAGTAAGACAAAAGTGATTCTAGAGTTTACATCAAAGACAACCACCGCGAGAAAGTTTCCCAGCTAAGACGTAATATTATTCTCGCACTCACTGCTGCGTTCAAGGGCAACAACCACAAAGAACGAACGTGAGTTTTGTCTCCCCTTGAATCGGAGATAAAAGTGAGTTCTCAGATCATAAAGGGTTGTCTCACCTTTGCTGCCGCTAGTGGTCCGCTTCTTCAAAGAAACTATTTCTCGCTCGAGATCAATCGCTTTTACAATCTACCACTACTGGCCAAGTGGGAATTTATAATGAAGACCAGAACGAAGTAAGATCGCGGGGTGGGGTCTGAGAGGGGAATAATGGACCACATAGGAAAAATCGAGGAAACCCGAAACATTAAGAGAGTAAGAAAAATGGGACGTGTAGGTAAAATAAAATTAAGTCAAATCCGTGACAGTCAGCCACTTTAAATACCTTGGAGCTGTCATAGATTTGAATTGAGACATCAAAGAAGAGTTAGCTACACTAAGAGCAGCGGCTGGGAGACTTTTTCAGGCCATACATCGAGGATTCCTCAGCAAAAGAGAAATTGACAAAAAGGCCAAAATTGCTGTATACAGCTCCACCTATGTCCCAGTCTTGACATATGGATGCGAGTTATGGGCAATGTCTGCAACCCACAAAAGCCAGCTCGAAACCTTAGAAATGAGATATCTGAGGAAGGGGGTTGAAGTAACAAACATAGACATCGCCTGCAACCAGGCGGTACGTCAGGGCTTTAAAACCCAACCCCTGCAGACCCAAGTGGAACAGTCATAATTACGATGATTTGGCCATATATGCAGAATGGGAGAAGATCGGCTACCACGGTAAATATGGGAAACTAAGAGTCAGGGATCCAGACCTCCAGGACGACCCAGAGTTCGCTTGGAGGACAACATTAGACATTCCCTGGAGAACTGAGGACTAGATTGGAACCAGGCCACGAGAAAGACAGCCGGTGGGATAGTATGGCGTTCTCTCTGTCAAATCTCTACACCCCAGGGTATAAGAGGAACGACTGATAGGACTTCCAGGTGTTTTTTAGACCTGCAGGAACAGCCTTTGCTAGTCTAAACAAGCAAAGCTTTGCATCACACTGGCGCTAAAAAGTACAATATTCTGTCTGCCAGGTTTCATTGGTAAGAATGTTTACAACATGTGCCCGTGTCAGTTATCTGGTCAGTAGTTATCTTGGTTGGTTCTATTACAAAATTAATTTAATCTTTTCGTTTGTGTTTTTCTTGTTTGGTGATATGTCATTCAAGTGGCTACAGGCCTTCCGCCTGAGATGGAGATTCTTGATCTTACGAAAATTTTCTTCCCAGGTTCGTTCTTACCCTTTTCAGATGTTCTATTTGTGTGGCAAACAATCATATAGGCCTAGTGGTTTTTCAATCATCCAGTTGTAACATTTCAAACAGCGACCCATATAGTTGAGTGAATGCAGTGAATTTCAATCAGAAGTTTATTGAAAATAAATTTACAAAGAAAATGAAAGAACTGATGTTTTCACGCCTCTACAGTTCAACAAAATCTTTCTAGCTTCTAACGAGGCTTACGATAAGCATGTGCGTGCTTTTACGCTTAATTTAAATCCTCAGAAAAATATATCCAACAGAAGAAAAAAAACACTGTTCTTGATAATCTCAAAGACGAAGTTCACCTAAACACTATAAAACTGCCTAGCAAAAATTTCTATCTATCTCACCTATCTTTCGCGCATATCTCTCCTTTTTATACAGCTTCTTCTTTTTCCCGCCATTTATTCACAAGTCTCCTCTTTTTCCACACATTACATTTTATCTACATCTACACACGTTTCGCTGTTTTTCGACTTTTTTCACATGCTTCTCTTGTCCAACTAAACAATGGAAAAAACCCAAGAATCACAACATTCACTTCACACTTCCCACGCATAACACCCATTCATTATTATTTTCTGAGACTGCTCTACAATGCCTCTCACAGCCGTGACTGCTAACTGAACCTTTAATTATACTGCGTTTTGTGCAAAAACGCCGTATCTGCTTTTAATGTCTGTCATTCTTATATGTAGCATTATAGCACGTATAAATGCTAGTGTAGGCCAGCCGGTCACACAAGTCCCGGGGCCAAAAAATGTATCCCATTGGAGATATTTTCGTCCTATCAACTAAAAATATCAAGTCCCTAACATACATACTGGAGCAAAATATCAAATGGGGGCATATACTTATGAGCCAATTAGCAATGGACAGTGGTTGACAAAAATTTGTTACTGGTTGTCGCAGAATGTAAATGAATGATTACTCCAATTGTTGGAGAGATTTGTATAGTAAGTAAAGGAAAATGTGTAGGAAGCACATAGACCTTTAGACACTAGTTTTCACAGAGGTGAGCTAGTGTTGAGGGAAAGAGTTAACAGAAGGGCACAGGTTGGTGTCAGTGATTCTCTCACCTTTTAGACTACCAACTCTTGTATATTTCTGGCGACGACTAACTCTTTCTTACTCTAATCTTTTTGATGATGAACTAGTAGTAACAGGTAATACAAGGAGGGTTGAATATGTTTTTTTTCTGAACAGAACATACAATCTACTAAGTCAAACTCAGAATGATGGTGAGTTATAGAATGTACATAATTACTTTAATTACAGTGGAAAATAAAATCAATGTTGACATGCACTTTGAAAAAAAGAAATACTAGGAAATTTAGAACTGTCAGTGTCTTTGGTTCAGATAAGAATAAGAGGCTATTTTCCTCACTGACGAAAGTTTATTCCTATGGCTATTTCTTGGAAAAGTGAATTCTGACTTTGGCCTGGGCTTTAAGTAGACTTATCTGCTTGGACTTCTCCTGGGCTTCTCAGTAGGTAGGAATTACCTAACTGGATAATTTGCTGCAGTTGAGCTACAGTCCAAGAGATGACTAGGCTGTTCGTCTCAAATCACATATACTGTCACATATACTGTTGATAATAGGTAGCTTGAGGCTTCTATTCTATAAGCGTGTGTTCTCTTCCAACGGTTATCAGCAAGTGATTTTAAAACTCAGCATTTGTTCGCATGAAGTTAAAACATTTCTGATTCCCACGCCAAGTTAATTATTTCCCGTCTCTTGCTTAGACACGTAAACAGATTTATCGTGGCGGTTTTCAGTTGACCACCGAACTCGGAAATTTAATACTCTGGGAACCACTGTCGTTTCGACCACACGAATAAATTGTATAGACGTCCCTACAGAAACATATTTACATGCCTTTGTAGAAGAAGATAGAATTAGGATCGTATGACAGGACTGTTAGTGAAGACTTGGAAAAACAGCTAAAGAACAGATCGCAGGTGCAAATATTTCGTAGAGAAAACAGACAAAATGTGAAGGAATAGAAAAGTAAGGAATTTTAAAATAATCTAGACGAAACCTTCGAGCACTCTGTGACACTGGTACAAGTCATTGAATGGGGGCATACGCATGTGAGCCAAATGAAAATTTTTTTTACAAGGCCTCAGTATACATGTGAGCAAAAAAAACGAGAAAAAAATATGTGTACGTAAAACGAGGGATCCAAGTAGATTTATAATGCGTAAAACGGGGGACACACAAGTTGTTTATACACTTTGTCATTAAACAGTATGGGATATGGATAGCAATGTGCAATACGCAATATGTAAATGATATTCATGTATTAATACAATACTTATGTAAATCTTTACTTAACAAACGCTAGTAGTAATACATAAAAACATGGAGTTATGATATTCAATATACATAAACAATATAGGACTTAAGAACTTTTCTCAGTCAACACATATAAGGTTTGGTCATGCCAAACAAAACTCGAACTTTTAATCAGTACTTCAGGACAATAATTGTATCATAACTTAATACATACATCTGAATCGTAACTGAACTAGAACTATTATTTGCGTTTCACAATGAACTCCGCGATTTTCAGCGAGAGCAGGGAAGGTAACGCTGTCTGCATATATGAGAACTCTCATTGACGGGCACAGTGTAGCGTAAACTAAGGGAGAGCGGGTGTATAATGAAATAGCTGGGGGTTGCTGGAGGAATGTGAGGCGTGGGAGAAAGGAAAAAAAAACTATAAAAAAACTCGCATTGGGATATTCACAGTTAGTGTGTGTGTGGGGGGGGGGGGGGGGGGAGAAAAGTAGTTCCGGTTTGGATGGATGAATTTGAGAGGTTGCCATACCACGAAAGTAGAGGAGTGAAATTGAATAGAAATATTCTCAGTGGTAAATACATCTTGAGAACGGAAGATGTATGGAACGGCTCATCAGTCCAAAAATAGTTATAAGAAATCGAGCAAATCGGGGAAGATGAAGGACGTGGAATGGAGTTGGAACTGTGTGCCTCGACCGCAACACTTTGGTAAAAAGACATGATACATGATGCATAGTTACTTATGCGATAGAAAAGACTATCAATGTTACAGAAGGGAAATGGCGATGCTATACATATCTCCTATTGTGCTGAGATACAATGGTGAAGTACGTGTTAGCTCTGTTCACTGCCATAGCATATGCGTTTGTGTAATAGATAGCTGCTGTATACGCAGATGAGTCATAGTGAGAAATGATATGGGTAGACAAGGGAGTAGGTAAAAGATGCACACGATAGATGCAATAAATAGCGTTGATAATAATCAAAGGAATTTTTACGAAGACTAGGAGTTCGTAGTGAGATAGAAATGCCTCAACTGACAAGGATTTAATAGTAAGCGAATAAATTCCGTGACGGAATATCAGGAGAACGAAACGTATGAGGTATCAGAGAAGATAACTGGTTAACGATAGTATCAATGAAATTCAACAATGTATAATAAGTAACCATAAAATGATCCATAGCATATCAGTTATCTGGTCAGTAGTTATCTTGGTTGGTTCTATTACACAAATAATTTAATCTTTTTGTTTGTGTTTTTCTTGTTTGGTAAAATGTCATTCAAGTGGCTACAGGCCTTCCGCCTGAGATGAAGATTCTTGATCTTACCAAAACTTTCTTCCCAGGTTCGTTCTTACCCTTTTCAGATGTTGTTTTTTTTGTTTGGCAAACAATCATATAGGCCTAGTGGTTTTTCAATCATCCAGTTGTAACATTTCAAACAGCAACCTATATAGTTGAGTGAATGCAGTGAATTTCAATCAGAAGTTTATTGAAAATAAATTTACAAAGAAAATGAAAGAACTGGTGTTTTCACGCCTCTACACTTCAACAAAATCTTTCTAGCTTCTAACGAGTCTTACGATAAACATGTGCGTGTACTTACGCTTAATTAAATCCTCAGGAAAATATATCCAACAGAAGAAAAAAAAAACAATGGTCTTGATAATCTCAAAGACGAAGTTCACCTAAACACTATAAAACTGCCTTGCAAAAATTTCTATCTATCTCATCTATCTTTCACGCATATCTCTCCTTTTTATACAGCTTCTTCTTTTTCCCGCCATTTATTCACAAGTCTCCTCTTTTTCCACACGTTACATTTTATCTACATTTGCACATGTTTCGCTGTTTTTCGACTTTTTCACATGCTTCTCTTGTCCAACTAAACAATGGAAAAAACCCAAGAATCACAACATTCACTTCACACTTCCCACGCATAACACCCATTCATTATTATTTTCTGAGACTGCTCTACAGTGCCTCTCACAGCCGTGACTGCTAACTGAACCTTTAATTATACTGCGTTTTGTGCAAAAACGCCGTATCTGCTTTTAATGTCTGTCATTCTTATATGTAGCATTATAGCACGTATAAATGCTAGTGTAGCCCAGCCGGTCACAAACAATTAACCACTTATTTTTGTTGTAATTTTGTGAAGTACTTCCTGATTTTCTGACAAGATCTGTTTTAATTATTTGAAGTTTTGTAAGCTGTTTTAAACTCAAATATTTGTGCCATATTATCAAATATTATTAATTCACTGACACTGGTTATTTTTAAGAACCTAGCTTTAAGTGTTGTGTACATAAAGAAGACATATGAAGACATGACATGTAGAGTTGAATCCGCAGGGAAAGAGAGGCAGAGGTAGACCAAAAAACACATGGAGAAGAGAACTGGAAACAGAGGTGAAAATGATGAGGAAAACATGGAAAGAACTTGAGCGGATGGCACGTGACAGGAAGACTTGGCATGTGTTTGTTGAAGGCCTATGCTCCTTGGGGAGCTAAAGGGTATTGATTGATACATTTCGAGGAAAGAAGAAAAAACCAGTGACGTCAAGCCAGTACAAATCTCACATTTCAGAAATCAATTTTAGTTGTTTTTTTTTTTTTAAATAATTAAACATTAAGATTTCTAAACCTATAACAATGTATGCGTTTATCAGTCAGTTCCCTGTTATTTGCCAATATTATATGAGCTTATTCGCCACAAGGTAAGATTATAATAACAGTTGAAGGAAATGTTTCGTCGGCAACTTGAACCGTAAAAAAATATACGATATTAAGACCAAAACGTAGGGGAGAGCTCTTTCACACCGAAAGAAAAAAAAAACATGCTAGCCACAGTATATCAATAGTGGTGAAGCATACATATAGTCTGACAATTTCAGGACAATGATCCATTGTATGCAGCTCTGCTAATAAGGTTATCTGGTATTTGTGGTTTTTTCATCTACGCCTTCCTCGTCAGCGGTATCTTCTACCGTTCTTGTGTTATGGCTCTTGGAAATCTTCACTTAGCTCAGTAACTGTCGGTACACATCTTAGTTTTTTTTGGGTCTCATCCTATTTGATTTAAAACAACCACGACCCCCCCCCCCCCCCCCCCCCACCTTTATTTCTTTGGTGTTTTTTGTGTAAGACAATGAACGTCTATGGTAGACAGATTTCTGGTTCGAAGACCGGTTCTCTCGCAACATGATCGAGAATCTAGAGCACCATTGATCTTTTAATCTAATTGTGGTATGTGTGTGTGTGAATGTATACCCCCGGGCAAGGGGAGGGTGGACGTTTTTAGGCTTACATTCTTTCGTTGTGTTCCGTGTATGCATTCACTTTTGTGACTCAGGCCGTTTTTGTCACGTGTTGTCAATGTTGTCTTGCCTTTGCTTGTTAAAGACTGCACAATTGCTTTAGCTGGAGCATGATTTCCCAACTGTTGTGTTGTTGGGACACATTGTTGTGTTACCTACGACTAGAGGTGTGTCCGCTTTGGTTAGCTCTCCTTTTTTTATTATTATTTTGTATGGCTGGAAGACAAATGCCCGGTCATCGCATGGATTATAATTTGGGTGTATAGTATCATGTATTGCTCGTATCACGCCTGTATTGCGTTTGTTGTGATTTATTTGTTGTTAACGTCTTTTCTTGATGAACTTTACTGCGGATTGTCTAGTACAAGTTGTAAATGCGTCATCTTAACTGTGACGAAATGGGTTATAAATTGTGGGCACTTGGATGGAGCTACCATCCCTCCTATTTCTTTCTGATTTTTGGCACGTCCATTTTACTTCTTTTCATTCTTCTGTAGATATAAGCGGGGTAATTGACTTGTCATTCTTGAATGCGATAGGTTCTCTCCCCTTAGTCTGTAGGGTTGGTAGGAGATAATTGACGCATCCACAGCGGTATCATTCTTTAGAGCTCTTTTGACCACGAGTCAGAAGCCCGACACGCAGTTTGAGAGGGAGCGGCAAAAAGTTCCCGAGTCTTTAACACCAGGGAAAGCTCTTGCCTTCGTGTGTCGGCGGTTAGATCCTATTACGACATATATTGGCGTTTTCTTTCTTTTTACACGTAAACACGGGAACAGTTTCTGGAGTTCCGTCATGTTACGTGGCAACCCGGGCGAAGGAGCGACGTGTCCAAAGACACCTGCGCTGTTGAGATGACGGTCACCTAGACTTCTCTGTGCTTTGATGCCAGGGAAATTCTGGGACTCTCTATGCATAACAAGCTTTACTCTGTTATGCTAATTCCTTTGTAGCTTGTCGCCAGGAGAATTCTCTGGGTAAATCTTACGACTGTTTTCAACATTCTCTTCGTAGATGTTAACTCGGTTCGAACATCTGCGGTCTATTCCTACTATATAATTGATTCTCTTCTGCTTCTAAATTGCTCAGTCCTAAAATTCCTGTCGTGAGAAGGTAGAGACCCAGTGTTAGCTTGCCAGCTTATTAGAGTGGGGACATTCTGCACTGATCTCGGTAAGCCTCCTTAAGTATTTGGTAGTTATTTAGTTTTTTCGTGGGTACTAGCCGTAGTCCGATAAGTTCATTATAGTGAGTTCTAGACATTATTAACGTTCGGCCATCGCTCTACTACACCAAGAAGCTATAGCTAGTTCTTGTAAAGGAAGTTGTGGTTGTTTGCCTATTACGGGGTTTTATTTTGAAGCCTAATGGTTGTGTACTTTAAGATGCTTCATGAACGTTTTGAGAACCCCTCTTATGCACAGAGTGTATGTATATATACAGGGTGATCGAGAAGTCTCTCCGCAGTGGGTTCAGTGCTTTAATAATATGAATGTAACATGTTATGAAACAGTAAACAATATTATTTTAATTGACTTTAATTAGATTTACTTTACAGCAAGTCCCTCCGCAGTGGTTGTACGGTCATAGTTCTGCGTATCCGCTCACGCGCATCATAATGCATGCGCAGTATTTCTCACGGGTGTAGGACATTAGCACTATAGTGCCTTGTGTGTCACTGACTGCGTCAGTATGCTAACCGCCGAGGAGCGCATTTTTCTCGTGGAGTATGTTTTTCATGCCGGTGATAGGTACACAGAAGATGTGAAACACAAATTCGCCGAGAAGTTTCCAAATTCCGCAGTTCCTCACCGCGACACTGTCAGAGAATCTCATCGCCAAATTTCGATTGACTGGTTCGGTGGCAGAGGCTCCTCGAAGTGGACGGCCAACCGTTTCTTCTGAGGAGAAATTGTTGGATATTTCTGATAAATTGATGGCAAGTCCATCAAAATCATTGCGAAAATTGGCGCAGGAGACAGATGTAAGCTACGGATCTACACAAAAAGCAGTTCGGTGGAAACTGAATTTCTTACCTTACGAAGTGTGTGCTGTTCAGGAACTGAAACCTGCGGATCACGATAACAGGAAACGTTATTGTCAGTAGTATCAGAAGTTCATAAAGGGTATTGGTATTGAGGTTCTGGACCACACATTTTATACAGATGAAGCGTGGTTTCACTTATCTGGCTACATAAACTCCCAAAACACTCGCTTGTGGTCCACAGCCAACTCACATTCCTTTCACGAGGCACCATTGCATGAGCAGAAAATCGGTGTTTGGATAGCAATTTCGTGAAGAAGAATTGTGGGTCCCTTATTTTTTGAGGACACTTAACTCTGAACGGTTCGCAAATTGTGAACCCATTCATTGCCCAGCTTGATGAAAACGACATACTGAATGGCTACTTCCAACAAGATGGTGCAACTGTACATACTGTAAACCGTACCCTAGAATTACTGAAGGACTTCTTTGCGGATCGCATAATTTCAAAGGGACTTTGGCCAGCACGGTCACCAGATCTCACTCCGCCTGATTACTTCTTCTGGGGCGCTGCTAAAGGATGTGTGTACAAAGGTTGCCCAAAAACAATACCAGAACTGAAGGCTGCCATAACTGTCTACACTCAGTCCATCACGCGAGATACCCTCATTGATGTTTTTTAAAACAAGTAAAGAAGAGTTGCTTTGTGTCTGGAGAATGACGGAAGACACTTCCAACACTTGCTGTAAAGTACATCTAATTAAAGTAATTAAACTAATACCGTTGTACTGTATCATAACATGTTACATTCATATTATTAAAGCACTGAACCCACTGCGGAGGGACTTCTCGATCACCCTGTATACATAATGTGTTACATTAAAGGAATAATTGTGCCCCTAAGAGTAACCATGTAATTAAGCGTTGGATGGAGGGAATTCTTTTAATACAGAGGGTAACAATAAGCTATTTTCTTGGTTTTACGGCCTCTGTAGTGGATAATTTTTTCCTACCTGTAAGATTGTGTTAATTGATTAATTGTGCACTGTATGGTTACTTTTAACTCAGTTAAAGATTTCCCAACAGTAGCCTTATATGGTGGGTAATATAGATGCTTGTAAATGTAATGATATTATATGTACTACATCCATCCTGGCGATTGTGTTTTAGGCCAGACTGACATATGTTATAAGGTCACTTCTGCACCAGCTAACGGCAAGGTTGTTTACATGCCTAAAACCCTCCCAGCGCCAGTCGTGGGTAACCTGATTACGCAAAATTGCGAGGTTAGCAATACTCCGGCCCGTATCGGCTCGCTTGTCTGGTTAACGGTCAGTGAGAGAGAGAGAGAGAGAGAAGGGGTGGGGGTTGATAAAACTGCGGGACCAGGTCAGCCCTGGACAGCAGATAATATAGAGAAGGGACGGCTTGTATATAAATTAAGCTGTACCTGTGTATGCAGTAGCCTTGTTTAATGTTGCACCATTTTATGATTTATTTTGACGAGATGATCAGTGTTTGTGAATGTGTTTTATTACAGCAACACCTGGTCATCTCCGACAGAGTTCTGAGTCATCAGCTTGGAATTACCTTTCTGCCTTCCTATAAGGCCGGATAAACCAGCGCACCCCATTACATCGGGGTAGTCCTCAACGTACTACTGCAGGGGTGGTTTTTCAGTCCGACTCCTTATTACGGGTCCAGTCGGTTAATTTCACCTTGCTGGGAACAACTGTCAACGCCTACTCGCAAAGCAAGTGGGGCGCCCTGCGCCACAGGCGTCATCTGCATTCACCTTCTATATATCTGCTTGCGCCTTCCCAAGAGTGGCGGGCCTTTGTACAAGTGGAGGGATTACCTTCAGCGGCTAGTTAAATCTGAAGTGCACGTATTGATTACGTCGGCGTTTTATCTTAGATATACAGCACCTTGTCTGGGTAGAGGCCCAGCATTGGGCCCAAAATTCGTTCCAGTGGTGGAGTTGGTTCTACGGATTTGCAGCAGTTTAGGGAAAGGAGAGGGAAATCATCTTCCCTGTTAGCGATCCGCCAATTTCAAGCGGAATATATAACAAGAGTGCTCAAGGAGAAAGATTATTAATTTTGTCGGGGAATTGTGCGCAGAGAATTGGCACATTTTAAGAATTAAGGGACACTAGTGCAAATGCTGGTTCTATCGCTGACAAGGATAAGTCAGCAGGGTAATTTAGTGGTGTAGGAATTTGTTTATTTCAGGATTCCTGCTGAAGGATTAGCTTAAACTTCTTCCCAATAACAGCTGGAGTTAAACCAGGGTGGATTAAGCCTAATATTATTTTTGCTAGCATTGTGGTCAGAGGCGTCACTAGGGGATTGCGGACCGCACCCGGGTGACACCATCAGATGGGGTAATCAGCTGAGGCGGTGACACCAAAATGACTGTCTATAAAAATGTTGTGCAGTGTTTCAACAGAAATTTATTTTTTTATAAAAATATCCCTGTAGTTAGTTATAACCACAAAAACATTTTTCGTAAGCCCAGCTTACATGTACTGTATCAATATACCTACAAGGCTAAAACTCTATGCTAGTTTACTTTTTGAACCTTCTAATGCTCATTATGATTTAGTCGAGATGTTCACTAAGTGCTGAAATGCTTGTGTATTTGTTCATGTTTATTTTTTTGGTATTATTTCCATATGCATTTACGAGTAACATTAGGACGAAAAACATTACTAAGGATTCTGTATGGACTGGTACGGGAGGAGGTCCATGGGGGTGACACCATGAGTTACCGCACCGAGTGACACCAACCCTAGTGACGCCTCTGATTGTCGTCACTTAATTAATTTTTTGTAATGCATGTGTTTGGGTATATTTGCTTGTGATTTGATATTTCTCGTTCTTTACACGAGTCTTTTTTGTTGTTGTTGTGAAATAAAAAAAATAGACAATTTATTAGCGGATCAGATCCTCTTTCTATTCTGTCTTAAACTTAGTTGTTTGTGGAGTTACTAATGTGTACTAAACTTTATCTCCAAGAAGAGAGAGAGAGAGAGGCAATGTAACAGTAGTTAAAACATAGTCATTGTGTGGCAGGAGGGAGAGTCAGTATCTGTTCTTTACACCTGATAACTATAAGTCCCTCTATCCACATTCAACACCATAACTCATCTATCTTCTCAGACTTCACTCAGACTTTTGTCTTGTCTCAGAATTCACACAGACTTTTGTCTTGTCTAGGCAGACACGTGAAAACCACGCGTGACATTAACTTGTCATACTGTCAGCAGGACTTCTATTATTACTGCTGTGTACTGAGACAGATATTCCACTGTTTCTGTTACTGTGGTATGACGTGCAGAAATATATTACATGTCAATAACAACTCGGGCGCCGTTTCGTAAAATTGTGCAGGATTAGCAATGTTTATCGCCTGTAAATAAAAGTGAACCTGTATCTTCCTCGTCCTTTCTTTCACAGACTCATATTAAAGGCTGACCGAGGTCATGACCTCCGCTCCCATTCATTGTCAGCCTCTAACAACTCTTCAGTGTGATTCTCAGTGACTGATCGGTTGTCTTTATTTCTCTTGTAGGGACCGCTTCATCCTTTCTTTCTTTCTTTCTTCACCTTCCGCTAGCTGGGCTGTGTGGCCAATTCTTGTACGTCTTCATTGAGGCTGTCCAATATCTTTCTGATGTCTTCATGTATAACATCGTCCAAGCACGCCTCTTCAGCAGGGCTTATAATAGTTGCGCTTTTTGTTTTTCTTCTTTTAGATTTGTGGTGAATGTAAATTATTATTATTTCTAAATTCAAATATCGAAATGGCCGTTATTTTGAATATACGCTAATAGAAGCTGCGCAAACTAAGGGCTGCCTG